>JACVBY030000254.1:75213-195149 GCA_017589505.3 Metroxylon sagu
AACTAGATAGTTTGTTATTTGGTTTGCTTTTCTATAAATATTAACATATTCAAACTAAGATACCAAGGATAGGATGACAAAGATGTTACGTAGAAGAGAATGATGACACTTGATCTTTTTTGCAACCAAGATACTACTATAGCTAAGTCTCCTTGAGAATTAGTCTTGTAGATTAGAATCTATGTAGAGCCTCACTGGCACTGTACCATATTCCTTATCCTTTTCATTTTTTCTAAAAAAAAGAAGCTCTCCATGTAATTTTTTTGAAAACAAATAAGAAGGACCAAGACCTTAAAAACACTACACCCTGAGCATCAGCCAAAGCTAAATGACAAAGACGGGCATGCATATTGAAAACCAGCTTTGATGTTCTCCTTCTTGCACCATCCGATTGGTTAGATAGTCTGCTACTTGGTTTGCTTCTCTATAATTATGAACATATTTAAATTGAGATATGAAGGATAGGAGGTAACAAGGTCACATAGAAGAGGATGTTGGCACTCGACCATCCTTGGAACCCAAGAGATTGCCGAAATTGGGCGAGTCCTCATCCAGGGATTAGATCTTGTAGTTTGGAATCAATGTAGAGCCCTCACCAACATCATACTATACTTTAATCAATTCGGCATAAAGGTATTGATTAAGAGTGAGACGAGAATGGCAAGGGCATATGATATCTTTCCATGATGATCTCGAAGATTGCTACACTTGCACCATCCCCATTCGGATAAATTGAACTATCAAAGCTTATCTTCTAGGGAGCCTTAGTTTTGGGGGCACCAAAGATACATATTTTTGGAGAGTCCCCGAGTATCATGTGGAGAGGGATATCCCAAGGATCGGAAGTTGGTATGCTGAAAGCTCTTCCTTAGCGGTGTGTATCGGTTCGGATGTATTTCTACCATAGCCTACCTAATCACCCAAGTGAGATTGAATTACTTTCCTTTGAAAATAGCATTCATTCCTAGCTTTTCATATCTACTACAAAGTGTAACATGCAAAGGGTCTGATTTTTCTTGCCTATCTGCATTATATGATTTTTCTAGAAGAAGATCCCAAGTTTGTTGAAGAGAGAGGAGCACTTGGCTATTATGCTACCGTAGTTGATGCTAGACATATGGATGTTTGGCATTAGAAAAATATATGATTTCGAGTTTCAATTTCCTTCCCACACCTTTGACAATAAAGAGATGCAATTGAAATTCTATAGGCAATGAAAGATGAAGTAGGGAGTCTATTATGCCAAAGCTTCTAAAGGAAATATAGTATTCACTGCTCACATCTTAACATCCAAATCTTAAAGGCTTTAAATTTTAAGTAGTTGTTCTGTTCTCCCTACAATACAACCAATATATCCCTTATAAGAATCTTGGACTTGTATTTATGGCCCCGAAAAGTAAGTCTTTTTTAGTCGATACCGCCTAGTAGAGTATGGGTAATTTCTTCCATAATAGTAAAAGGAAATATTTGAGGCGGTAAGTTGCGATTTCCAAACCCCGAAAGGAGACACCATCAATTCATTCAACGATGATGTAAAAGCTAAAATATTTGTGTTTATATAATAGGGGATGCTGTTCGGTAGAAATATCGAGGAAGGCCATGGTTGAGTCTTAATATTAATAATATCCCCATTTCCAATAGGCTATGGTAGATTCTAGGATAATAAGGGGGGCAATCTACATACAACCTTTCATAAAGTTGAAACCTTCCCAAAAGGGATGTAATTGGTTCAGTCACCCTAGAATTTGTATTTAGCATACAAAATTTTTCACATAAACTTGAAAGATTCACGAGTAACCTTATACTAGATCGTTCTTTCAAATAAAACATCTTACTATATCCTGAGATTAGATATACTTAATACAACCTCCTCCTTAAGTTAACAAATAACATCTAAAGTAATAGAATGTAAATATCTCTTATTAATCTTATGACACCAATAATAAGTCATATAATGCAATTAAAGGATTATGTAAATCCCTTGAGAACTATAACATTTGAAATAATATGGATGGAAGTGAATGATATAATTGACGTTATAAGAGCAACCCTTCTTGGGAAAGGCAAAAACCTCTATTTCCACTCTTCCATTTGGTGTAGAATTTTGTCCTTCAATGGCTGTACATCATTGGAAGTAAGCTTAGACTCTTTAAGAGGCTTAGACTCTTTAAGAGGAACTCTCATGTAATCAGTAAGAAACTGAACACGTCGCACCCTTAGGATATCTAGTAGTTCTAAAGCTTTATTCGAAGAGATATTTGGACTAAACTAAACCATTAACTTTTAGAGGTTTATTGATTGACCTGGCTATCTACAATATTCCTCCAATACTATCCTAAAAGATAGATAGTCACCTTTTCTTACCCTTGATAGCAATAGGCAATCATTTGCAAACATGAGATGGCTTACTGATGGTTCTTCCCTTCCTAATTTGCAACCCCTGATTCAATTATCTGATATTATTTCCTGAATTCCTTTGTCATCATTTTTGCATATCAAACAAAGAGATAGTGATAGAGATAGAGATAGGAAGACATAGGGCATCCCTATCTTAATCCCATAGTAAACTTGAAGAAATTAAAGGGAGATCCATTTATAAGGATAACTTATTCAAGTTCCATGATGCAACATCATTTTTAAAGGAAAGTTGAAATGATGCATAACATCAATAAGATAATTTTAACTTATCTTGTCATAGGCTCTTTCCATATTCAATTTCACAGCCATCATAGGCTTCATCCTAGGGACCATCAGCGGTGAACGAATAGCTTTATGGGCCACTAGAATGTTGCCTGAGATGCTTCTCTCTATAAAAGCCGCCTGCTCCTCTAACATCAGCTTTGGTAGAATAGATTGTATTCTATTTGCAATGATTTTGGACACAATCATGTAAACAGTATTGCAAAGACTTACGGGTCTGCATTGAGATAGAGTCCTCGGGTTAGGGCATGGAAGTCACTTTCTAGGCCCTTAGCATTGACTGATGAGGGAAATAATGATAAATTGCTGAGCACATATCTCTTAATTAGGGATCAAAACCTTTTGAAGAATTCAGGTGAAAACCCATCAAGTCCTAGAGCTTTATCCGATGCCATATCCTTTAAAGCAGCCCGGATCTCTTCATTAGTGATCCTTGTCTTCAAAAGACCTTTCTTTTTTTCAGATAATGTGTTGTCTACTATACAAAGATTAAGAGTAAAACAAGGCATTGAAGATGACTATCTATTTTTAAAGTATTCTTGAAACACCCTCCTTATACCTACCTCATCATCAATAGTTTGTCCATTGCTAGCTTTAATTAACTTATTTTATTCCTTCTCCTCCTGATTATGGTGGACTTATGAAAAAATCTTGTATTCCGATCACTTAAATGCAACTACTAAATTCTTAATTTTTGTTTTCAAAATATATCAAGTATAGCCAGAAGCTTATGATACACTCATGGCATCCTCTACATTTTGTAATTCACTGATTTTCTTTCCCACTATAGCTAATTCTTGGAAGATATCACCAACACTTTCTCAATTCTAAGCTTTAAGGGTACACTTTGTTTTCCTGAGTTTCGTAGTGACACTTACCATAGGAGAGGCATTGATCATAAAATTTCATACATGCTTAAAAATTGAAGATACATTGAAAGATAAACATTAATTTTCAAATCTTAAAGGGATTGATGCGATGTCGCCACCTTCGAGAGAGAGAGAGAGAGAAAGCAAGAGAGAGCAGTGATATAAATTCACCTTAGCTATATGGCGTATAGATACATCAGAAAAGTGATGTAACCAATTATCACATGTCGCAATCCTATTTAAATACTTTTAATATTCTAACACCATTATTGCTATTATTACATAAGATAAACCTCATCGCATAATAGCTAAGCCAATCAGTTCCCTTCCTGAAAAAAAATAAAAAAAAAAAGAAAAAGAAAAAAAAAAACTCTGAAACTCTGCGCTCTCCAACGAATCAACAAAAGATGGACAGCATCGTACTTTATCTTCAGCACCAGGGGTAGCTTTGTAATCACGCGTAGATGTCTAAGTGGAGTAAGGCGGCCTCTTTCGGAAGTAGCGACTAACCTCGATCAAGAACCAAACCAGACCGGCTTCTTCTGCTACGCCGGAAGGTCCTTTCCCTCGAATTCGAAACCACCCTCCTCCATCCTCTTTTCTTTTTTTTACATCATTTTCTTTCCCGACAGTCTGATTTCTTTCATACTAGCCTCCTTCGATGCCGGAATCGAACGACCGCCGATTCTAGGGTTTCGTCTGAGAGAGAGCGTCGATGGATTGGGAGAACGTGACGACGGAGGATCTGATCGACGCCCTGCGAGAAGTGGACTGGTCGTCTCCTCCGCGCCCGGTCTCCGAATTCTTCTCCAGATTCACCGTCCCCAGATCGTACTCCAGATGGAACAGCCGTTTAAAGTGCAATTTCTACTAGTATTGTCCATCATTGATTTCTTTCTCTTATTTCATGACTGATTGAAATACTAATTCGCGTGTTGAGACTTATTGGATTCTTGATTACGCTTTCTTGATGGATTAGGTCGTTTCATTGATCGATTAGATGACGTGTTTGGAGTTGTTTTTATCAGCGTCCTCATACAAGAACGTCTGTGACGAATGCTTTTTTTTTTAATTTTTTTTTAATTTTTTTTTATGACTAGAACCGTAACAACGCTAGGCAACTTAGTAGCTTTAGCATGCATAAGTAATCAGGTGAACCAAAAAAATTTTGTGAAATAGTAGTGTTTTTCTTTTTTTTTTTTTTCCTTCGAGATACTATCATTAATTTTAGTACGTGGAATAAATGCATAGGATCTTTGGTACAAATTATAGTTTGCTGGCAATAAAGGAAATTCTTTATTCACTATGTTATCTTTTGGAAGATTATATCTTGTGTTTTTTTCCTTGTGAGTTCCAGTTACCGGACAAATTACTTCATCATGATCGTATTTATTCTGGGTAAGAAAATTATTGAGCCAAAGTTTGGTCGATGTGTACGTGTCTGTGTTGTTTCCTGACGTGTTTTTTCCCGCTCTCATTGTACTATAGGGATAGGCTTTCTTTTCAGGCCTCTTGCCATTCTTGCTACCATTTTGACAGGCCTGAGTATTGCGTTCCTAAATGATAGGCAAGCTTTTCCAATCTTCATTGTTTGGCAACCTTGATTTGTAGACAATGTAGCCATGCTGTACGCTGATATAAAGCTAGTTACGCACTTAATGCAATTGTCTCTTATCTGGCGTGCATTCTGTGTCTTCATATTGATTAAAGTAAAAAAGCATTCATCATATTGATGGTTTATAATTCATTATATAGCATTGATTCATGTTTTGTGTTTGCTTCTGTGCACCCTTAGGATATGATGGGACACAACTGTTGATGAAACTAACATTGAATTGCTTTGGTTAAATTTTTGGAATTTTGATTGATTATGAACATTTTTCCCCAATAAGTTGTGCATGAATCTTGATTATAGACTTAGGACCTGATTGGATGTTTGGACACCTTATCCAGTCAACAATCTCCTGTAAGGTCAGGATTTGTGAAGCAGGAATCCTAAAGTTAAGGAAAAAAAAAGAGTGTAGGTGAGTTGTTTATCAGATCACTTGTCCCAAAAATCTTGGATTTGGATGAGAAAAATCATTTGAAAGGTGATTCACAGTGTCTGAAAAATGTTGGAATTTTGAACTCCACTGCCCCTCACCTTCACCTCCACCTCCACGGCCCCTCGCCTTCACCCAAATAAATTCAGCCTCTTGTTCTACCTTCTCATCTCTTTAGTGCCTATGCTGCCAGCAAATCTAATCTGATAGATAATGCATTGCTTCATTGAATCAGGGCCTTAAAAGTCCTCAGAAGATTATTTGCCTTTTGGGTTTTGGAAATCAACAGCGAGATGCACACGAACGCTCAAAAGATACTGCTATTTTGGTGTCACCATTAAAATGAAAAAAAAGGGGCTACTTCATACATTGTAATTGGACTGTAAAGTTTCCATGTTAAAATTGGGAAGGTGTTGAACTAGAATATGTTTGTCTTTTACTGAAAGGCTTAAAAATTGTGTTGTTAGCTTTAAATGTGGTAGGTCATGCTTCACTATTTCACTGCCTGTGTGGTATGAATTAGGATCAGAATCTTCATGAGATCTTTTTGATTGTTGTTTTAAAAATTCCTGAAAGTGATTAGTGCTGATAGTTCCTTTATATCTCTGTTACCTATATAATCTTTAGTTGTATATTTTCCCTCTTCATTGCCCAACTACAAAGAAGAATATGAGAGTAGCATGCTGTGATTTTTATATGTAAGGGAGATCTCTAGGTAGATATTCATGTTTCTATATCTAACATTGTTGAGTTGCCGAAGTTGCCATTTATCTAGAAGGGAAAGAAATCATATTTTATCAAAACATGGAGATTCTAGTAGGAAAGTGTAACATCTCTTATAGACATAATGCTAGGAAGGAGAGTTGATATGATAATTTTACAAGAGATCAAGTAAATTTGGTGACAACAAAATAGAGAGATGAAACTATTTACTTGTTAGTATGAGAAAATACAGCAAATGGCTTTTGGATAATGGCAATGAAGGTCTAAAGCATATAATTTTAGATGTAAACAATAAATGATGGACTTAACATGGTTAAGCCTGTAACTGGTGGATATATAGTGATGATATTATTTAAATATACTTCTTTAATGTTATTTAGATACATTCAATTTAGAAGCATAGAGCAAAAAGGTTTTTTTTGGTGGATACTAATTGGTCATGTAAGGTACAGTTGAAAGAATATAAGTGGGTATATGGAATGTAACTCCCTGAGATAGGAAAAAGGAATGTAATGTGAGTTGTAGTACTGGTGATTTAGCAATTTATGTCTTTACTTTGCAGAGACATGGGCACTTTCTGATCAGTTAAGCAGAAATGCAGTAGGAAATTCACCTCCAATCTTGATTGAGATGGATGCATTATGCAAGACCAATTGAGTGAGAAGGTATTGATAAGTAATACTAGGAGGTCATTTAATGTAAGGTTGAATGTGATTCAAGAGAACATGTCGAATAAAGGTTTGGGATTAGTTTGCTAGATGGTATATCGGAGTGTGTGCTGGTTGATGACTACTTACCAATAATGTCTATTTTTATAAGGGGTACATGCATCTACTAATCCATTAAGTGGGATTAAAGAAAGCAAATCAGGACTGTAATCAGATGGACGTGTTGAAGCAGTTGGTACGAAAATATTAATGTCATATTATTAATATATAGATACAATTTGGTTATGTAAAGTATTGTCTAACAGTTTATGAGAGGTCCAAGGAAAAGTTTCTAGACATAACATACTATGAATAACAGCATGTGATCTAGCGATAGCAAATGCCTAGTTTAGAATATATGCATTTAGTGTTTACATTAATAGATCAAGCTTGTTACCAATACATAAACTTCTTTTAATGAGGGGGAATTAACAACTTGCCAACATGAAGTTCTATCTAGATAAGTCCACCGCTCACTGCATAGTCTATCAAGCATTGTAATGGAAGTACAAATATGCATGCTTGCATGTGTGTGTGTGTGAGAGAGAGAGAGCTCATAAAAAACTGCATGAAGATCTGAGGGAAATAAAAAGTGATACACTGAAAGATATGAAATATCTGGTATATTAGCTAATGACTTGTCATATCAATAGTTATAATAATCATGCTGTGGCTCCGAAAGGTGAAAGGCAATTTACAAATTAGTAAAATATGAGGGAGGAAGTGGAGATATAAATCAAAATGCCTATTATTGAACATTCAAACTTTTTGAAAGATGATGAGGTGAACTGAAGACAAAGATTCAATTTACAAAATCATTGAACAAGAAGTTTCCAAGGGGAACAATCTTGGAGACCTTCATGGTGAATTTGTTTGTTGCATAGGTAGATTAGGATGATATTAGCTAAGAAAAATTCAAAAGGTTTTAGAGTTTTAATTTGCCTGGACCTATATAAATATAAATCAGTAAGGAAAAAAATAGATTATAATGGTATCTGATGTGTTTATTGCACTTGCTGATATGGTTCCAGAGGTACTCTGTACTAATTTGGTGGGTTAAGATTATAGACTACACTTTAGCAGCTGTATGGAAACTTGAATATATCCTGAAGCTGTGGCAGCCGTGGAGCTGTGATTATTAAAAAGTGATAATAGTAATTCTGAATCAATTATCATGAAAAGATTTCTCCTGTGCTTATTGCATATGAAAGCATCTTTTATAATCTTGGTTAAACTTTGTCTACACCATTATTTAGCATTGTTAATTCATAACTTTCTGATGCCTTTGGTCATTATTTTTGGTCTGAATACCTAAATCTGAATAATCTAATTATGTCTTCTGATTGTTTGAGTTTTACAGCTTTGCGGTTGCATCTAGTGAAAAGGTAACAAGAACTATCCGACAGTTTTCTCCACATGTAGCTGCAAAGTTGAGGCCACCTATAACGTGAGTACACTTACCTCTTTGTCATGTAGTTTGTAAGGACTAGTTATCTCTGACAAAATTTACTGCTGAGTGGCTTGATGCTCAGGCCTGTTCTTCGTGGCCGGCCATCTGCACAAAAAGCAATTCATATATGTGGAAGGCCTCGTTGGCTTTTTGTCTTGGTATTCTCATCAGGTTAATCTAAAACTATCTAAAGCTGTAGTTTTTATCACAATTATATATCTCTTGATCCTGACACTGACAGTATACATCAATATTAATTGCTTAAATTCTCTGCTCTACAGCCAGTTGCATTCTCTGGTTAACCTCTTGCAGGCTTCTTACTGTTCTCTGGGCACTTCTCATTGGACTGCTTGGTATAAACACAGCCCAGCTGATTTCTTAGTTGTATGGTTTTTTTTTTTTTTTTTTTGTTTTTTAATTCATGAATGTTTTGATCCATTCTCATGTTTTTTCAATACTTTCCTGCAGCAATCCTACTTCATGCAAGCTTTAGAACTCCAAATCTGAAAGCACGCCTGAACACATTTCGTGAGGAGTTTCGAGCAGTGTGGCGCAGTTATAGTGAGCTGTAACTGTAGTCCTGTTGGGGTTATATGATGTGAGTAGCTTGCATGTTTGGTTCCTTATTTCTTATCTTCTATGCATACTTTTAAGTATAACTATGGATTATCTGTTGATGCATCCAACATGTATAAACATTAATCAGGCTTTTAAGCATTGCTTGTTTTTACTTGGCCAGCTGGAATCTAAACTGAAAATACAATTAGGCTGGAATATTTAATGTCTTGATAAATGTGGGATTGAAGTATTAGCGCCTCATTGATCCAGCCAATATCTCCCTTCTTCATTTTTTAATCCTCTGAAAAATTGGAATCATTGAGTTATTTTTGCCACTGATATAGGAGATCATACCTATGTGGTAGCAGGCACTCAAGCCAGTTCTTTTCTTGAGCCAGTCCACTGATAACACTAATATCTGATGCATTATATTTGAGATCTTGTAAATATTTGAATTATATAAGCCCTGGTTATTTTATGCATATAAAGTTATATCTTCAGTATTCTAAATAAAAAAGGCTCTAAAAGGCTGTTATGTACTTGTGTGTTTTATATGATTACAAGTTATTGCAAAGGTAAGAAGGGTCAGCAAGAACTGATTATGTCATATGGACACGTTTGAATTTTGCACAAATTGGAAGTGAACAGATATGATGATTGATTAATAGAAGCCAGACAAGGTTTTATGGAATGCAAGAAAGGTGAACTAAGGACATGGGGATGCCATGTAGTTTTCTGGGGATTAAATTAGTTGGTTGTCTCCATCTAGTTGTGTCATGCTATGCACATCATGCTGCAAGTTGGTCTGTGATACTGCATTTACTGTTGATACATGCTTCCCACAGTAAGCTACATATGAAGAACAGCCTCTATAAAATCTGGTTGAGATATGGTAAATGTCAAGGGTTGGTTAAATAAGAAAATTCAACAACTTATCTTGGGATTGCCACAGTCTGAACTGAATAAAAGTTAGGTGTTCTTCATAGAGGTTGCCATGTAATTTGTCTCATTGCATCTTTTTATTTAATCTTTATTCAAACTAGTTTCTTCTTTTCTTCTTTTGCACTCCTTATACCTATCTTGCTTGCTTTTCTAGTCTTTGTCAATAAAAGATCAAATAGAAGAACAAGTAGAAATTATGGGCCTACTACATGTAGCTTTAACTAAATTACATGATAATGCATCATTGCTGCTAACTAAATTTCACGTAACTACAAATGAACGTTCAGGACCTGTGATGATCGACTTAAACTGCGAAAGTATCATCTGAAGATTAAGTTGTGGCTTTAAAATAGCACCTCAAAAAATTCCTGGTAGTTGCATATCTTTGATGCCAGTCTCATGAAGTAAAGGCACCTATCTATTTGGCAGAAAAGGATTGTTAGATGTGGCACGCAGTGGAAATGATAGAAGGTGGCGATGGTGGATATACCATTTTTAAGTACAGTGGGTGGTCATGGTGTTGCTGCATATATCAGTAAATTTTTAAAGATTTTCCCTATCAAAGAAAAGCTGTTTACTGGTCTCTCTTATTTGACAGCATAAAGTAGTGGCAATAATAGAAGCTGGTGATGGTGGATGCCAAGTACAGTGAGCGATCATGGTGTTTTCCAAAAATATAAGCCTGCATGTATTAGCAAGTCGTTAAAGTTTTTCTCTATGAAAGAAAAGCTGTTTTTCTTTGATCTTTCAATCATCACTTATACCAAAATAAAAAAAAGCTGTTTACTAATCTCTCTTGTTTGATGGTACAGAGAGTGACAATAATAGAAGGTGATGATGTGGATATTAATTGCAATGAGTGGTCATAATGTTTTCCAAAAATATGAGCTGGCATATATCAAAAGCAAGTCTTTAAAGTTTCTCAAAGGAAAGTTGTTTACTGATCCTTCTTGTTTGATAGTGTGAGGCAGCCTTGCGACTGTCTTCTGCATTCAGCAGTTTTTCAATACCTTGGACATGAAGATAACGCATTTGGCTTTGATTTTCTTCATCTTTGCATGCCTTGTGAGTATGAAGTTACTCTCTTGATTGACATCTCTCTCTCTCTCTCTCTCTCTCTCTCTCACACACACACACACACACACACACACACACATGCACGGGCATGAAAAAACCCAATCTTGGGCATTAAATTTAGATCTTAACCATGAACGCCAATTGTTTGGCTATGATCTACTTCATTCTTGCATACCTGTTTTCTCACAATCAATGTATGGTGTTACTCTCTTAGTTAGCCTCTTTGTCCTTAAAAAGAAGTAGGAAGGTGTGGTTAAGCAACACCCAAAATGAAACGTAGAAAATATCTCAACATGAGTGAAAATTGATATAATTGATAAAGCTATCAGGCTGTGGTACCCAATGGCCTGAGTACTTGAGTGGTACGATGACATTTACCTCCTTTCTTTCTCCCAAACATAAAAAAAGTCCTTATTTTTGTAGAAGAGTAAAAAAAAACAGAGAGGATTGAATTCTTTTTCCTGCAATTGTTATTTTCTTTTCTAATTTTAGATTATGGCCAACTTTAGATGTATTTTATCAGACTTTTGCGAACAGGCTAATGTAGTTTTAAAATTTATCTTCAACATCTTTTGTTCAGGTGAAGTCATAGAGAGGATGGATGAGAGTAGTAAAATAGTGATCTTACCATGCTTCAAGTAGTCTAGTGGGGATGAATCCTTTTACTGACGTGTAACCAAGCCTGAGCTACCATGCTATGATTCACAAGAGATTTGCTGAAAACATTGTCCTATGTGCGACCCCAAGCGCCATCAGACACCAGCAGAACTTCACCTTCCATGAGCTCAAGGATCAGAATGTGTACTTGTTCCCATGATTAATAATCCATGTATGCAAAATATGCTTTATATATTATGGTTCTAAGTGATATTTTACTGTTAGTGTTCTAAATGTTCCTTTTCTGACAGTGTTCCAATTTTCATCATTTTTGTGTACATTCTTTGGTCCAGATATATATTCACCCATTAAGTGGTATTAAGGGCTTCGGACAAGTATGTTTTTTGAGGACTTGGACCACATAAAGCTGTCAGATACAAATACCCAGGGAGACTTCGTATGTTGCAGTGGATTCCATCGATGCAGTCATTGTAGTGTTGTGATCAAAACAGGATGTACTTTATAAGTCACGTGGTCATACTGATTGACTGCTCATAGATATTTTGATTGATCTCTTGTCGATTCTCAATCAAATTTGTGTTTTTCTGCTGTTTATGCAATTCCTATTTGTTTATATGTTCATATTTGCTTTTATTTCAAAAAAATAAAAAAGGAATTTATCTTTAAGAAGCTAAAGTTCATCTATCTAAATTTTGTGCATTATTATGTCGTTCGAGTATGCATTACTCCTTAATTGCTTTGTGGGAGCCGTAATCAACTCACCTATCACTGCACCTTCAGGCTAAAGCTAAGCGATATCAAGTACTTTGTTAGAAGAAGGCATTCTGCACTCTGGTCGGTATGATTTTGTTGTCATATTATTATCATGCGGCGTGGACTTGTTGCTTGAAGTTTCTTTAATTACCTGACAATGCCAGGATGGAAGGAACTTATCCACAATTGGTTATTTGAAGCATAAGATTGTTTTAGCATTAAAATCTATGCAGCAGAAGTCTGGAAAGATTCTGCCTTCGGCAGTAGAAATTAGGAATAGATATCATATTTAAGACACCGCTATTTATAAATCCAGCCTGACCTGCCAGCCTGACCTGCTTCATAACCAGATCAACAGCATAAAACCTGGATACTCTCTCTCTCTCTCTCTCTCTCTCTCTCTCTGGGGGGATACATGGGCTTGGTGTGTTCGAAACTTTGTGGCTTTGTGGCATACTTAACCTCCTGATCCAGTAGAAATTCTTCCTGTTTAAAATGATCTCGGTAGGCCTGGACATTAATCCCTCCGCTCATCGTGTATACGCGAGCCAGCCGCTCTATTGCAGCGTTGAAGCTTTTTCTTTAACGCCCAGCCCAGCCCATCTAATGATGGGAGGTTTCATGGTAGCGGAGAAGGTTTTGAACGTGTGTGTCATCGGAAGCCATTATAGAAAAAGCGCCATTAGCAAAGTGTTGTTGTCAGCATGTCATCTCGTGCGACTGAAGAATAATCAATCATCCACGAATGAAGAATCCTCTTGGGGTGGGAAGTAGTCCTTATGCCTACCTGGAGAGCACCTTGATGCAGCGAGGTCAGAAGCCATTGATTGGCAAGGAAAAAGAGTTGGAATACTCAGATACTAATAATAAACCTAGCTTCAGAAAAAGAGTTGGAATGATGGATGGTACACAACAACGTTCTGGGGCGTCAGTCACTCAAGAAGCATCTGAGAGACCATGCCATGCCATGGAGCAAGAAATCAAAAATATGCGGAAAACATTCAACCCTAATGAATACATACTGGAGGTTAAATCAGAAAGGCGTTTATCTGTGATAGGAAGGAGTTTGGGCAGAAGATTTTGGTGGGAATACCTAGCATCAATTCTAAAGTTTTTGAAATCCTCCTGGTGGGCGGTGATAATTTTTTCTTTAGGTTTTACTCGGAGGATGATCTTACGAAGGTAACAACCAAAGGTCCCTTAGACTGTCGGTGGAAAACTTTTGACGGTGGAGTATAGGAGACCTAATTTCGAGGCATCGAGAGACCCAATCAGGAGAGCATTAAACTAGATGAGATGAGATTGGAAGAGTTGCATGTAGAGTGGTGGAATAGAACTAAAATTCTGGAATTCGCTACTGCTGCAGAGACTCCAATGTGACTCAATAATACAACGGATAACCTAAAACTCCTCAACTTTACTGGTGTATGTGTTCTAGTAGATTTGGAAGAACCATTGGTGTTGGGAGTTGATCTATTAGGAGTGGAGGGAGAGGACCTAGCATGGCAGCTGTTTACCTATGAAGGGATGGATCTTAGTGTTTTGCTATGCGTGCAGGAGAATAGGACATAATGCTCTGGAGTGCTCGTTCGCCAAGCGCTTGGGGCAAGTCCCTACTGTGGATCGACCTACCATGTAGGATGGAACAGGGGAGTGAAATATGAGGAAGAGAAATGAATGGGTGTTTGGAGCTTGGCTATTTTCATATTTTCAAAGGTGCACTGATGATCGGGTGGGACGAAGCAAAGACTTGCAAAGACTCGGGTCTGCAGCTTGTACCCGTAATGAATCAACCACACAAGCCAACCCAAAAGGGTGTTGAGTGATAGGAAAGGCAGGGTCAGAGGGCCAGCAGCACAATGCGCTCTCATTCCTAACTAGGCACAATTAAATCAGTTGGTAACGGACAATTTGAGCCTCTCAGACTTCAGATTTGAAATCCTCAGGATTCGAAAATTGCACTCATCACGGAGGAGATGGAGGATTCTGTAGTTCTACATGATGCCATTCAAATTCAAACTGATTCACCTTTCGATTTGCATCGCATGCATAATAATAATAATAAAATAATAATAAAAATAAAATGGTTATAAAACCATCGGTTATAAAACCATCTTATGCATAATAATAATAATAAAATAATAATAAAAATAAAATGGTTATAAAACCATCGGTTATAAAACCATGGATTATAAAACCATCTTAAATACTGGCTGTAAGTTGACATTTAAATTTTGAAACTTAATTTTTGAAACTTTCCAGAATAGTTCGTTTTTTAAAGAATTCTAACGTCTCATCCTCTATTAGTGACATTAATTACTACCTATATTAGAAGGCTGTTTTCCTTGTAAAGACCATCGAAAAGTTCTACATCAGATATTAGAAAAATATATGTAAAAAAAATAAAAAAGATATTAAAAACTCCCATGCCTAAAAGCCTATTTTTGATTAAAAAATAAGAAATGGACGGTTGGCCCCATAACTAGCTCACGCTGATTATATGCCAGTACAACGATATGGTTCATGGATTACCAAATCAAGTTGACCAATATTTGCAACACTTTTCATATAAAACATATGACGAAGTTTAAAGTATCACCACTTGACATAATAGATGCATAGAGATCAGATTTGTTAATTATTCTAGAGGAACATTTGGATAAATAGGGAAATCTCAAATTGTATGCATTTCCCTTTTAAAAGATTTATATTTTACTATTTTTGCTATCCCGAAGATAAATTGTGTCCATATTAATTGTAAAGCCAATTAGGCAACAGATTTTCAGGCAAATTAGAAAGCATGTAATCGACCAGCTGAACCAATGATTTTTCTCTCCAGCCGGCACAAATCTTTGAAGATGATGGGCAACAAGTTTCCTTCGTAATGGTTTAATCCTTTCTTGTTGTTATTATTATTATTATTATTATTTTCTCTAAAATGCAGTTGAGAATCGTCAATCCACGTTTAACATGAGTCACTGGCTTTCTGGCCTCTATCATATTAAGATTACCAATTCCCATACCTCACATATTAAGAATAGTAAGCGATCATGATATCTTTGGAAAACAGGAATACGTGAATATATATTATATATATTATTTATATAAAGCAAGTCTTTAATGGTTTTCTTGGTCCAAGAAAAGCATCCTTGAAATTGTCTTTTGCATTCGCTAATTTGGTTCAGTACCTTATAAAAGCCAGGGGTTCGCTACCCTGTTTCCTTTCCAAAAAAAAAAAAAGTTTGCTTCGGTGCCTTGGACATGAAGATCGTGCAATTGACTTTGATTTTCTTCATCCTTGTAACCCTCTTTGCTCACAATCAATGTAAGTATGAAGTTACTCTCTTAGTGGACATCTCTCTCTCACACACCCTGATACACGCATGAGAGTAAAAAAAAAAAAAAGAAAAGAAAAATAAAGAGGGTCTTCAGCAACCTAAGCATGGTTATGCAATATTTCAGATTTTTACCATAGACATCAAGTGTTTGGATATAATCTACTTTATTTTTGCATGCTTCTTTTCTTTCAATCAATTTGATTTTGAAGTTACTTTTTCTAGTTAGCTTTTTTTTCTCCTTTCAAAAAAGAAAGAAGTAAAGGATGTAGTTAAGCAATCCCAAAGGTGAAGAATAGAAAAAAAACCTTGATATGAGTGCAAACTAATACAGTTGGTAAAGTTATTTTGCAGCAGTACAAGTTTGAATTGCAGTTATACTAGATTGATTGGGTGACAGTAACACCCTTTCTTTTGTCAAGAAAAAAGAAAAAGGAAAGAAAAATCAATTGTGTGATTCATTAGAAAGTTGAAGTATTATCATAGTAAAAGAAAAAAAAAAAAAAGGTTCAATTTTTTTTTTTCCTACGGTTGTTATTTTCTTTTCAAATGTTTTTCATTTTTTCTTTTTTGGTATCGGACTCTTGCCAATAAGCTAATGTGGTTCAAAAATTTATCTTGGACATCTTTTGTGCAGGTAGAGTTATAGAAAGGATGAATGCCGTTAGTAAACTAAAGCTTACACCATGTGTGATGTATGAGAACGGCCAGTACTGCTGTTTAATTTACCAACTTTGTTATGATACGTGGGCGATTTGCCAAGAAATCTGCCCTACGTGCGACCCCCATTGTCACCCACCACTAGCAGACCTAGACCGCCCATGAGCTGAAAGATTACAATATATGCGTGCTCTCATGGATAATAATCTATGTATGCTGTGCATGCATTTCCTAAAAGTAATAAACATGAGGAGCTAGATGATCTTGCACAACATTGATTGATATTATAATAGATATGCGCAAAACATGTATTGATCTATTTCTTTCCGTTCACTCATCTCCCTCTCTTTCTATTGATGGATCTTAAAAAATTCTTAAAATTTTTTCTATTTTTGATGAATCTTACCAAATCCCCAATGTAAGGTCACTATTGTTACACTGCCGTGGCAATATAAATCATAAAGTTTAATTCTTTTTTTCCACATCAGCCCAAGCACATAAGATTACTAAAGATATATTTACATCTTTTAAAATAAAACCAAGCGGCTAATATTAACAAAAGCCAATAAATAAACGGTGGGGAAGTTACCCACTTCTCTAATTTTTCATCAACAAGAATAGATGATCTTGCTCATTATTTTCTCAAATGCTTGTTTCAATGATGAGAATTGCCAACAGAATTCAGAATACTTAAATGGGAACTTGACTGTTATAGTTATATAGTTCTTGGTACCCTGTAGCTGGTGAAATATGGTCATAAAAGCCCTTTATCCTGTTTATCTGGTTCCTGCAAAGAAAACAAGCGCTTGTAAAGTTTTTGGAAGCGCCACATCTTTGCCCTAGATGGTGGACCCTATTGAGGCAGGCAAATCTTTTTGACTGCTAACGCTAATGCTAATGAGAGGTTATCAAGCCCCTGGGCTGGAGTTGACATGGTGTATTGCTCAGTTTATATACATCATTCCCATATATTGATTTTGATGGTCAACCATTGTCACACATTGCGACATAAATATCATAAAGGAAACAAGTGTTTTGACAACTACTAACTCTAAATAACTTTTAGGATAGTTAGGACAATCTAGTAGGTACTGCTTTCTATCCAGGTCCTTCATTTCTTAGGCTCTGGAAAATAACAAAGATAATTTAATGAGTTCACACTCAATAACTAGGACTAATTATAAACTTATAATTTAAAAGATTAATACTTATAAACCTTCAAGTCCAAGCATATCTTAACTATAAACTTAGAAAACTTATGATTTCTAAATTATATTTAAGCTAGTTTTTGAAACATATCTCTCATGCTATCAAGTTGTACATGACTTTACTTGTTAAAGTTTATATGCCATCAAGATTGTCATGCTATCATCCTTAATCATTATTTTAAATTTGCATATTATCTTATTATGAATATGCCATGATCATGAACTATTTATAGGGAGATTTTTTAAAACAAATATGTTTCCTACTTTTCATAAGATATTAATATCCTAAAACAAATAAACTTCCTAATTTTAGTAGGATATTGATTCCTTTAAGAAAATCAAAGAGATAAGATATCCATTAAATGTTTAAAAATAGTTTCTTGACTTATAAAATAAATAGGTTTCCTATTCTTCAAAAGATATCAATCCTTTAAAATAAATAAACTTCCTAATTTTAGTAGGATATTGATTCCTTTAAGAAAACCAAAGAGATAGATATCCATTAAATGTTTAAAAATAGTTTCTTGACTTATAAAATAAATAGGTTTCCTATTCTTCAAAAGATATCAATCCTTTAAAATAAATAAACTTTTCAATTTTAGTAGGATATTGATTCCTTTAAGAAAATTAAAGAGATAAATATCTATTAAATGTTTAAAAATAGATTTCCTATTCAATACCAATCTTCTAAAATAAATAAATTTTTATAGTTTTAGTAGGATATTGATTCCTTTAGAAAACCAAAGAGATAATTTTTTATTAAATATTTAAAAATAGATTTTCAACTCCTAAAGTAGATAAATTTCCTACTCTTTATAAGATATCAATCTCCTAAAAAATAAACTTCTCAAAATTCTGATTTCTTTTAAAAGGGTAAAGAGATAAATATCCATTATATATCTAAAAATAGATTTTTAACTCAAAACTAACTTCTAACTTATCTAATATAATTTTTGAAATATAAAAATTTAGATAAAAACATCAAAAATCATCCTTAATTATCATCAATGGTATTTTCGTAATTCATTAAAGTTCGTCAGCACCGATAGATGTTAGTTCATAACTTCCTCAATTGAACTCCGATTTGAGTGATTTAAAATGCGTTAGAAAGCTAACTCAATATTGAACATCATAAATATAAATTCAATTAAAAGTTATAATTATATATTTTTTTATAATTTTTTAACTCAATTCAATCTAATTACATTTTAATCTAAAGTGAGCTAGCCTATAAGGGCTGGGTTTTAATGATTATGGGAACTCTTCTTCCTATTGTTGAGTTTGCTTATAATAATTCTATTAATTATTACATTGGTTGTTCTTCTTTTGGGATTGATGCAGGTATAACTCCACATATGCTCATAGATCTTATTCTCTTCCTTTTCATTATAGATCTAGTGAAGAAGCCAAAAATTTTATTAAGTACATTTAGGATATTCATATGGATGCACAAAGGAAGCTAGTTGAACAAGAGGCTAAGTATAAGCTCCAAACAGACAAAAGGTGGCATAATGTGAAGTTTAAGCAAGGAGACAAAGTGATGGTTTGGCTACATCCTAAGAGATTAACATTTGAGACATTTTATGAGCTGCAACTAAAAATGATAGGCCCATTTAAAATTTTGAAGAAGCTAGATGATAATGCCTATTTTCTTGAGCTACCAGCTGATATACAAATGATTTAAAGCATCAATGTCTTTAAATTAATTGCTTATTTCAATCAAGATAATGACATTGATGAGGAAACTAATCTTCAACTTCCACCTTTGTCCAAGTCTTCACCATTAGAGATTGAAGTTTACTCTTAAATATAGCGACCAAAAGCTTTTCATTTATTGAAAGAATAAGCCTTTTGAAGATCACATGTTCATGACTAAAGAGAATCTACAAAAGCTTAACTCAGATCTTTTTGATGAATATATAGTAAGACATTTGTTAAAGGCTAAATTTTTAAGCTGGAGGGAGTTGATGCAATCCAAAAAAGAAAGATGAAAGGAGTTCTATTCAAATTATGATTTTGACCAAGTATAATTTGGATTGGGCCAATCGTATTCTATAATTAAGACCTAATTGCACCTTATTATAATTAACATACAAGTAATAAAATTTAAAGTTTGCTTTCTTCTCTTACGTAGAAAAATTTATTGCTTATTATGGTATGAGATTACAATTCTAAAAAAGATGGTATGAGATTACAATTCTACAAAAGGTGATCAGTACGAGGTCATCAACCTCGAGCATTTTTAAAGAGGTCAAAGGTGTTTAATTGAAAATCCTTAAAAGGTTAGTATAAGGCTAATAGTTATCTTCCCCATATAGAATTACCTGCATCAACATCTCTTACATATATCACTTTAATTGCTAATGTAACATTTTTAATCATCATACCAGAAGCTCTTTTCCCTCTATTTACCATTATTAATCATACATACCATTATTAACATACATACTAGAATTTTGTTTCTTATGGTTTATATATCTATTTCAACACCACTTTTATTTGATTTGCCAAATCCACATCAAAAACAAATTTTCAATTTAGTAATCATTTATAATATTAAAATTGAAGTCCAATAGTATGCAAGGTGTTCACTCGAATAAAACTTATGATCTAATTTAAAATAACCAAAATATCATATCTTTAATAAAAGTGAAAAATTATAAGAAATTTTGGATCATATGATGTCCAAGTTACAATAATAGATGAAAATGATATCTCAAATTAGGCAACCTGAAAAATAAACCAACATCAAATATAAGAGTTATATAAGATAATAAAATATGATTAAAAATATATTGATTAGGGGGATTCTCATTCAATGCAAGTGAGGATAATCAATGATCTGTAGAATAAGGGTCATGACTACTACTTGCATTAGGTGCCTAGCGCATTAAAAAAAAAAAAAAGTCAAGTGAAAACATTAGGTTATATAGTTGTAAAAAAAATATAGACTATGATGAAAAGACTTAAACAAGGCTGTTAGAGAACATGATATGTCAATGACCTATTCTGATAAGATCCAATCGAAGACTTATTTTGATAAGATCCCAAAAATTACTTCTTACTATGAAAAAATGCTTCTGCTTTCTAAGCAACAATGGACCAAATAGCAATGTTCAACCATTTCAGAGAAGTATTAAACAAGAATTTGTTTAGGGGAGGAGGTGAATAAAAAGAAGACTTTCTTCTATCAATATCAAAAAATCTTGGCAATAACATTGATTATAAGTATCTCATGAACCCAACAAAAAAGTAAAGTAAAATAGTTCTTGCAACCACCAAATTCATGGATTTTATATAGAGAACAAGTTATTATCGAGGTGGAGGAGGTTTCCGAAACCGCATAACATGGAAATCTTTGATCTAGTAGGACAACAAATAGAAATTTACACAAAAGCCATTTTAGTTCTATTTTAAAATGAATATGTTTCACAAAACTTACATAAATCACTGAAGTAAAATATTTAGAAGGCAAATTCTATGATGCTTCTAGTTGTATGTGGATGGTGCAATAAATAAAAAAAAGTTCAAGGGTATAAGAGGATGGAATAAGGGACCGAAGGCATTGAATGGAGCTCTTGAATGGTAGAATTAAGGCTCCATTTTCCAAAAAAATATAAAAAAGCATCCTAGCTAAACCCTACATAGAATACTAACTTACATATTTAAGTGAAAAGCATAACTTACAAATAAACTAGCTCTTTCATTCTATTAGCACATATGGAAGGAAAGGAATTCTAGGGTTTTCTCTTCCAAAACCCCTCCACTCCTATTCTCATGAAGAAAATTCTATTCTTTTTTCAATCTTGGGAATGTCTGGCAAGGGGTAATGCTGCAGGAGCTCATGCTATTTGGATTGCTCAAAAAATCATGATTGGAATTATATTAGGTGCATGACCATGTGTGAGGGAAAATCTGATTAGGATTGTCCAAAGGAAAGTTGTAAAGGGTCAACAAAAAATAAAAGGAGTGTTGGCTTATTAGAGCAAACTGAGGACATGTTTAGTACATCCGATATGGGAAGAGAGACTGCAGTCAAAAGATATGGGAAGGAAGACAATAGATCGATGGGTTGAGTTCACCAAAATTGAAGGGAAGAAGAATGTGGATTTGGGGCAAAACACTGGGAGAACTACGATTCTTGATGTTACATCTGGAGAGAAAAAATTGAAAAAAAAAGGAAAAAAATCTATGATTCTTCATGAAAGAAAAAGAAGGAAAAAAGAACCAAACTAGATTTGGGAACAAGCTTGTGGATTGGTTACATTTATAAATGTAATAATAAATATAATATAACAAGAAAAAGTGATAATACATTTTATGAAAGATGTTTACAAATAAGAGTACATTTGGTACGAGGTAAAAAGAGGTGAAAAATTACTCATTATGGGTGTAATTTTTCACCTCTCTTTGAGAGTAGTAGGGTTAAAAGCAAAAATTATTGAGGGGCTGAAAAAACGGTTAAAACATTGGGACTAATTAAGTATAGCATACCCTGAACCCACTACCCAGCTTGGGTTGCGCAACATGCATGCATACTCATAGATAAACAATTCTACCACTCTCTCCCATCTTACTTTTTTAATATTAATCAAATTAACAAAATATTAATGATATTTCATCTTTTTTATATTATTCTTATTTTAAACAAAGTTAACAATTACACCTATATTTCATTCTTCATCGCACAACTAAATATAGTTAGTAGAAAAACTTTTACAAAATTAAAATTTGTACCAAAAAAAATTACTCCTATAACTTTTTGCCTCTATTTTTTATCTCCATACCAAACACACCTTAAACTTAAAAAATTATTTTCAATAATATTATTATTGTAAGCCACACAATAATAAATGTATTGATAGGTTGGTGTGGTGAAAAAGTGGGGCAACGCCCCCCATTTAAAACAAAGGTGGGAACTGCTTTGGATAGGTCTGATAGAGGCCTAATCCCATAGGTAGCAAATCATTAAATATTTGCCTTTTAATTTTTGATAAACAAAGATTTTTCATTGAAAGAAAAGGTATACTGATTCACACCTTGGATGGCTATAAAAGGCTCACTGTTTTCTCTCATTTGATAAAAAGAGGCAGCCTTTTGATTTTTCTTATCGCATAATCAACAATTACCAACAACACCTTGAAGCATGAAGACCATGCATTTGGCTTTGATTTTCTTCATGTTTGCAAGCATTTTTGCTGACATTCAATGTGAGGGTGAGGTTACTCTCTTAATGGGCACCACTCCCGCTTCTCTCTCTCTCTCTCTCAGTCACACACACATATGAGAGAAAAAAAAGAAAAAGTAAAAGAAAGAAGGTCTTTAGCAACCCGAGCATGGCCATGCAATATTTCAGATCTTAACCATAGACATCAAGTGTTTGGATATAATCTACTTCATTCTTGCATACCTCTTTTCTTCCAATCAATTTGATTTTGAAGTTACTTTTCCTAGTAAGTCTTTTTCTCCTATCAAAGAAAGAAGTAAAGGATGTAGTTAAGCAACCCAAAAGGTGAAAAACAGAAAAAACCTTGACATGAGTGCAAACTAATATAGTTGCTAAAGTTAGTTTGCTACAGTATGAGTTTGAATTGCACCTATACTAGGTTGATTGGGTGACAATAACACCCTTTCTTTTCTCAGAAAAAAGAAAAAAAGAAAAAAAAAACCAATTGTGTGATACATTAGAAAATTGAAGTATTATCATAGTAAAAGAAATAAAGGTTCTTTTTTTTTTTTTTGCAGCTGTTATTTTATTTTCAAAATGTTTTTTATTTTTTATGTTTTTTGGTATTGGACTCTTGCCAATAAGTTGATACGGTTTCAAAATTTATCTTGGACATCTTTTGTGCAGGTAGAGTCATAGAAAGGATGGATGCCGGCACTAAAATAGTGCTTATACCATGTGTGCACCAGGAGGCCAGTAACGGTCGCATGATGTACTGCTGTTTAGTCACCAAACTTTGTTATGACACGAGTGATACTTGCCAACATAACTGCGTTACGTGCAACCCCAATTGCCAACCACCACTTGCAGACCTTCACCGCCCATGAGCTCAAAGATTGCAATATATGCGTGTTTCTCATGAATAATAATCTATGTATGCTGTGCATGCAGTTCTGAAAGTAATAAACATGAATGAGCTAGATGATCTTGCGCAACATGCATTGATCTCTTTCCATTCAATCATCTCTCTCTCTTTTTGTTGATAGATTTTATGAAATCCTCAAGATTTTTTCTATCTTCGATGGATCTTACCAAATTCTCAAAATTTTCTTACCATCGATGTATCTTATGAAATCCTCAAAATCTCCTCTACTAGGAGATGTGGTGCGCTCTCTCTCTCTAATGCAAGGTCACTATCGTTACACGGCTATGGCAACATAAATCATAGAGTTTGATTTTTTTTTTCCCACACCAGCCATGCACATAAGATTACTAATGATATATTTACATCTTTTAAAATAAAATTGGATGGCTAATATATTACTAACGAATTTATTGTTACATACCTGGTCATAAGATTATATATATATATATTATAATCTATAGTTGTTACGCTCCAAACCCTAGGATGGATTTGGGAAGTGGCAACTCGCTACACGCTAGGCATGCAAGGCATCCAATAATAATAGAAGCAATCATTAAATATAGGAGCAATTGACTAATATGAAATTAAAAATAAAATAACTCTTTTATTACAATCCAAATAAGGAAATGTTCACGCTACTTAAAAAATTAAAAATTTTTGTCTAAGCTAGGCCAATAAGAGCTTCAATCTACCCATATTCCTCTTTATTTCTTGAGCTCTAAAAAATATTAAAGAGGATTTAATGAGCTTAGTAAGTAAGCTTAATATAAACATATCATTATAAATTCAAGAATATAGCATGTCATGATTTACTTACTTTTATGTGTTAAAATTTACATGTCATCTTGTTATCTAATGTTACTTATATTCTTGAATTATTTTGAACTCATCTTCCATATCATGTCTCAGAAATTTTAGTTTCAAGTTTTTATATCATCACAGTTAAGATTTACTTACTTTCATATGTCAGAACTTAAATGTCATCTTATTATAAATATGTCACAGTCACAACTATGGCCACATATATCCTTGTGCCATATATATCCGCGTGATAGGGCCAGAGCATCATATTTGACTCTATGCATTATAGATGGTGGCCAGAGCACCACATTTAATCTTGTTGATTGGGATATATCTTTCACATATATCCCCTATAGAGGTGAATTCCGGTATCAGTCATCATGTTGTTATATCATAGTAGACTGTGACATATTTTATCATTCATAATTTATTCCTATTTCTTATTCAATTGTTGTCCATAAAATTCTTTAGATTAACATGCAAAAATACACATTCATATCATATTAGATATGTTAATAATATTAATACAAAATATTATTACTATTTTATGGTTTGCATATAATATAGCTACTTAATTTGCATTTGCATTATTAATTTATAATTATTTTCATTATTATCAACATGTATTATTATATTATCATTATTTATTTATTTATTATTTTTATTATTGTTATTATTTTTAAAATAATAAATTATGTAGAAATTAGCTAAAATCTAAAAAATTAATAATATTAAATGTTCAAATGCATATATTAAAGCATCAAAATTTATTTTTCAAAATAATAGAAGAAAATAAGCAATATTTAAATAATTTTTTTTAATTCAAAAATTATATAATTTAAGAATTTTTTGAAATTACTAATTATAAAAGGCTTACATATAATCATAATTTAATATAAATTATAAAGTTTGATTTTTTTCTACACCAGCCATGCACATAAGATTACCCATGATATATTTATATTTTTTAAAATAAAATCAGATAGCTGATATTTTTAATATTTTAAAAATCAAAGAGTACCGCAATAAAAGCAAATAAATAAACGATGGGGAAGTTACCGACTTCTCTATTTTTTCATAAAAAAAAAAGGGTGATCTTGCACATCATTTTCTCAAATCCTTGTTCCAATGTTGAGAATTGCCAATGGAATTCAGAATACTTAAATGGGAACTTTGACTGTTATACGTAGATGGTTCTTGGGAACCCGCAGCTGGTGAAATATGGTCACAAAAGCCCTTTATCCTGTTTATCTGTTTCATGCAAAGAAAACAAGTGTTAAGCTTTTGGAAGCGCCACATCTTTGCTTAGATGGTGGACCCTGTTAAGGGAGGCATATCCTTTTGTTGGCTAATGCTAATGCTAATGAGAGAGGTTATCAAGCCTCTGGCCGGAGTTGACATGGTGTGTGTGCACAGTTTATATACATCGTGCTCATGCATTGATTTTGATGATCAACCAATGTCACGGCCCAAAAGCTAAGGAAGATTTGGGACATAACAATCCGTAGCACGCTAAGCTTGTAAGGTGTCCAATAACAAAAGTAATCTATTTTTTTTTTTGTTTAGACAAATTATGAACTATCATTTATAGAGGATGAAATAAAATTCTTATCATAACATAAATATCATAAAGGAAACAAGTATTTTGATAACTATCAAGTCTGAATAACTCTTAAAACAAACAAGACAATCTAGCAGGTACAGCTTTCTAGCCAGATCCTTCATTTCTTGAGCTCTAAAAAATAATAAAGATAATTTAATAAGTTTACACTTAGTAAATAGAACTAATTAAAAACTTATAATTCAAAAGATTAATACTTATAAACTTTCAAAAGCAAGCATATCTTAATTGTAAACTTAGAAAACTTATGATTTTTGAAGTATATATAAGTTAGTTTCTAAAACATATCTCTCATGTTATCAAGATGTATATGTCTTCACTTGTTAAAGTTTACATGCCATCACGACTATGATGTCATCATCTCTAATCATTATTTTAAGTTTGCATATCATCTTATTACGAATATACTATGGTCACGAATTACGGTCGCATATATCCTTATGAAAAGGCCAGAACACCATATTTAATCTTATGGATGGGAGTATATCCTTTACGTATATATATATATCTTATGAAGGTAGATCCCGGTATCAAAGTCATATCATAGTAAACCGAGGGTGACATATTTATCATTTTATATTCATTTACATCCAATTAATCCATTATTTAATTAATCTTGTAGTTCCTTAGATAATGTTATGTGTGTGTGTCTATATATATATATATATATATGTCATTAATATTTTTATTATTGTTATTGTTATTATTATTGGTTATTATTATTTTTGGTTCCATAATAATATAAATTTTCACTTTTATATTCTACTTATTTGAATTAGTAATTTTTTGTATTAACTAATTATGCAGGAATTAAATAATAACATAAGGCATTAAAATTTTAATACTCTACTGCATATAATAAAGTAATAAAATCTAGCTATGCAGAATGATAATGGGGTAATAATGATTCACATTTTAATTAACAATGCATATTTAAACATCAACAATTAATCAAAAATTATATTTAAATTTAAAATTAAGTAATTAAATAAATTACTAATTTAAAATTAGCTTACTTATCTTTCTTGCTAATCTACAGATTAGGTCCAATTAACTTGGCTACCAATCACTTACATCACAATAATTTTATTATTATTATTATTATATTATATTTTTTATTTTTACATTTGCAATCATGGCAGCTAATATTAAATTCCTAAATAACTCACGTAGCCTAAGCCTGGACCCAACTTGGACTTGGTTGGACTAAATTAGATAGAGCCTAACTAACCTGGTTCATCAGCTAGCTAAATCAAGGTCCGCTTCAAATCAAATTGAACCGGTATTAGCCTAAATAAATTGAACCAGCTCAATTCAATACCATGGATTTGAATTACCTTAGCTTGCATCAACTCAATCTAAAATAGAAAGGAGTCAGCTGCAGGCTAAAATTCGTTTGGTTCAAACTGATAAGGTTAGAATCAAATAAAACCTAGTTAGCTGGGTTCAACATTGGGTACAATAGGCTTGGATCAGGGCTTAAATAGATTGAACCAGAATGGATCAATAAAAATAAAATAAAAAAATCCGGTGATTGCGGGTGACCAAAACCTAGATTCCACTACCCTAAGGAAGGTCATATGAAATGGAAGGGAGGGGTGGATCTAACTCACTGGAAAGTGTCACCGGAGCGGAGGAAGAAGTCGCCGAAGTTGCAGCGACAAGACTATTTCAAGCTGAAACAGAGACGTCAAACTTTGCTAGAACCTGATTTTTCTTTTCATTAAATCAAATGCTATTGATGGTTAAGGGAAGACAAACGAATCTAGGATTCTTGAGTTCTTACCTGAGATATTTGAATCAACTGCAACAAGGGTGTCGCTGCTTATCACACAAAAGGAGTGTCGTCTTGTTAGAGCAAAGTGAGGACATGTTTGGTACATCAGATATGGGAAGGAAGACCACAGTCAAAAAGATATGAGAAGGAAGATATGGGAAGAAAGATAATAAGTCGATGGCTTGAGTTCATCAAAATTGAAGGGAAGAAGAGTATGGATTTGGGGCAAAACACTGAAAGAACTATGATTGTTACATCATGAGAGAATTTTTTTTTTAAAAAAAAAAATGTAATTCTTTATGAAACAAAAAGAAGGAAAAAGAAACCAATCAGATTTGGAAGTTCTTGTGAGATTCAGCCCTTTTAGGGTAGTTTATTTTAAATTAAAATGTAATTAGACTGAATTGAATCAAAAAAAAATATAAAAAATTATATAATTAAAATTTTTGATTGAATTTATGTTAATGATGTTTGGTATTAAGTTAGTTTTCTAACACATCTTAAATCGGTTAACTCAAATTGAAGTTTAATTGAGAAAGTTATGATCAATTTAATAAACATTTATTGGTGCTGACAAATTTTAAATAAATTATAAAAATTACCGTTGATGATAATTAAGGAAGATTTTTAATGTTTCTGTCCAAATTTTTATATTTCAAAAATCATGTTGGATAAGTTAGAAGTTAGTTTTGAGTCAAAATATATTTTTAAATATTTAAATTAATCAGTCTCTACAAAGCAAAAAGAAAGTAAATATTTAAGTCATGATTAGAAAAATATATGTAAAAAAAATGAAAAAGATATTAGAAACTCCCCTGCCTAAAAGCCTATTTTTGCTTTAAAAAATAAGAAAAGGGTGGTGGTTGGTCATAACTAGCTCATGCTGGTTACATGCCAGTACAGCGATATAGTTCATGGAATACGAAATCAAGCTGACCAATATTTCCAACGCTTTTCATATAAACATAAGACGAAGTTTAAATTATCACCACTTAACATAATAGATGCATAGAGACCAGATTTGTTAATTATTCTAGAGGAACATTTGGATAAATAGGGAAATCTCAAATTGTATGCATTTCCCTTTTAAAAGAATTATATTTTACTATTTTTGCTATCCCGAAGATAAATTGTGTCCATATTAATTGTAAAGCCAATTAGGCAAATGATTTTCAGGCAAATTAAAAAGCATGTAATCGACCAAATTTGAACCAATGATTTTTCTCTCCAGCCGGCACAAATCTTTGAAGATGATGGGCAACAAGTTTCCTTCGTAATGGTTTAATCCTTACTTCTTGTTATTATTATTATTATTATTATTTTCTCTAAAATGCAGTTGAGAATCATCAATCCACGTTTAACATGGGTCACTGGCTTTCTGGCTTCTATCATATTAAGATCACCAATTCCGATACCTCACATATTAAGCATAGTAAGCGATCATGATATCTTTGGAAAACAGGAATATGTGAATATATATTATATATATTATTTATATAAAGCAAGTCTTTAATGGTTTTCTTGGTCCAAGAAAAGCATCCTTGAAATTGTCTTTTGCATTAGCTAATTTGGTTTAGTACCTTATAAAAGCCAGGGGTTCACTACCCTGTTTCCTTTCCAAAAAAAAAAAGTTTTTCGGTGCCTTGGACAAGAAGATCGTGCAATTGACTTTGATTTTCTTCATCCTTGTAACCCTCTTTGCTCACAATCAATGTAAGTATGAAGTTACTCTCTTAATGGACATCTCTCTCTCACACACCCTGATACACGCATGAGAGTATAAAAAAAAAAGAAAAAAAGAAAAATAAAGAGGGTCTTCAGCAACCCAAGCATGGTTATGCAATATTTCAGATTTTTATCATAGACATCAAGTGTTTGGATATAATCTACTTTATTTTTGCATGCTTCTTTTCTTTCAATAAATTTGATTTTGAAGTTACTTTTCCTAGTTAACTTTTTTCTCCTTTCAAAGAA
The DNA here is from genome assembly GCA_017589505.3 of Metroxylon sagu. NCBI lineage: Eukaryota > Viridiplantae > Streptophyta > Magnoliopsida > Arecales > Arecaceae > Metroxylon > Metroxylon sagu. Next base: position 105,121 of record JACVBY030000254.1, read on the forward strand.
AGAAAGAAGTAAAGGATGTAGTTAAGCAAACCCAAAGGTGAAGAATAGAAAATACCTTGATATGAGTGCAAACTAAAACAGTTGGTAAAGTTATTTTGCTGCAGTACAAGTTTGAATTGCAGCTATACTAGATTGATTGGGTGACGGTAACACCCTTTCTTTTGTCAGAAAAAAAGAAAGATGAAAGAAAAATCAATTATGTGATTCATTAGAAAGTCGAAGTATTATCATAGTAAAAGAAAAAAAAAAAATGGTTCAATTTTTATTTTTCCTACACTTGTTATTTTCTTTTCAAATGTTTTTCATTTTTTTTTTTCGGTATCAGACTCTTGCCAATAAGCTAATGTGGTTCAAAAATTTTTCTTGGACATCTTTTGTGCAGGTAGAGTTATAGAAAGGATGGATGCCGTTAGTAAACTAGAGCTTACACCATGTGTGATGGATGAGCACGGCCAGTACTGCTGTTTAATTTACCAAGTTTGTTATGATACGTGGGCGATTTGCCAAGGAATCTGCCCTACGTGCGACCCCTATTGTCACCCACCACTAGCAGACCTAGACCGCCCATGAACTGAAAGATTACAATATATGCGTGCTCTCATGGATAATAATCTATGTATGCTGTGCATGCATTTCCTGAAAGTAATAAACATGAGGAGCTAGATGATCTTGCACAACATGTATTGATATTATAATAGATATGCGCAAAACATGTATTGATCTATTTCTTTCCGTTCACTCATCTCCCTCTCTTTCTATTGATGGATCTTAAAAAATCCTTAAAATTTCTTCTATTTTTGATGGATCTTATCAAATCCCCAATGTAAGGTCACTATCGTTACACTGCCGTGGCAATATAAACCATAGAGTTCAATTCTTTTTTCCCACATCAGCCCAAGCACATAAGATTACTAAAGATATATTTACATCTTTTAAAATAAAACCAAGCGGCTAATATTAACAAAAGCCAATAAATAAACGGTGGGGAAGTTACCCACTTCTCTAATTTTTCATCAACAAGAATAGATGATCTTGCGCATTATTTTCTCAAATGCTTGTTTCAATGTTGAGAATTGCCAACGGAATTCAGAATACTTAAATGGGAACTTGACTGTTATAGTTATATAGTTCTTGGTACCCTGTAGCTGGTGAAATATGGTCATAAAAGCCCTTTATCCTGTTTATCTGGTTCCTGCAAAGAAAACAAGCGCTTGTAAAGTTTTTGGAAGCGCCACATCTTTGCCCTAGATGGTGGACCCTATTGAGGCAGGCAAATCTTTTTGTCTGCTAACGCTAATGCTAATGAGAGGTTATCAAGCCTCTGGGCTGGAGTTGACATGGTGTATTGCACAGTTTATATACATCATTCCCATATATTGATTTTGATGGTCAACCATTGTCACACATTGCGACATAAATATCATAAAGGAAACAAGTGTTTTGACAACTACTAACTCTAAATAACTTTCTACCCAGGTCCTTCATTTCTTGGGCTCTCAAAAATAACAAAGATAATTTAATGAGTTCACACTCAATAACTAGGACTAATTATAAACTTATAATTTAAAAGATTAATACTTATAAACCATCAAGTGCAAGCATATCTTAACTATAAACTTAGAAAACTTATGATTTCTAAATTATATTTAAGCTAGTTTTTGAAACATATCTCTCATGCTATCAAGTTGTACATGACTTTACTTGTTAAAGTTTATATGCCATCAAGATTGTCATGCTATCATCCTTAATCATTATTTTAAATTTGCATATTATCTTATTACGAATATGCCATGATCACGAACTATTTATAGGAAGATTTTTTAAAACAAATATGTTTCCTACTTTTCATAAGATATTAATATCCTAAAACAAATAAACTTCCAAAACCAAAGAGATAGATATCCATTAAATGTTTAAAAATAGTTTCTTGACTTATAAAATAAATAGGTTTCCTATTCTTCAAAAGATATCAATCCTTTAAAATAAATAAACTTTTCAATTTTAGTAGGATATTGATTCGAGATAAATATCCATTAAATATTTAAAAATAGATTTCCTATTCGATACCAATCTTCTAAAATAAATAAATTTTTTACAATTTTAGTAGGATATTGATTCCTTTAGAAAACCAAAGAGATAATTTTTTATTAAATATTTAAAAATATATTTTTGACTCCTAAAGTAGATAGATTTCCTACTCTTTATAAGATATCAATCTCCTAAAAAATAAACTTCTCAAAATTCTAATTTCTTTTAAAAGGGTAAAGAGATAAATTTCCATTATATATTTAAAAATAGATTTTTAACTCAAAAAATAGATTTTTAACTCAAAACTAACTTCTAACTTATCTAATATAATTTTTAAAATATAAAAATTTAGATAAAAACACCAAAAATCATCCTTAATTATCATCAATGGTATTTTCGTAATTCATTAAAGTTCGTCAGCACCGATAGATGTTCATTAAATAGTTCATAACTTCCTCAATTGAACTTCAATTTGAGTGATTTAAAATGCATTAGAAAGCTAACTCAATATTGAACATCATAAATATAAATTCAATTAAAAGTTCTAATTATATATTTTTTTATAATTTTTTAACTTAATTCAATCTAATTACATTTTAATCTAAAGTGAGCTAGCCTATAAGGGCTGGGTTTTAATGATTATGGGAATTCTCTTCTTCCTATTGTTGAGTTTGCTTATAATAATTCTATTAATTATTACATTGGTTGTTCTTCTTTTGGGATTGATGCAGGTATAACTCCACATATGCTCATAGATCTTATTCTCTTCCTTTTCATTATAGATCTAGTGAAGAAGCCAAAAATTTTATTAAGTATATTTAGGATATTCATATGGACGCACAAAGGAAGCTAGTTGAACAAGAGGCTAAGTATAAGCTCCAAACAGACAAAAGGTGGCAAAATGTGAAGTTTAAGCAAGGAGACAAAGTGATGGTTTGGCTACATCCTAAGAGATTAACATTTGAGACATTTTATGAGCTGCAACTAAAAATGATAGGCCCATTTAAAATTTTGAAGAAGCTAGATGATAATGCCTATTTTCTTGAGCTACCAGCTGATATACAAATGATTCAAAGCATCGATGTCTTTAAATTAATTGCTTATTTCGATCATGATAAAGACATTGATGAGGAAACTAATTTTCAACTTCCACCTTTGTCCAAGTCTTCACCATTAGAGATTGAAGTTTACTCTTAAATATAGCGACCAAAAGCTTTTCATTTATTGAAAGAATAAGCCTTTTGAAGATCACATGTTTATGACTAAAGAGAATCTACAAAAGCTTAAATCAGATCTTTTTGATGAATATATAATAAGACATTTGTTAAAGGCTAAATTTTTAAGCTGGAGGGAGTTGATGCAATCCAAAAAATGAAAGAAGAAAGGAGTTCTATTCAAATTATGATTTTGACCAAGTATAATTTGGATTGGGCCAATCGTATTCTATAATTAAGACCTAATTGCACCTTATTATAATTAACATACAAGTAATAAAATTTAAAGCTTGCTTTCTTCTCTTACGTAGAAAAATTTCTTGCTTATTATGGTATGAGATTACAATTCTAAAAAAGATGGTATGAGATGACAATTCTACAAAAGGTGATCAGTACGAGGTGCTTTCTTCTCTTACGTAGAAAATTTTTTTGCTTATTATTGTATGAGATTACAATTCTAAAAAAGATGGTATGAGATGACAATTCTACAAAAGGTGATCTGAGGTCATCAACCTCGAGCATTTTTAAAGAGGTCAAAGGTGTTTAATTGAAAATCTTTAAAAGGTTAGTATAAAGTTAATAGTTATTTAGACGATTTATACCTAGGTTTTCATGAAACATGCATGCATGCTATATACCTTAACATCTTAGTATAATATTCTTCAATCCCTAATATACTCAATGATTCATAGTATACACATGCTATCACTTTATTTGCCTCTAAATTATGAGATTTTAACATTATTCTTTATCTTAGGAAGATTTAGACCTACCTGAACAAAAATGGCTAAACCACCAAGCCTTCCTCCTTTCCTTCTCTTCCTCTTTTTTCTCTTCTTCTTCTCTTCTTCCTTTCTTTTTCTTTCTTCTTTCCCACGACTGAACTCTCTCCTCTTTCTTTTCCTTTTCTCCCTCTTTTCTTTCTCTTTTCATACGGTGGCTTATGGCCTAAGGAAAGAAAGTGGATTTTTAATGCTCTTGAAATTTCCATTTTGCCCCTCTCTACTCTTAAGTCATGCTTTTTAAATTTCACGTGGCTTCTCCTCTATCAAGTATTTTTATCCTTCAATTTTTTTTCTCATCTTGCCCTTAATCAAACTCTCAAATGACCTTTAATCAAATTTCACTTATGCCCACCAAATTTTTGTTCTCATATGAATAATAGGAGTTATCCATTTATTAGTCGCATGAATACTAGCTAATGAGAGTAATATGGGTTTCAGACCAATTCCACGGAAGATTTTTGTCCATCAAAACTCATAGTTAAGCATACTTGGGTGAGAGCGATGGGTGACCCCCTGGGAAGTGTGCTTGGGTGAGAGCGATGGGTGACCCCCTGGGAAGTCCTCAATGTACTCATTAGTCGGCTAAAATGTCGACTAATGAGAGTGAAATTGGTCTCAGACCAATTTCACAGAGAAATTTCCCTAAATAGTCAACTACTGTGGCAAAAATTGGTTCCAAACCAATTTTATAGAAGAATTCTACCAGTTAGTCGACTAACTAGTCGACTACTTGTCGACTAACTAGTCGACTATCACAAAATCCAGCCAATTTCACAAGTTAGCTGACTCTAGAGTCAGCTAACTTCATAAATCTTCCAAAAGCCACCCTTTTTTCACAAGTTAGCTCACTCTAGAGTCAGCTAACTTCATAAATCTTCCTTCCAAAAGCCCTTTTTCACAAGTTAACTGACTCTAGAGTTAGCTAACTTCATAATTTCCTTTCTAAAAGCCATTTTAATGCATTCCAACCTCTAAAATTTTCATTCCAACCTCTCCCAAGGATTAAAAGCAACTAGTAGACATTGAAATCATTACAAAAACTTCAATTACAAGCCCAAATAATTGATTTTATTAAGCTTTAGGAAGGTTCATGGAAGAAAACTCAAGGAAACATCCAAAATTTCAGCTTTCATATTCTTTTAAGATTTCCACTCAAATCATTCACATTAGAAGGCTAAACTAACAATAAAAACATGCTTAAAATGAAATTACAAGACCTCCAAGTTCAGGACATTACAATCTTCCCCCCTTTAGGAAATTTCGTTCCCAAAATTTAGCTACCTTCAACTTGGAACAAATGGGGGTACTTCAATCTCATCTCATCCTCTCTCTCCCATGTAGCTTCCTCTCTCTGATGATTCTGTCACTGCACTTTAACTAGGGAAATTCTTTTACTACGGAGCTGTTTAACCTTCCTGCTCAAAATTTGCACTGGTTCTATTACATAAGATAAATCTTCCTATAATTCTATTGGCTCTAACTGAAGCACATGAGAGGAATCTGGTACATACTTTCTAAGCATTGATACATGAAACACATTATGGATCTGAGAGAGTTGTGGTGGCAAGGCCAATCTATATGCAAGTATCCCAACCCTCTCAATAATCTCATAAGGTCCAATGTATCGGGGACTTAATTTTTCTTTCTTCCCAAATCTCATGATACCCTTCCAAGGAGATACCTTCAAGAATACCTTATCTCCTACTTCAAATTTCACCTCCCTATGCTTCTTATCTGCATATCTTTTCTGTCTATCTTGGGCTGCCTTTAATTTAGCTCTAATGATTCTAATCTGATCTGCTGTGAGCTGTACCAACTCTGGGCCTAGCAGCCTCCTTTCACCTTCCTCATCCCAGCACACTGAAGTTCTACATTTTCTTCCATATAAAGCTTTATAAGGTACCATATCAATGCTAGAATGATAACTGTTATTATATGCAAACTGAATCAATGGTGTCGGGCCCCTTTCCGACGGCATGATTTCTTATGAAAATTGAGTAGAGATCTACTAGTCTTTATGCTAAATACCATAAAGCCCAAGCGATTCCTATCAAATTGCCATAAGTTATATGCACAAAAATACTAATCTGCTACAAACTTTGACCTACTCAATTCATTCATACTATTTACATGGTCACATCACAATTTATTTCATCCTGCTCAGATAAAATAAGATTTTCTCATCTATTCATCACATGATTCTAGGCAATATAACTTTCATCACTATGCTGTTATAAAGACCATATACACAAATTCATTCTAAAACAAAAGTCATTTCTCATAAGCACCCAAGTCCAAAATACATCATAGGGTTACAGTCATACACATCCATCCATATCTATTTCAAATACATATACAATTCAAGTAACATAAGCTAATGACCACAACCAATTCATCCAACATCTAGAACCCACATCAAAATCATGCATCCAAGAGCCAACCTGCTATCTCTGATCTGAAAATCCAAAAATTCCAACAATAGAGGGGTGAGACCTAAGTCCCAATGACTGGATAGCCATCTAACAATGGGAAAAAACTGAGAGCCACATTTTAAAAACCAATAAGCATACTGATACAACATATCATAATTGATACAGAAATCTTTTCAATAAGATAAGAAAACACATAAGTTAGCTTATGCTTCCAATAATGCAACTTAAATAAGAAAATGCCACTTTTACAAAACTTCATGATGATGGGCTGGGTGTGCTACCACTAAGGTACATCCCTACAGTCGCCCTCCTGTAGGTGTACTCTCAGTGGGTGAGTGTACTGAGCGCCAAGGATCCCCGCACTACATGACACTACTCACATGTGCGATTCACCCCAGGTGCGAGCTTGCCCCTTTTTCCTGGGCCTCCTGCTTGCCCCCTTCATGGGCCAATATTTCTGAGCCCCCTCAGGCTATATAGTAACCTAGCTTTTAACCGAGCTGTGATTCTTGCCCCACTGGGCTGCTTGCAATCTGCCCTACTAGGTTGATTTAGCTTGTACTCCCCCTGGCCTCGGGATCATAGTACGATCGAGTCGCAAGGAGGTGCCGGCTATAATAGTGTGTGCAATGCTCATGCTATGGCACAGTCTATAGGATGATCAGCCCCATAGATGGCCCCATGCTCTTTATGCTGTATGCTGTAGAAATACTCAAATATAAGTTTATAATCCAATATACAATCAGCTATACTTTCTTTGAAACATTGATATTCATGCATGCCCATGCATCACTTTGAAACATAAATATGAAAAGTAAATTTTATGCTTTACTGAAACATGTGTTTTTATCCAAACAATGCTTTTTATGAAACTCTATACTTTGCTTTGAAACATGCTCTAGCCCATGTTTCCTTTTCTTTTCTTAAATTCATGCTTTACTGAAACTCTTGCTTTTCTGTAACTCATGCTTTGCTTTGCAAACATGCTGTAAACCCATGCTTGTTCTTAAACTCATGCTTTGTTTTAGAATATGCTTTAAACCCATGCTTTGCTCTTAAACTCATGCTTTGCTTTAGAACATGCTTTAAACCCATGCTTTGCTTTAGAACATGCTTTAAACTCATGCTTTGCTTTAGAACATGCTTTAAACTCATGCTTTGCTTTCGAACATGCTTTAAACTCATGCTTTGCTCTTAAACTCATGCTTTACTTTAGAACATGCTTTGAGAATAAGATACATTATAACTGGGTTCTCATTTTTCATATTTAATTACTTGAAATACTATACTTAGCATAACATACACTGATTTATAGCAAAATATCGCTATACTATCATAAAACATTTCTCAAAGTTAGATGAGAAACTCACTCACCTTAGCTGCTAGCACACTACTATAGCTGCTATTTCTTCAGTTTTAGCTCCCTTGAACCAATCTCTTGGCCTAAGTCATCATACATGCATTATTAAGGTCACAAGCACCAAGGGTTTCATGAAACTATGCATACATGCTCTATGCCTTCATATCTTAGCATAATACCCTTCAATCCCTAACATGCTCAAGGATTTACAATCTACACATGTTATCACCTCATTTACCTCTAAATCATGAGATTTTAATATCATTCTCTAGCTCAGGGAAGTTTGGACTTACCTCAGCAAAGATGGTTAAACCCCCAAGTCTTCTTCCCTTCCTTCTCTTCCTTTTCTTCTCTTCTTCTTTTCTTTTTCTTCTTTTCTTCTTCTTCCTCACGGTCGGAACCCTCTCCTCTTTCTCTCTTTTCTCCTCCTTTTCTTTCTCTTTTTCTCTTTTTTCATACGTCCGCTTAAGGGCTAAGGAAGGATGGGTGGCTTTAATTTCTCTTAGAAATTTCTATTTTTCCCCTCTCTACTCTTAAGTCATGCTTTTCAAAGCCCACATGGCTTCCTTCTTCACCAAGTATTTTTGCCTTTCAATTTTCTTTTCTATTTTGCCCTTGATCAAATCCTCAAATAATATTTTATCAAATTTTACTTTTGCCCCTAGTCTAATTTTCGTTAATGCCCCTGACCAAATTTGCGTTATTAGATGAAAAATAGGGGTTATTCATCTATTAGTCGGTATGCATGCTAGCTAATGAGAGTGAAATTAGCTTTAAACCAATTACACAGAAGTTTTTTGTCCACCTGAAACCGTAGTTAAGCATGCTTGGATGAGAGCGATGGGTGACCCCCTGAGAAGTCCTTAATTGAGAGTGAAATTAGTTTGACCAATTTCGGGTGAGAGCGATGGGTGACCCCTGGAAAGTTCTTAATTGAGAGTGAAATTGTCAAACCAATTTCACTGACAAAATTCCCATAGTAGTCAACTAAATAGTTGGCTACTGTGGCCAAAATTTCTTTCAAACCACTTTTACAGAGATATTTTTCAAAGTAGTCGGCTACTTTGAGTAGAAATAGTCCTAGGCTCTTTTTACAGAAAGTTTTCCAATAGTAATGGACTAAGTAGTTGACTAATGTGGCAAAAATTCTTCTCCCAGCCTTTTTACAGTGAGCTTTAGGGAGTTAGCTGACTAAATAGTCAGCTAACTTCCCCTGTTAGCTCACTAGCAATCCAACAGTCAGCCAACATTCAAAGTTAGCTGACTATTTAGTCAGCTAACTTCCAAATTTGGTCGACTAACAACTCAAAAAAATCAGCTTATCTTTCCAATTAGCTGATAAATGAGTTACTAACATCATAAAACCTTTTCAAAATCTATTCTAATGCATTCCAACTTCCAAAATCTTCATTCTAACTTTTCGCAAGAATAAAAAACAACTAGAAAACATTAAAATCATCACAAAAACTTCAATTATAAGCCCAAATAAGTGACTTTATTAACTTTTTGGAAGGATCATGGGAGAAAACTTAAAATAACCTCTAAAATTTCAGCTTTCACATTTTCTTAAGATTTCCACTCAATCATTCACACTAGAAGGCTAAACTAACAATAAAAATATGCTTAAAATGAAATTACAAGTCTTCCAAGCTCAGGATATTACAAATGGCAAGTGCTCATCCCAGCTTCCTGTAAACTTAATGACGCATGCTCTCAGCATATCCTCCAATGTCTGAATGGTCCTCTCCGACTGCCCATCAGTTTGAGGATGAAATGCTGTGTTAAATCTTAACTTAGTACCTAAAGCTTTTTGCAACTCTGCCCAGAAATGAGATGTGAACATTGGATCTCTATCTGATACAATGGATATTGGTACCATATGTCTACTCACAATTTCATTTACATACAATTTTTGCTAATCTATCTAAGGTAAATGAAATCTGAATAGGAAAAAAGTGGGCAGACTTTGTCAATCTATCTACTATCACCCAAATAGAATCATTACCTCTCCTTGTCTTTGAGAGACCCACAACAAAATCCATGGTAATGTGCTCCCACTTCCATTCAGGTATAAATAGTGGCTGCATTTTGCCAGCTGGGCTCTGATGTTCTGCTTTAATCTGCAGGCATATTAAGCATTTAGAAACAAAATCAGCTATCTCCCTTTTCATTCCATGCCACCAATAATTTTGTTTAATAGTTCTATACACCTTAGTGCTTCCTGGGTCCATTGCATAGGCTGAGCTATGGGCTTCCTTCAAAATTTATTCTTTTAATGATTCTACTGCTGGCAACATACTCTATTCTTAAATAACAATATACCATCACTTCTAACTAAAAATTCTGACTGGGACCCACTCTGAACTAATTCTTTAGCTTTCTGCAATTGTGGATCCTGCACTTGGGCCTCTTTTATTTCCTCAAGCAACATTGGCCTGACTTTGAAATTTACTAGTAAGGCTCCTAAACTTCTGCTGCCAGCTCTGCATCTAACTCTCTCAATCCTACCATCAGAGGTAGCTGCATTGCTCTAATGAAAGCTAGAGTTGCTGTGGACTTCCTACTCAAAGCATTAGCCACTACATTGGCTTTCCCTGGGTGATACTCTATAGTGCAGTCATAATCCTTTATCAATTCAATCCATCTCCTTTGCCTAAGGTTCAATTCTTTTTGGGTTAAGATATACTTAAGGCTCTTGTGATCAGTAAATATCTGGCATCTCCTCCCATACAGATAGTGCCTCCATACCTTTAAGGCAGACACTACTACTGCTAATTCTAGATCATGGGTGAGATATTTCTCTTTATGAGATCTTAGCTATCTAGAAATGTAGGCAATCACCTTCCCATTCTGCATCAATACACACACTAAACCTTTGAAAGATGCATCACTATATATCACATAATCACTGCTACTATCTGAGAGGGTAAGTACTGGAGCTGATGTCAACTTCCCTTTCAATTCATTCATACTTTCCTGACACTCACTAAACCATTCAAATCTGGTATTCTTTCTTAGCAGTTTAGTTATGGGTGAAGCTATGATAGAGAAGTTTTCTATAAATCTTCTATAGTATCCTGCTAAGCCCAAGAAACTCCTCACCTCTATCTAATTAGTAGGTGCTTCCCAATTCATTATGGCCTCTACATTTTGGGGATCTACCATAATACCCTGAACTGAAATCACATGCCCCAAAAAGTTCACTTTATCTAGCCAGAATTCACTCTTACTCAACTTGGCATACAACTACTTCTTCCTTAAGATTTGCAACACTGTCCTCAAATGTTGTTCATGCTCCTCTCTGCTTCTAGAATAAATTAGAATATCATCAATGAACGCTATCACAAATTTATCTAAAAATTCTTGGAACACCTGATTCATCAGTCCCATAAAAGCAGCTAGGGCATTAGTTAAGCCAAAAGGCATTACTAAAAATTCATAATGACCATATCTGGTTCTGAAGGCAGTCTTTGGCACATCTTCCTTCTTTATTTTCAACCGATGATACCCAGATCTGAGGTCAACCTTTGAAAACACTGTTGCCCCCTAAAGCTGATCAAACAGATCATCTACCCTTGGCAATGGATAATTATTTCTAATGGTTACCTTGTTAAGCTATCTATAATTAATACACAATCTCAAGGTACCATCCTTTTTCTTTACAAACAACACTAGTGCACCCCAAGGAGAAACACTGGGTCTAATAAACCCTTTAGTAAGCAATTCCTGAAGCTGGACTTTTAATTCTTTTAACTCTGCTGGAGCCATTCTATAGGGTGCCATGGCTATAGGTCTGACATTTGAGAGCAGATCTATACTGAACTCCATCTCTCTGTCTCATGGTAACCCGAGCAATTCCTCAGAAAATACATCTGTGAATTCGCATGCCACTGGGATATTCACCAACTCTGAGCCATGACCCTCTACGTTCACCACACATGCTAGAAAGGCTTCACACCCCTTTCTCAGCATCCTACTAGCTGTCAAAGCTAAAATCATACATGAGGGTAACACTCTTCTCTCACCTACAAAACAGACCTCCTCGCCATTTGAGCCATAAAACACTACCTCCTTCTTTGAACAATCTACCTTGGCCTCATGCACGGATAGCCAATCCACCCCAAAATAGCATCAAACTCTTTTAACTCTAGTGGGATCAAATCTACTGCCAGGTCTTGAACCTCTACTGAAATGACACAGTTTCTATACACTCGATCTGCAATGAAAGGTTTTTCTACTGGCATAGATATTACTAGTTGACTATCCAACCTACTCACTTCTTTATCTAGATGCTTAGTGAAATCTACTGATATGAATGAGTGTGTGGATCCAGAGTTAATTAAAACATAAGCATTTTGATCATAGATGGATAGCATACCTGTCACCACATCTGGGATGACCTGAGCCTCCTGTCTGGTCATCGCAAAGACTCTAGCTTCAGCCCTTGGAGCACTAGGGACTGATCCCTGCTGACTGGCACTGGATCCCAACTAACTGGCTGGAGCTAGTACCTTACTATCTCCTCTTCTGACTGACTGAGACTGCTCCCTAAGTGCAACTGATCCCTGAGGGTGGTCATTACTCTATACTCTCCTAGGGCAATCCCTCTTTATGTGATCCATCTGGTCATAATTATAACATCCTCTACTGCCCTTTCTACATTCCCCAGAATGGATCTTTCCACAAATACTGCACTGAGGAGTAGTTCTCCCACTACCAAAAGAGTGGCTCTGGTCTACTCTCTCCCCTGCTATTCTGCTACCCCCAGCCTGTGACACTCCTTCCTGACCTGGTTTCTCTAGACTGGGCTGGACACTGACATAGATACTGATCCCCTCCCAACCTCTATGGGAGCTCTATAGTTAGAACTAAATTATTCTGCCCTTTGGGGTTTCTTAAACTGCTGAGTTCCTCCTGCACCTGAAGAAAAACCGGGTGCACTCCTTTTTGACCTCTCTAGTCTTCTACTGAGGAACTCTTTTTCCATCTCTTTTGCCTTAAGTGCCCCTTGTACCAGCTCTGAATAATTACTATAGCAATGCATACTGGTCTTAACCTTTATCTGGAGATTCAGCCCATCTTGAAATAATTTGTTCTTCTCCCTTTCATCCACTACTACGGCTTCAGCAAAATGGGATAATTCAATAAAAGTAGCTTCATACTCAGCTATTGACATCTTCCCCTGGGTTAGGTTTAGGAATTCCCTCCTCTTTTGATCTCTATACACCTTTGAATAGTATTGCTGATAGAATTTCTTTTTAAAGTTCTCCTAGGTTATTTCTACCCCTTGTGGCTACCTACTACTGATAGACTTCCACCAGTTCTGGGCCCTGCCCTCTAACAAAAAGGTTGCCATACTCAACCTTTGCTCCTCAGAGCATTTCATCACCTCAAAGACCCTCTCTATTTTTTGAGGCCATGAATCAGCCTGAATGGGGTCAGTAGTCCCTTGGAACTCTAGAACGCCCAACTTCCTAGCTCTCCCTACATTTCTTTCTGCCTCAAGATTTCTAGACTGTAAACTGAAACTAGAGGCCACTGCTGCCATGAGTGCCTGGGTAATCATCCCCATTAAGTCTGGCACACTCTGCCCTGGGGTATGTGCCGAAGATGGTTCCACTGGTGCTGGGGTAGTGGACAGTGAAGGAGACTCATGCAGATGCTCCTGAGGTATATCCACCCCTGCACTATCAAATGGTGGATCACTAGAAGATACCCTACTGGGCTGGGCTCACCTACTCACCCATTTGGGTCTACCCCGACCCCTGCCTCTCCCTGAGGACTGCTCTCCTTCCTTGCTCGTCCTTGTGTTAACCATCATACAAAACACAATTCATTTGATCAGATTCATCATTCAGACTACACTCAACTATGCTAGACTCATGCTTATTCCCTTAAGACCTAATGACTGCTCTGATACCAAAACTTGTTGAGACCTCTCCCCAACACATGCCTCCTTATAGAAATTTGGGTAGAGTTCTACTAATGTCGGGCCCCCTTTCCAACGACATGATTTCTTATGAAAATTAGGTAAAGATCTGCTAGTCTTTATGCTAAGCACCATAAAGCTCAAGCGATCCTTATCTAATTGACATAAGTTACATACACAAAAATATTGGACCTGCTAAAAGCTTTGACCTGCTCACTTCATTCATACTATTTATAAAATAATATCACAATTTATTGAACCCTGCTCAGATAAAATAAGATTTTCATACTATTCATCACATGATTCTAGGCAATATAACTTTCATCACTATGCTGTTATAAAGACCATTCACAAGTTCATTCCATAAGGAAGGTCATTTCTCATAACCACCTAAGTCCAAAATATATCATAGGGTTACAGTCATACAAATCCATCCATATCCATTTCAAATATATAAACAATCTAATAATTAACAACCCAAATCACTTTCATGCTTTCCAGGGCTAACCTGCTATCTCTAATCTGAAATCCAAAAATGTCAATGATAGAGGGGTGAGACCTAAGTCCCAGTGACTGGATAACCATCTAACAATGAGGAAAAGCTGAGAACCACATTAGAAAACTCATAATAATACCAACACAACATATTGCGATCGATACATGAATCTTTATAAATGAAATAAGTTAACGTATAAGTTAGCTTATGCTTCCAATAATATAACTTAAATAAAGAGATGTCACATTTACAAAATTTTATGATGCTGGGCTGGGTGTGCCACCACTAAGGTACATCCCTACAGTCGCCCTCCTGCAGGTATACTCTCAGTGGGTGAGTGTACTGAGCGCCGAGGATCCCCGCACCACATAGCACTCCTCACATGTGTGGTTCACCCCAGGTGTGAGTTTGCCCCTTTTTCCTGGGCCTCCTGCTTGCCCCCTCTCTGGGCTAATGTCTTTGAGCCCCCTCGGGCTATATAGTAACCTGGCTCTTTACTAAGCTGTGATTCTTGCCCCACTGGGCTGCTTGCAATCTGCCCCACTGGGCTGATCTAGCTTGTACTCCCCCTGGCCTAGGGATCATAGTACAATCGAGTCTCAAGGAGGTGCCGGCTATAATAGTATGTGCAATGCTCATGCTATGGCATAGTCTACAAAGTGATCAGCCCCATAGATGCCCTAATGCTCTTTATGCTGTATGCTATAAAAATACTCAAGTATAAGTTTATAATCCAATATACAATCAGCTATACTTTCTTTGAAACATTGCTACTCATGCATGCCCATGCATTACTTTGAAACATAACTCTGAAAGATAAATTTCATGCTTTACTGAAACATATATTTTATCCAAACAATACTTTTTATGAAACACTATACTTTGCTTTGAAACATGCTATGACTCATGTTTCCATTTCTTTTTCTTAAATTTATTCTTTGCTGAAACTCTTGCTTTGCTTTGAAAACATGCTGTAAATCTATGCTTATTCTTTAAACTCATGCTTTGCTTTAAAACATGCTTTAAAAATATAATACCATTATAAC
Organism: Metroxylon sagu; assembly: GCA_017589505.3. Taxonomy (NCBI): domain Eukaryota; kingdom Viridiplantae; phylum Streptophyta; class Magnoliopsida; order Arecales; family Arecaceae; genus Metroxylon; species Metroxylon sagu. The sequence continues at coordinate 120,411 of JACVBY030000254.1, forward strand.
CGAATTCTTATTTTCCATATTTGACTATTGAAGGTACTATACTTAGCATGATACACTCTAATTTGTAGCAAAATATCATTATACTATTATAAAACATTTTACAAAGCTAGATGAGAAACCCACTCACATTAGCTGTTAGCACACCGCTATAGCTTCTATTTCTCCTATTCTGGCTCCCTGGTACCAATTCCTTGGCCTAAGTCATCATACATGCATTATTAGGGTCACGTGTACTGAGGGTTTTTATGAAACTATGCATGCATGCTCTATGTCTTAGCATCTTAGCATAATATTCCTCAATCCCTAACATACTCAAAGATTTACAACATACTCATGCTATCACTTCATTTACCTCTAAATCATAAGATTTTAACATCATTCTCTAGCTTAGAAAGGTTTGGACTTACCTTAGCAAAGATGGGCTAAACCACCAAGCCTTCTTCCTTTCCTTCTCTTCCTCTTTTTCTCTTCTTCTTCTCTTCTTCTTTTCTTTTCCTTCTTCTCTTCTTTCCCATGGCTGGCTGAACCTCTCCTATTTCTTTCTCTTTTCTCCCTCTTTTCTCTCTTTTCTTACGGTGGCTTAAGGGCTAAGGAAAGAAGAGTGGGTTTTTAACACCCTTAGAATTTTTTGTTTTGCCCCCTCTATTCTTAAGTCATGCTTTTCAAAGTCCACATGGCTTCTTCTCTGCCAAGCATTTTTTCCCTTCAATTCTTTTTCCCATCTTGCCCTTAATCAAACTCTCAAATAACTTTTTACCAAATTCTACTTATGCCCCTGGCCAATTTTTGTTACTAGATGAACAACAGGGGTTATCCATCTATTAGTCAGTATGGATACTAGCTAATGAGAGTAATATGGGTCTCAAACCATTTCCATAGAAGATTTTTATCCAAGGTCCTTAAATTTTTTATTCATTAGTCAGCTAAAATGCCGACTAACAAGAGGAAAATTGGTCTCATACCAATTCTACAGAGAAATTTTTCACAGTAGTCGACCACATTGTGGCTAAAATTGGTTCCAAACCACTTTTACAGAGAGATTTCCCAAAGTAGTCGACTACAAAGTAGTCGACTAAGTAGTCGACTACTTTGAATAAAATTGGTTCCCAGCTCTTTTTACAAAAAAATTTTCCATAGTAGTCGATTAAGTAATCAACTACTGTGTCTAAAAACTGTTCCAGATTAGTTTTATAGAAAGATTCTACCAAGTAGTCGACTTACGAGTCGACTACTTTCAAGAAAACAGTCCAAAATCATACATTAGTCGGCTTTAGAGCCAGCTAACGTCCTAAAATCATACGTTAGCCGGATCTAGAGCCAGCTAACATCCCTAAATCATAAGTTAGCTGGCTCTAGAGCCAGCTAACTTCCTAAAATCATAATTTAGCTGGCTCTAGAGCTAGCTAACTTCCTAAAATCATTTCCAAAAGTTATTTTAGGGCATTTTAACCTCCAAAATTTTTATTCCAACCTCTCCCAAGGATCAAAAACAACTAGTAGACATTAAAATCATTACAAAAACTTTAATTATAAGCCCAAATAATTGACTTTATTAACTTTTTGGTAGGATCATGGGAGAAACTCAAATTAACTTCAAAATTTTTAGCTTTCACATTTTTTTAAGATTTCCACTCAAATCATTAACACCAGAAGGCTAAACTAACAATAAAAACATGCTTAAAAATGAAATTACAATGCTTCCAAGTTTGGGATATTACAATCTTCCCCCCTTTAAGAAATTTTATCCCTAAAATTCAGCTACTTTTAACTTGGAACAAATGAGGGTACTTCAATCTCATCTCATCCTCTCTCTCCCATGTAGCTTCCTCTCTCTGATGGTTCCGCCACTGCACTTTGACTAAAAAAATATTTTTACTACGGAGTTGTTTAACCTTCCTGCCCAAAATTTGCACTGGCTCTATTATATAAGATAAATCTTTTTGTAATTCTATTGGCTCTGACTGAAGCACATGAGAGGAATCTGGCACATACTTCCTAAGCATTGATACATGAAACACATTATGGATCTGAGAGAGTTGTGGTGGCAAGGCCAATCTATATGCAAGTATCCCAACCTTCTCAATAATCTCATAAGGCCCAATGTATTGGGGACTTAGTTTTTCTTTCTTCCCAAATCTCATGATACCCTTCCAAGGAGACACCTTCAAAAATACCTTATCTCCTACTTCAAATTTCACATCTCTATGCTTCTTATCTGCATAGCTCTTCTATCTATCTTGGGCTATATTTAATTTAGCTCTAATAATTCCTAATACGATACGCGTGTAAACTTTTGCATCAACTGCCTAATGACCTCCTTTCACCTTCCTCATCCTAGCACATTGGACTTCTACATTTTTTTTCATATAAAGCTTCATAAGGTGCCATATCAATGCTAGAATGATAACTGTTATTATATGCAAACTTAATCAATGGCAAGTGCTCATCCCAGCTACCTGAGAATTCAATGATACATGCTCTCAACTTATCCTCCAGTGTCTGGATGGTCCTCTTAGACTGCCCATCAGTTTGAGGATGAAATGTTGTACTAAATCTTAACTTAGTGCCTAAAGCTTTTTGCAACTCTGCCCAAAAATGAGAAGTAAACCTTGGATCTCTATCTGATATAACTGATACTGGTACCCCATGTCTACTTACAATTTCATTCACATATAATTTTGCTAATCTGTCCAAGGTAAATGAAATCTGGATAGGCAAAAAGTGGGCAGATTTTGTCAATCTATCTACTATCATGCAAATAGAATCATTACCTCTCCTTGTCTTTGGGAGACCCACAACAAAATCCATGGTGATGTGCTCCCATTTCCATTCAGGTACAAATAGTGGCTGCATTTTATTAGCTGGGCTCTGATGTTTTGCTTTAATCTGCTGGCATACTAAATATTTAGAGACAAATTCAGCTATCTCCCTTTTCATTCCATGCCACCAATAATTTTGCTTAATAGTTCTATACATCTTAGTGCTTCCTGGATGCATTGTATAGGCTGAACTATGGGCTTCTTGCAGAATTTGCACTTTTAATGATTCTACTGCTGGCACACATACTCTACCCTTAAATAACAATATACCATCATTTCTAACTGAAAATTCTGTCTGGGACCCACTCTGAACTAATTCTTTAGCTTTATGCAATTGTGAATCCTGCACTTAAGCCTCTCTTATTTCCTTAAGCAACATTGGTCTGACTCTAAAATTTGCTAGTAAGGCTCATGAACTATTTGCTGCCAGCTCTGCATCAACTCTCTGAATTTTAACATCAAGGGTAGCTGCACTGCTCTAATGGAGGCTAAGGTTGCTGTAGACTTCCGACTCAATGCATCAGCCACTACATTGGCTTTCCCTGGATGATACTCTATAGTACAGTCATAATCTTTTATCAACTCTATCCATCTCCTTTGCGCCTGAGATTCAATTCTTTTTGTGTTAGGATATACTTTAGGCTTTTATGATCTGTAAATATTTGGCACTTCATCCCATATAAATAATGTCTCCATACTTTTAATACAAATAGTTATGTTAATGAACACTTGATATTTAATTCAATTTGTACATTTACATTGTTTAACGTTAAGATATGAATTAATTGATATAGGGATAATTTTATTAATTTTACCGATCCATGATTATAAAATGTGTATATTAATTTATCCTAGTGTGCGTGAAAGGAAATTTCTTACATAACACGTTATTATTGTTGCATTTTTTTTAGAGCTATAGGACACCTAGCCTTAGGGTTTATATTCAAGAATTTTGGTAAGAACGTAACTAGCATTTTATATCTGATTCTGAATATGTCTGAACCCTATATTTTGGATTGATAAATTATTAATGAATATTCTAGTTTATCATTGTAACTGCTTATGTTAAGGTTGGTTCAGAATTGAAGCCCTTACTCTCTAAGGTCCTTCCTTAAGGATTATGTATTGTATCACATAGCCAAAGCTAAGTTAAGAATCCAAATCCAAATTTGATCACAATTATAGTCATAAACATCATGATCAACCCCAAAAAAAGTTGTTTGTAATATTTCCCATCATTCGTGACTACTCGAGACGCCATCCAAAAAGGCTAGCGAGATATATTATTTAAATTTTCAGACTCTATATAAATACCCAAGATCTACATGGAGCTAAATGTCAATCTCTTTATCAAGAACTTCATCAAATATATGCGGAATCTTAAACAAAATTAAAAGAACATATTTTTAATGATAGAATTCTTCAATTTTATTAGATTAATAATTCAAAAATCATAATGTACATGTTGGAAAATTTTAAAACAAAAGTATGAAATAAAAAATACATTTACTATTAAAACATTTCTATTTCATCAAAATATCAAGGCATATTGTGGAGTATTTTATGTCAAATACGGAGTGCTCCAAGTTGTTTCATCAACCTATATATCAAGTCTAGACAGGATTATCAAGTATCATTTATATATTGTCTAGTGTAAGTCATCATCATTATTATTAGTTATTTTCTCAATAAATAATCAAATAAAAATATTTTTAAAATTTGTATAATCAGGTTCAACTTATTGCTATACATGTCTAAACTATATTATTAAATAATAAAAAACATCTTAAATTTTTATGTTAAATTTTTTGGCTATCGTATAAATAACTGCAATTAATACATACATACATATATGATTAAGAAATTAATAAATAATTCCCATTCCTCTCCATTGATATGTATGTCTCTTTCATCTATCATTTCTCCTAGATATCCCAAATAAATTAAAATCTATTTATAAACATCTTTCTCCATTTCATTTACAACCACATGTACAAAATTCTTTGTCCATTTCATCCATATTCATGATCCATTATACTTTCAAAATAGTGTTATAGGTTGACAAGTGCAAGCTCATCTAAAAAGGCATCTCTATCAATTGTTATTTCGAATGGAGACTAAAGTGCTAAAAGAAAATGAAAGAAAATTTAGAACATTTTAAGAAAATAATTTGTTGTCGAGAGTGTATTACTCCATGTTGTTACATTGTCAATGCATTTTTGAAGGACTTTAGATCAGGTTGTATCAACTTGTGTTAATTATGTGTAATTTATTGTATTCAAAAATAAAATATTTTGATGGAAAAGATAAATCCCTTGATAGTGTAGATGTTTAGATGATATCCTTTTGTTGGACTTGAGGCGATTCATGGAAACTAGGTTTGATTGGTGGCTATGTATTGGGACTTCAGTCAAATGATTGAGTTGATTTACTATAATTGAACCTAATTAGGGCAAGTGATTGAATCAGAGGGGGAAGCTTAGACTCGATCAGACCAGATGATAAGGTCAGAGATTGAACCTAATTAAGCCAAGTAGCTGTGCAATAATACTGCGTTTGACTTGAATCATGAAGATTGAACCCAATCAAGTCAGACGATTGATCTCGAATATTAATTTCATCCCTTTTTCCTAAAAATTAGGCTTAATTAGATCAGATGACTAGACTGTAGCATCAAATTTGACCTGATTCATGATGATTGGATTAATTATGCTATATGGTTGAGGTAGAGTGCTAAACTTGACTTAACTCATAGAGACCAGACCTGATCAGACATGATGGCTAAGTAAGAATGTAGACTTTAACATGGGTATTGGAGGCATATACTCGATCATGGGTATTGGAGGCCTATAGGAGATTGGATGTTGAGAATTGGGTCAAATTACTAGTCAAAAACAATATATTTGGTTTGATTGTTGAGAATTTGTGCCCAATTAGTGATTGGACATTAGTGATTTGGTCATATCATCAGACCAGAACATTGCATTTGTCTTGATTGTTAAGAATTCAAACCTAATTATCGATAATCAGACATGCAAACTGAACTCAAATATTGAATTAGACTCAATTATTGATGATCAAGTCTATTGGTTGAGCCTAAACCTTGAATTTAGCGCAATCATTAGTAATCGGGCTTGCTAGTCAAGCTTGGGCATTGAGATTGATCCAATTAATGGTTATAAAGCCTACCAATCGCCTACCAATCGAACTTGAGGATTAAATTTGACTTAGACCTACCAACAGAGACTGAACCTTGAGTTTGACCCCATCATTGATATTAACCCACTAGTCAAGCTTGAGTGTTGGGTTTAATTAGATTCATGAAGATTTTGACCCAATTAGTGATTGGGTGCAAAGAATTAAATTGTATGGTTGACCTAAAATGTCACATTTATTCCTAGTTGAACCTAATTAGCAAATTTGACCTGATTTATATTGAGATCCCAATTAATAATGAAGGTGCTATAAACAAGACTAGCTAGCCAAACTGGAGTATTGATCTAAAGCTAGAATTAAGAATAAGGTCACTAGTGCATTGCATTACAAAGCTAGTATTTATGACTAATGTGGTAACTAGATCTAAAAAAAATCAAGAATCAGTACACAAAAGATAAAGACTTTGAAAAGCCCTATACCATACTTTGAGATGGTGAAGTTTGTGTACGTTCTAAGTATTTTATCTAGAAAAATTATCTCTTCCAACGTAACAAGCTATATATCCCTAAGTCATCATTTTAAGATTTTCTTATTCAAAAATTACATACTATGAAACTTGCAGGATAGTTTAGCAGAAATGAAAAACTGGCTTTACTCGAAGATAAATTTTATTTGTCTTTGATGAAAAAAGATGTTGACATGTTCATCAAGATATATAGAGAATGTCAAACTACTTAGGGATACAAGCAAAGTACCAGATTATACCTTCTTCCCCTTATTCCTAAAAGATCAAGGGAAGACCTTAATATCCATTTTGTTCTTGAACTACCAAAAGCAAGAGGTTTTGATTCTATATTTGTGGTAGTCAATAAATTCTCTAAGATGATACATTTTATCCCTTGTCACAAAACTTATGAGGCTTGACATATAGCTAAGCTATTCTTTGAAGAAGTGGTACATTACATGGTGTGCTAGAAATTATAATATTATATAGAGACCTTAAATTTATATGTTATTTTTAAGAGATTCTATGAGTTATGCTAGGAACAAAACTCATATTTTCTAGTGCTTATCATCCTTAGACTATTGGTTGAACTCAAGGTCTGAGTTGGGAGCCACAACAACTATCACAAACTCATAAAAAGTTCCTTATAAATATGCGAGGTGTGAAACATGATATCATAATCAACAATATAAAGTTTCAATCATAATTTTAAAAAGTGTTCTCAAGTAAAATAAACATTGGTTACAAAACCATTATTCTGAAAAGGATACTAAGTTTCAACAACTAATTCATAAAAATTCTTTTATTCTTTCAGCACATCTTGGCACTCTCCTAGTAGTATCCCCATGTATTTTTTATAATTATATCTAAAAAAGAAAAGGTAAAATCTAATGAGCTCCACAGCCTAGTAAGCAATGATCAACCTTCTAGAATGTAATATAATATCAACATACAGATATGATTTATCAGTTGAAACAAATAATCTATAACTATCATATTCTTAATTTTCATCATGTCATGTTATCTAATCTTAATTCTTATTGTATTTTGTCCTTTAATCCTATTATGCTGAAATTATATCACCAGTGTTTCAGCCCTACAAGCAAGGTATCGCCAAGGAATAGCCCCCAAGGTTAGGGCATCACTAGTGTTTTAGCCCCACAAGCAGGATATCGCCAAGATATAGCTCCCAAGGTTAGGGCATCGCCTGCATTTTAGCCTCACAAGCAGGGTATCGCCAAGGTATAGCCCCCAAGGTCAGGGTATCCAAATCATCAAGCATAATTAGGTTTAGAATCTTTAATTCAATTTTATCATCTCTCATTAAATCTTATTCATGATTAGTTCAATATCTTTACCAATTCATCATGAGAAATAAATAATCACTATCAAGTATAATCATTGCAATCATTGTTAATATGCAAGCATGCAATATTCATAAAATAAGCATCTCAGGATGATAATTATCTATTTATTCAAAAATATGATAAAATCTAAAAGTGGCCAACCATTACTTACATCAAGTTTAGAATCCTTAATTCAATTTCATCATCTCTCATTAAATCTTATTCATAATCAGTTCAACATATTTATCAATTCATCATGAGTACTAAATAATTAATATTAAGTATAATTTTGGCAATCATGATCAATATGTAAGTATGTTATATTCATAAAATAAGTATCACAGCATGATAAATATTTATTTAATTTAAAACATGATAAATTCTAGAAGAAATCCATCTTACCTTTTTAGATAAAATTACTAGAAACTAATCCATGCTCAAGGGCTCCATTAATGTTCTTGATCCATCAACCTTCTTGATCCTTGAACCTTCATCTTCTTCATACTTTCAAACTATTGATTGATATCAAAGGGCCTCCATTGTGCTCTATTTATAGAGAGATTTTCTAAAACAATAAGGTTTCCTGCTCTTCATAAGATATCAATCTCCTAAAATAAATAAATTTCTTAATTTTAGTAGGATATTTATTCCTTTAAAAAAACCTAAGAGATAGATATCCATCAAATGTTTAAAAATAGATTATTAACTTATAAAGCAAATAGGTATCCTACCTTTCAAAAGATATTAATCTTCTAAAATAAATAAACTTCTCAATTTTAATAGGATATTGATTCTTTTAAGAAAATTAAAGAGATAAATATCCATTAAATGTTTAAAAATAGGTTTCCTATTTGATACCAATCTTTTAAAATAAATAAACTTTTCAGTCTTAGTAGGATATTGATTCCTTTAGAAAACTAAAGAGATAATTTTTCATTAAATATTAAATATTTTTTATTAAATATAATAATTCACTCTTCATCACACAACTAAATACAGTTAGTAGGAAAATTTTTGCAAAATTAAAATTTGCATAAAAAAATTACTCCTATAACTTTTTGCCTTTATTTTTTATCTCCATACCAGACACACCTTAAACTTTAAAAAATATTTTCAATAATAATATTATTGTAAGCCATACAATAATAAATGTATTGATAGGTTGGTGTGGTGAAAAATGGGGGGTAATGCCCCCCATTTAAAATAAAGGTAGGAATTGCTTTGGATAGGTCTGATAGAGGCCTAATCCCATAGGTAGCAAATCATTAAATATTTGCCTTTTAGATTTTAGTAAACAAAGATATTTTCATTGAAAGAAAAGATATACTGATTCCCACCTTGGATGGCTATAAAAGGCTCACTGTTGTCTCTCATTTGATAGGAAGAGGCAGCCTTTTGATTTTTCTTCTTGCATAATCAACAATTACCAGCAACGCCTTGAAGCTTGAAGACCATGCATTTGGCTTTGATTTTGTTCATGTTTGCAGGCATTTTTGCTAACATTCAACATGAGTGTGAATTTACTCTCTTAATGGGCACCACTCCCCCTTCTCTCTCTCTCTCTCTCTCTCTCTCTCTCTCTCACACACACACACACACACACATGAGAGAAACAAAAGAAAAGAAAAATAAAGAGGGTCTTCAGCAACCCAACCATGGTCATGCAATATTTCAGATCTTAACCATAGACATCAAGTGTTTAGATATAACCTACTTCATTCTTACATGCTTCAATCAATTTGATTTTAAAGTTACTTTTCCTAGTTAGCCTTTTTCTCTTTTCAATGAAAGAAGTAAAAGATGTAGTTTATCAACCCCAAAGGTGAAGAACAAAAAATACCTTAACATGAGTGCAAACTAATATAGTTGGTAAAGTTATTTTGCTGCAGTACAAGTTTGAATTGCAGCTATACTAGATTGATTGGGTGACAGTAACACCCTTTCTTTTGTCAGAAAAAGAAAAAGGAAAGAAAAACCAATTGTGTGATTCATTAGAAAGTTGAAGTATTATCATAGTAAAAGAAAAAAAAAAAAGGTTCAAATTTTTTTTTCCCTACAGTTGTTATTTTCTTTTCAAATGTTTTTCATTTTTTCTTTTTTGGTATCGAACTCTTGCCAATACGCTAATGTGGTTCAAAAATTTATCTTGGACATCTTTTGTGTACGTAGAGTTATAGAAAGGATGGATGCCATTAGTAAACTAGAGCTTACACCATGTGTGATGGATGAGCATGGCCAGTACTGCTGTTTAATTACCCAACTTTGTTATGATACGTGGGCGAGTTGCCAAGGAACCTGCCCTATGTGCGACCCCCATTGTCACCCACCACTAGCAGACCTTGACCGCCTATGAGCTGAAAGATTACAATATATGCGTGCTCTCATGGATAATAATCAATGTATGCTGTGCATGCATTTCCTGAAAGTAATAAACATGAGGAGCTAGATGATCTTGCACAACATGTACTGATATTATAATAGATATAAGCAAAACATGTATTGATCTATTTCTTTCCATTCACTCATCTCCCTCTCTTTCTATTGATGGATCTTAAAAAATCCTTAAAATTTCTTCTATTTTTTATGGATCTTATCAAATCCTCAATGTAAGGTCACTATCGTTACACTGCCGTGGCATTATAAACCATAAAGTTCAATTCTTTTTTTCCACATCTGCCCAAGCACATAAGATTACTAATGATATATTTACATCTTTTAAAATAAAACCAAGTGGCTAATATTAACAAAAGCCAATAAATAAATGGTGGGGAAGTTACCGACTTCTCTAATTTTTCATCAACAAGAATAGATGATCTTGCACATTATTTTCTCAAATCCTTGTTTCAATGTTGAGAATTGCCAACGGAATTCAGAATACTCAAATGGGAACTTGACTGTTATAGTTATATAGTTCTTGGTACCCTGTAGCTGGTGAAATATGGTCATAAAAGCCCTTTATCCTGTTTATCTGGTTCCTGCAAAGAAAACAAGCGCTTGTAAAGTTTTTGGAAGCGCCACATCTTTGCCCTAGATGGTGGACCCTATTGAGGCAGGCAAATCTTTTTGTCTGCTAACGCTAATGCTAATGAGAGGTTATCAAGCCTCTGGGCTGGAGTTGACATGGTGTATTGCACAGTTTATATACATCATTCCCATATATTGATTTTGATGGTCAACCATTGTCACACATTGCGACATAAATATCATAAAGGAAACAAGTGTTTTGACAACTACTAACTCTAAATAACTTTTAGGATAGTTAGGACAATCTAGTAGGTACTGCTTTCTACCCAGATCCTTCATTTCTTGGGCTCTAAAAAATAACAAAGATAATTTAATGAGTTCACACTCAATAACTAGGACTAATTATAAACTTATAATTTAAAAGATTAATACTTATAAACCCTCAAGCATATCTTAACTATAAACTTAGAAAACTTATAATTTCTAAAGTATATTTAAGCTAGTTTCTGAAACATATCTCTCATGCCATCAAGTTGTACATGACTTGTTAAAGTTTATATGCCATCAAGATTGTCATGCTATCATCTTTAATCATTATTTTAAATTTGCATATTATCTTGTTACGAATACGCCATGGTCACAAACTATTTATAAATTTTTTTTTTAAAACAAATATGTTTCCTACTTTTCATAAGATATTAATATCCTAAAACAAATAAATTCCCTAATTTTAGTAGGATATTGATTCCTTTAAGAAAACCAAAGAGATAGATATCCATTAAATGTTTAAAAATAGTTTCTTGACTTATAAAATAAATAGGTTTCCTATTCTTCAAAAGATATCAATCCTTTAAAATAAATAAACTTCCTAATTTTAGTAGGATATTGATTCCTTTAAGAAAACCAAAGAGAAAAATATCTATTAAATGTTTAAAAATAGATTCTTGACTTATAAAGTAAATAGGTTTCTTATTTTTCAAAAGATATCAATCTTTTAAAATAAATAAACTTCTCAATTTTAGTAGGATATTGATTCCTTTAAGAAAATTAAAGAGATAAATATCCATTAAATGTTTGAAAAAAGATTTCCTATTCGATACCAGTCTTCTAAAATAAATAAATTTTTGCAGTTTTAGTAGGATATTGATTCCTTTAGAAAACCAAAGAGATAATTTTTTATTAAATATTTAAAAATAGATTTTTGACTCCTAAAGTAGATAGATTTTCTACTCTTTATAAGATATCAATCCCCTAAAAAATAAACTTTCCAAGATTCTGATTTCTTTTAAAAGGGTAAAGAGATAAATATCTATTATATATCTAAAAATAGATTTTTAACTCAAAACTAACTTCTAACTTATCTAATATAATTTTTAAAATATAAAAATTTAGATAGAAACACCAAAAATCATCCTTAATTATCATCAATGGCATTTTCGTAATTCATTAAAGTTCGTAAGCACCTATAGATGTTCATTAAATAGTTCATAACTTCCTCAATTGAACTTCGATTTGAGTAATTTAAAATGTGTTAGAAAGTTAACTCAATATTGAACATTATGAATATAAATTTAATCAAAAGTTCTAATTATATATTTTTTTATAATTTTTTAACTCAATTCAATCTAATTACATCTTAATCTAAAGTGAGCTAGCCTATAAGGGCTGGTTTTAATGATTATGGGAATTCTCTTCTTCCTATTGTTGAGTTTGCTTATAATAATTCTTTTAATTATTACATTGGTTATTCTTCTTTTGGGATTGATGCAGGTATAACTCCACATATGCTTATAGATCTTATTCTCTTCCTTTTCATTATAGATCTAGTGAAGAAGCCAAAAATTTTATTAAGTATATTTAGGATATTCATATGGATGCACAAAGGAAGCTAGTTGAACAAGAGGCTAAGTATAAGCTCCAAACAGACAAAAGGTGGCAAAATGTGAAGTTTAAGCAAGGAGACAAAGTGATGGTTTGGCTACATCCTAAGAGATTAACATTTGAGACATTTTATGAGCTGCAACTAAAAATGATAGGCCCATTTAAAATTTTGAAGAAGCTAGATGATAATGCCTATTTTCTTGAGCTACCAGCTGATATACAAATGATTCAAAGCATCAATGTCTTTAAATTAATTACTTATTTCGATCATGATAAAGACATTGATGAGGAAACTAATCTTCAACTTCCACCTTTGTCCAAGTCTTCACCATTAGAGATTGAAGTTTACTCTTAAATATAGCGACCAAAAGCTTTTCATTTATTGAAAGAATAAGCCTTTTGAAGATCACATGTTCATGACTAAAGAGAATCTGCAAAAGCTTAACTCAGATCTTTTTGATGAATATATAGTAAGACATTTGTTAAAGGCTAAATTTTTAAAAATTTGGAGGGAGTTGATGCAATCCAAAAAAGAAAGAAGAAAGGAGTTCTATTCAAATTATGATTTTGACCAAGTATAATTTGGATTGGGCTAATCGTATTCTATAATTAAGACCTAATTGCACCTTATTATAATTAACATACAAGTAATAAAATTTAAAGTTTGCTTTCTTCTCTTACGTAGAAAAATTTCTTGCTTGTTATGGTATGAGATTACAATTCTAAAAAAGATGGTATGAGATTACAATTCTACAAAAGGTGATCAATACGAGGTCATCAACCTCGAGCATTTTTAAAGAGGTCAAAGGTGTTTAATTGAAAATCCTTAAAAAGTTAGTATAAGGCTAATAGTTATCTTCCCCATGTAGAATTACCTGCATCAACGTCTCTTACATATATCACTTTAATTGCTAATGTAACATTTTTAATCATCATACCAGAGGCTCTTTTCCCTCTATTTACCATTATTAATCATACATACCATTATTAACATACATACTAGAATTTTGTTTCTTATGGTTTATATATCTATTTCAACACCACTTTTATTTGATTTGCCAAATCCACATCAAAAACAAATTTTCAATTTACTAATCATTTATAATATTAAAATTGAAGTCCAATAGTATGCAAGGTGTTCACTCGAATAAAACTTATGATCTAATTTAAAATAACCAAAATATCATATCTTTAATAAAAGTGAAAAATTATAAGAAATTTTGGATCATATGATGTCCAAGTTACAATAATAGATGAAAATGATATCTCAAATTAGGCAACCTGAAAAACAAACCAACATCAAATATAAGAGTTATATAAGATAATAAAATATGATTAAAAATATATTGATTAGGGGGATTCTCATTCAATGCAAGTGAGGATAATCAATGATCTGTAGAATAAGGGTCATGACTATTACTTGCATCAGGTGCCTAGCGCATAAAAAAAAAAGTCAAGTGAAAACATTAGGTTATATAGTTGTAAAAAAAATATAGACTATGATGAAAAGACTTAAACAAGGCTGTTAGAGAACAAGATATGCCATGAAAAGCACTGCAAGCCATCAATGACCTATTCTGATAAGATCCAATCGAAGACTTATTTTGATAAGATCCCAAAAATTACTTCTTACTATGAAAAAATGCTTCTGCTTTCTAAGCAACAATGGACCAAATAGCAATGTTCAACCATTTCAGAGAAGTATCAAACAAGAATTTGTTCGGGGGAGGAGGTGAATAAAAAGAAGACTTTCTTCTATCAATATCAAAAAATCTTGGCAATAACATTGATTATAAGTATCTCATGAACCCAACAAAAAAGTAAAGTAAAATAGTTCTTGCAACCACCAAATTCATGGATTTTATATAAAGAACAAGTTATTATCGAGGTGGAGGAGGTTTCCGAAACCACATAACATGGAAATCTTTGATCTAGTAGGACAACAAATAGAAATTTACACAAAAGCCATATTAGTTCTATTTTAAAATGAATATGTTTCACAAAACTTACATAAATCACTGAAGTAAAATATTTAGAAGGCAAATTCTATGATGCTTCTAGTTGTATGTGGATGGTGCAATAAATAAAAAAAAGTTCAAGGGTATAATAGGATGGAATAAGGGACCGAAGGCATTGAATGGAGCTCTTGAGTGGTAGAATTAAGGCTCCATTTTCCAAAAAAATATAAAAAAGCATCCTAGCTAAACCCTACATAGAATACTAACTTACATATTTAAGTGAAAAGCATAACTTACAAATAAACTAGCTCTTTCATTCTATTAGCACATATGGAAGGAAAGGAATTCTAGGGTTTTCTCTTCCAAAACCCCTCCACTCCTATTCTCATGAAGAAAATTCTATTCTTTTTTCAATCTTGGGAATGTTTGGCAAGGGGTAATGCTGCAGGAGCTCATGCTATTTGGATTGCTCAAAAAATCATGATTGGCATTATATTAGGTGCGCCACCATGTGTGAGGGAAAATCTGATTAGGATTGTCCAAAGGAAAGTTGTAAAGGGTCAACAATAAATAAAAGGAGTGTTCGCTTATTAGAGCAAACTGAGGACATGTTTAGTACATCTGATATGGGAAGAAAGACTGCAGTCAAAAGATATGGGAAGGAAGACAATAGATCGATGGGTTGAGTTCACCAAAATTGAAGGGAAGAAGAACATGGATTTGGGGCAAAACACTGGGAGAACTACGATTCTTGATGTTACATCAGGAGAGAAACAATTGAAAAAAAAAAGGAAAAAAAACTATGATTCTTCATGAAAGAAAAAGAAGGAAAAAAGAACCAAACTAGATTTGGGAACAAGCTTGTGGATTGGTTACATTTATAAATGTAATAATAAATATAATATAACAAGAAAAAGTGATAATATATTTTATGAAAGATGTTTACAAATAAGAGTACATTTGGTACGAGGTAAAAGGAAGTAAAAAATTACTCATTACGGGTGTAATTTTTCACCTCTCTTTGAGGGTAGTAGGGTTAAAAGCAAAAATTATTGAGGGGGTGAAAAACGGTTGAAACATTGGGACTAATTAAGTATAGCATGCCCTGAACCCACTACCCAGCTTGGGTTGCGCAACATGCATGCATGCCCAAAGATAAACAATACTACCACTCTCTCCCATCTTACTTTTTTAATATTAATCGAATTAACAAAATATTAATGATATTTCATCTTTTTTATATTATTCTTATTTTAAACAAAGTTAACATTTACACCTATATTTCATTCTTCATCACACAACTAAATATAGTTAGTAGAAAAACTTTTGCAAAATTAAAATTTGCACCAAAAAAAATTACTCCTGTAACTTTTTGCCTCTATTTTTTATCTCCATACTAGACACACCTTAAACTTAAAAAAATATTTTCAATAATATTATTATTGTAAGCCACACAATAATAAATGTATTGATAGGTTGGTGTGGTGAAAAAGTGCCCTCATTTAAAACAAAGGTGGGAACTGCTTTGGATAGGTCTGATAGAGGCCTAATCCCATAGGTAGCAAATCATTATATATTTGCCTTTTAATTTTTGATAAACAAAGATTTTTTCATTGAAAGAAAAGGTATACTGATTCACGCCTTGGATGGTTATAAAAGCTGTTGTCTCTCATTTGATAAGAAGAGGCAGCCTTTTGATTTTTCTTCTCGCGTAATCAACAATTACCAACAACACCTTGAAGCATGAAGACCATGCATTTGGCTTTGATTTTCTTCATGTTTGCAAGCATTTTTGCTGACATTCAATGTGAGGGTGAGGTTACTCTCTTAATGGGCACCACTTCCGCTTCTCTCTCTCTCTCACACACACACATATGAGAGAAAAAAAAGAAAAAGTAAAAGAAAGAGGGTCTTTAGCAACCCGAGCATGGTCATGCAATATTTCAGATCTTAACCATAGACATCAAGTGTTTGGATATAATCTACTTCATTCTTGCATACCTCTTTTCTTCCAATCAATTTGATTTTGAAGTTACTTTTCCTAGTAAGTCTTTTTCTCCTTTCAAAGAAAGAAGTAAAGGATGTAGTTAAGCAACCCAAAAGGTGAAAAACAGAAAAAACCTTGACATGAGTGCAAACTAATATAGTTGCTAAAGTTAGTTTGCTACAGTATGAGTTTGAATTGCACCTATACTAGATTGATTGGGTGACAGTAACACCCTTTCTTTTCTCAGAAAAAAGAAAAAAAAAAAAAAAACAATTGTGTGATACATTAGAAAATTGAAGTATTATCATAGTAAAAGAAAGAAAGGTTCTTTTTTTTTTTTTTTTGCAGCTGTTATTTTTTATGTTTTTTGGTATTGGACTCTTGCCAATAAGCTGATGCGGTTTCAAAATTTATCTTGGACATCTTTTGTGCAGGTAGAGTCATAGAAAGGATGGATGCCGGCACTAAAATAGTGCTTATACCATGTGTGCACCAGGAGGCCAGTAACGGTCGCATGATGTACTGCTGTTTAGTCACCAAACTTTGTTATGAAACGAGTGATACTTGCCAACATAACTGCGTTACGTGCAACCCCAATTGCCAACCACCACTAGCAGACCTTCACCGCCCATGAGCTCAAAGATTGCAATATATGCGTGTTTCTCATGAATAATAATCTATGTATGCTGTGCATGCAGTTCTGAAAGTAATAAACATGAATGAGCTAGATGATCTTGCGCAACATGCATTGATCTCTTTCCATTCAATCATCTCTCTCTCTTTTTGTTGATAGATCTTATGAAATGCTCAAGATTTTTTCTATCTTCGATGGATCTTACCAAATTCTCAAAATTTTCTTACCATCGATGTATCTTATGAAATCCTCAAAATCTCCTCTACTATGTGATGTGGTGCGCTCTCTCTGTAATGCAAGGTCACTATCGTTACACGGCTATGGCAACATAAATCATAGAGTTTGATTTTTTTTTTTTTTCCACACCAGCCATGCACATAAGATTACTAATGATATATTTACATCTTTTAAAATAAAATTAGATGGCTAATATATTACTAATAAATTTATTGTTACATACCTGGTCATAAGATTATATATATATATATATTATAATCTATAGTTGTCACGCTCCATACCGTTGGATGGATTTGAGAAGTGGCAACTCGCTGCACACTAGGCATGCAAAGCATCCAATAATAATAGAAGCAATCATTAAATATAGGAGCAATTGACTAATATGAAATTAAAAATAAAATAACTCTTTTATTACAATCCAAATAAGGAAATGTTCACGCTACTTAAAAAATTAAAAAATTTTGTCTAAGCTAAGCCAATAAGAGCTTCAATCTACCCATATTCCTCTTTATTTCTTGAGCTCTAAAAATTATTAAAGAGGATTTAATGAGCTTAGTAAGTAAGCCTAATATAAACATATTATTATAAATTCAAGAATATAGCATGTCATGATTTACTTACTTTTATGTGTTAAAATTTACATGTCATCTTGTTATCTAATGTTACTTATATTCTTGAATTATTTTGAACTCATCTTCCATATCATGTCTCAGAAATTTCAGTTTCAAGTTTTTATATCATCACAATCAAGATTTACTTACTTTCATATGTCAGAACTTAAATGTCATCTTGTTATAAATATGCCACGGTCACAACTATGGCCACATATATCAACTATGGCCACATATATCCTTGTGCCACATATATCCGTGTGACAGGGCCAGAGCATCATATTTGACTCTATGCATTATGGATGGTGGCCAGAGCACCACATTTAATCTTATTGATTGGGATATATCTTTCACATATTTCTCCTATGGAGGTGAATTCCGGTATCAGTCATCATGTTGTTATATCATAGTAGACCGTGAGATATTTTATCATTCATAATTTATTCCTATTTCTTATTCAATTGTTGTCCATGAAATTCTTTAGATTAACATGCAAAAATACACATTCATATCATATTAGATATGTTAATAATATTAATACAAAATATTATTACTATTTTATGGTTTGCATATAATATAGCTACTTAATTTGCATTTGCATTATTAATTTATAATTATTTTCATTATTATCAACATGTACTATTATATTATCATTATTTATTTATTTATTATTTTTATTATTGTTATTATTTTTAAAATAATAAATTATGTAGAAATTAGCTAAAATCTAAAAAATTAATAATATTAAATGTTCAAATGCATATATTAAAGCATCAAAATTTATTTTGCAAAATAATAGCAGATAATAAGCAACATTTAAATAAAATTTTTTAATTCAAAAATTATATAATTTAAGAATTTTTTGAATTACTAATTTAAAAGGCTTACATATAATCATAATTTAATATAAATTATAAAGTTCGATTTTTTTCTGCACCAGCCATGCACATAAGATTACCAATGATATATTTATATTTTTTAAAATAAAATCAGATAGCTGATATTTTTAATATTTTAAAAATCAAAGAGTACCGCAATAAAAGCAAATAAATAAACGATGGGGAAGTTACCGACTTCTCTATTTTTTCATAAAAAAAAAAGGGTGATCTTGCACATCATTTTCTCAAATCCTTGTTCCAATGTTGAGAATTGCCAATGGAATTCAGAATACTTAAATGGGAACTTTGACTGTTATACGTAGATGGTTCTTGGGAACCCGCAGCTGGTGAAATATGGTCACAAAAGCCCTTTATCCTGTTTATCTGTTTCATGCAAAGAAAACAAGTGTTAAGCTTTTGGAAGCGCCACATCTTTGCTTAGATGGTGGACCCTGTTAAGGCAGGCATATCCTTTTGTTGGCTAATGCTAATGCTAATGAGAGAGGTTATCAAGCCTCTGGCCGGAGTTGACATGGTGTGTGTGCACAGTTTATATACATCGTGCTCATGTATTGATTTTGATGATCAACCATTGTCACGCCCTAGAAGCTAAGGAAGATTTGGGACATAGCAATCCGTAGCACGCTAAGCTTGTAAGGCATCCAATAACAAAAGTAATCTGTTTTTTTTTTTGTTTAGACAAATTATGAACTATCATTTATAAAATTCTTATCATAACATAAATATCATAAAGGAAACAAGTGTTCTGATAACTATCAAGTCTGAATAACTCTTAAGATAACCAAGACAATCTAGCAGGTACAGCTTTCTAGCCATATCCTTCATTTCTTGAGCTCTGAAAAATAATAAAGATAATTTAATAAGTTTACACTTAGTAAATAGAACTAATTAAAAACTTATAATTCAAAAGATTAATACTTATAAACTTTCAAAAGCAAGCATATCTTAATTGTAAACTTAGAAAACTTATGATTTTTGAAGTATATATAATCTAGTTTCTAAAACATATCTCTCATGTTATCAAGGTGTACATGTCTTCACTTGTTAAAGTTTACATGCCATCATGACTATGATGTCATCATCTCTAATTATTATTTTAAGTTTGCATATCATCTTATTACGAATATACTATGGTCACGAATTACGGTCGCATATATCCTTATGAGAAGGCCAGAACACTATATTTAATCTTATGGATGGGAGTATATCCTCTACATATATATATATCTTATGAAGGTGGGTCCCGGTATCAAAGTCATATCATAGTAGACCGAGGGTGACATATTTATCATTTTGTATTCATTTACATCCAATTAATCCATTATTTAATTAATCTTGTAGTTCCTTAGATAATGTTATGTGTGTGTGTCTATATATATATATATATATATATATATATATATATATGTCATTAATATTTTTATTATTGTTATTGTTATTATTTTTGGTTATTATTATTTTTGGTTCCATAACAATATAAATTTTCACTTTTATATTTTACTTATTTGAATTAGTAATTTTTTGTATTAACTAATTATGCAGGAATTAAATAATAACGTAAGGCATTAAAATTTTAATATTCTACTGCATGTAATAAAGTAATAAAATCTATCTATGCAGAATGATAATGGGGTAATAATGATTCACATTTCAATTAACAATACATATTTAAACATCAACAATTAATCAAAATTTATATTTAAATTTAAAATTAAGTAATTAAATAAATTACTAATTTATAATTAGTCTACTTATCTTTCTTGCTAATCTACAGATTAGGTCCAATTAACTTGGCTACCAATCACTTACATCATAATAATTTTATTATTATTAATATATTTTATTTTTTATTCTTACATTTGCAATCATGACGGCTAATATCAAATTCCTAAATAACTCACGTAGCCTAAGCCTGGAGCCAACTTGGACTTGGTTGGACTAAATTAGATATAGCCTAACTAACCCGGTTCATCAGCTAGCTAAATCAAGGTCCGCTTCAAATCAAATTGAACCGGTATTAGCCTAATTAAATTGAACCAGCTCAATTCAATACCATGAATTTGAATTACCTTAGCTTGCATCAACTCAATCTAAAATAGAAATGATGCAGCTGCAGGCTAAAATTCGTTTGGTTCAAACTGATAAGGTTAGAATCAAATAAAACCTAGTTAGCTGGGTTCAACATTGGGTACAATAGGCTTGGATCAGGGCTTAAATAGATTGAACCAGAATGAATCAATAGAAAAAGAAAAAAAACAAAAAAACAAAAAGAAAATCCGGTGATTGCGGGTGACCAAAACCTAGATTCCACTACCCTAAGAAAGGTCGTATGAAATGGAAGGGAGGGGTGGAGATAACTCACTGGAAAGTGTCACCGGAGCGGAGGAAGAAGTCGCCGAAGTTGCAGCGACAAGACTATTTCAAGCTGAAACAGAGACGTCAAACTTTGCTGGAACCTGATTTTTCTTTTCATTAAATCAAATGCTATTGATGGTTAAGGGAAGACAAACGAATCTAGGATTCTTGAGTTCTTACCTGAGATATTTGAATCAACTGCAACAAGGGTGTCCCTGCTTATCACACAAAAGGAGTGTCGTCTTGTTAGAGCAAAGTGAGGACATGTTTGGTACATCAGATATGGGAAGGAAGACCACGGTCAAAAAGGTACGAGAAGGAAGATATGGGAAGAAAGATAATAAGTCGATGGATTGAGTTCATCAAAACTGAAGGGAAGAAGAGTATGGATTTGGGGCAAAACACTGAAAGAACTATGACTGTTACATCATGAGAGAATTTTTTTTTAAAAAAAAAACTGTAATTCTTCATGAAACAAAAAGAAGGAAAAAGAAACCAATCAGGTTTGGAAGTTCTTGTGAGATTCAGCCCTTTTAGGGTAGTTTATTTTAAATTAAGATGTAATTAGACTGAATTGAATAAAAAATATAAAAAATTATATAATTAAAATTTTTGATTGAATTTATATTAATGATGTTTGGTATTGAGTTAGTTTTCTAACACATTTTAAATCACTCAATTCAAATTGATGTTTAATTGAGGAAGTTATGATCAATTTAATAAATATTTATTGGTGCTGACGAATTTTAAATAAATTATAAAAATTGCCATTGATGATAATTAAGGAAGATTTTTGGTGTTTCCATCCAAATTTTTATATTTCAAAAATCATGTTGGATAAGTTAGAAGTTAGTTTTGAGTCAAAATATATTTTTAAATATTTAAATTAATCGGTCTCTACAAAGCAAAAAGAAAGTAAATATTTAAGTCATGATTAGAAAAATATATGTAAAAAAAATAAAAAAGATATTAGAAACTCCCCTGCCTAAAAGCCTATTTTTGATTAAAAAATAAGAAATGGACGGTTGGCCATAACTAACTCATGCTGATTATATGCCAGTACAACGATATGGTTCATGGAATACCAAATCAAGTTGAGCAATATTCGCAACACTTTTCATATAAAACATATGACGAAGTTTAAAGTATCACCACTTGACATAATAGATCCATAGAGACCAGATTTGTTAATTATTCTAGAGGAAGATTTGGATAAATAGGGGAATCTCAAATTGTATAAGTTCCCTTTTTAAAAGATTTATATTTTATTATTTTTGCTATCCCGAAGATAAATTGTGTCCATATTAATTGTAAAGCCAATTAGGCAACAGATTTTCAGGCAAATTAAAAAGCATGTAATCGACCAGCTGAACCAATGATTTTTGTCTCCAGCCGGCACAAATCTTTGAAGATGATGGGCAACAAGTTTTCTTTTTTAATGGTTTAATCCTTACTTCTTGTTATTATTATTATTATTATTTTCTCTAAAATGCAGTTGAGAATCATCAATCCACGTTTAACATGGGTCACTGGCTTTCTGGCGTCTATCATATTAAGATTACCAATTCCGATACCTCACATATTAAGCATAGTAAGCGATCATGATATCTTTGGAAAACAGGAATACGTGAATATATATTATATATATTATTTATATAAAGCAAGTCTTTAATGGTTTTCTTGGTCCAAGAAAAGCATCCTTGAAATTGTCTTTTGCATTCGCTAATTTGGTTCAGTACCTTATAAAAGCCAGAGGTTCGCTACCCTGTTTCCTTTCCAAAAAAAAAAAAAAGTTTGCTTCGGTGCCTTGGACATGAAGATCGTGCAATTGACTTTGATTTTCTTCATCCTTGTAACCCTCTTTGCTCACAATCAATGCAAATATGAAGTTACTCTCTTAATGGACATCTCTCTCTCATACACCCTGACACACGCATGAGAGTAAAAAAAAAAAAAGAAAAGAAAAATAAAGAGGGTCTTCAGCAACCCATGCAATATTTCAGATTTTAACCGTAGACATCAACTGTTTGGATATAATCTACTTCATTTTTGCATGCCTCTTTTCTTCCAATTAATTTGATTTTGAAGTTACTTTTCCTGGTTAGCCTTTTTCTCCTTTCAAAGAAAGAAATAAGTAAAGGATGTAGTTAAGCAATCCCAAAGGTGAAGAATAGAAAATACCTTGATATGAGTGCAAACTAATACAGTTGATAAAGTTATTTTGCTGCAGTACGAGTTTGAGTTGCACCTATACTAGATTGATTGGGTGACGGTAACACCCTTTCTTTTCTCAGAAAAAAGTAAAAGAAAAAAAAACCAATTTTGTGATTCATTAGAAAGTTGAAGTATTATCATAGTAAAAGAAAAAGGAAAAGGTTCTTTTTTTTTTTTTTTTCTGCTGCTGTAATTTCTTTTTTAAAATGTTTTTCATTTCCTTTTTGGTATTGGACTCTTGCAAATAAGCTAAGTTGGTTCAAAATTTATCTTGGACATCTTTTGAGCAGGTAGAGTCATACAGAGGATGGATGCAGGCACTAAACTAGTGCTTATACCATGTGTGGAAACTGAGTGGGGCACGTACTGCTGTTTAGCTACCCAACTTTGTTATCAAACGAGGGAGATGTGCCAAAAAGTCTGCCCTAAGTGCGACCCCAAATGCTCCTCAGCACTGGCAGACCTCCGTCCATAAGCTCAAGGATTAGAATATATATGTGCTCTCATGAATAACAATCTATGTATGCTGTGCATGCATTTCCTGAAAGTAATGAACAGGAGGAGCTAGATGATCTTGCACGACATGTATTGATTTTATAATAAATATGCACACAACATGTATTGATCTCTTTTCGTTCAGTCATCTTCTTTTCTTCCCATAGATAGATCTTACCAAATCCTTAAGATTTTTCTTACCTGCCGATATATCTTACAAAATCTTCAAAATCTTTCCTACTAGATAATGTAGTGCCCTCCACACCAGCCATACACATAAGATTAATAATGATATATTTATATCTTTTAAAATAAACTAGATGGCTGATATTAACGAAAGCCAATAAAAGGGGAAGTTACCTGCTTCTCTATTTTTTCATCGAAAAGAACAGATGATCTTGCACATTATTTTCTCAAATCCTTGTTTCAATGTTGAGAATTGCCAATGGAATTCAGAATACTTATATGGGAACTTGACCGTTATAATTATATAGTTCTTGGTACCCCGCAACTGGTGAAATATGGTCACAAAAGCCCTGTATCCTGTATATCTGGTTCCTGCAAAGAAAACAAGCGCTTGTAAAGTTTGTTGGAAGCGCCACATCTTTGCCTAGACGGTGGACCATGTTGAGGCAAGCATATCTTTCTGTCTGCTAATGCTAATCAGAGGTTATCATGCCTCTGGGCTGGAATTGACATGGTATGTGTGCATAGTTTATGATCAATTGTTGTCATGCCTCAGACCCTAAGGAAGATTTGGGATGCGATAACCCGCAGCACGCTAGGCGTGCAAGGCTTTCAATAACTACAAGGCATCCAATAACAGAAGCAATCTTTTTTTTTTTTTTAATCTAAAGAAATTATGAACTATCATTTATAGAAGATGAAATAAAATTCTTATTATAACATAATAATCATAAAGGAAACAAGTGTTTTGACAACTATCAAGTTTAAATAACTCTTAAGATAATTAGGATAATCTAGCATGTACTACTTTCTATCTAAGTCCTTCATTTCTTGAGCTCTAAAAAACAACAAAGATAATTTAATGAGTTCACAGTCAATAAATAAGACTAATTATAAACTTATAATTCAAAATACTATTACTTATAAACTTTCAAGAGCAAGCATATCTTAACTGTAAACTTAGAAAACTTATGATTTCTAAAGTATATTTAAGCTAGTTTCTGAAATATATCTCTCATGTTATCAAGTTGTACATGTCTTTACTTATTAAAGTTTATATACCATCAAGACTATTATATCATCATCTTTAATCATTATTTTAAATTTGCATATTATCTTGTTACGAATACGCCACGGTCATGAACTACGGTCATATATATCCATGTGACAGGGCTAGAGCATCACATTTAACCTTATAGCTGGGGTGTATCCTTCACATATATCTCCTGTAAAGGTAGGTTCCGCTCTTATGATATAATTTATCATTTTTTATTTATTTACATCCAATTAATTCATTATTTAATTAATCTTGTAGTTCCTAATATGGCGCAGATTATTGCATAGTATGCCATCGCTTAGCATGGCATGGATTACTACCTAGTATGGTACGAATTATTACCTAGTGTGACTATGACTACTCCAGATATTGAAGTGTTGGATACAATATGTAAAATCTGAAACCATTATGGGTTGAGGATATGAAAGTTGACATATATATAAATTATGCATTTGACCTTACTGTGAAATGGTGTTATTGTTTGAATTATGAAATTTGGCATATGTGGCACTATGATGCTATTATAAGCTATGTTATGAGTTATGTTAATGAACACTTGATATTTAATTGAATTTGTACATTTACATTGTTTAACGTTAAGATATGATTTAATTGATATAGGGATAATTTTGTTAATTTTACTGATCCATGATTATAAAATGTGTATATTAATTTATCCTAGTGTGCGTGAGAGGAAATTTCTTACATAACACATTATTGTTGCATTTTTTTTGGAGCTAGAGGACACCTAGCCCTAGGGTTTATATTCAAGAATTTTGGTAAGAATGTAACTAGCATTTTATATCTGATTCTGAATATGTCTGAACCCTATATTTTGGATTGATAAATTATTAATGAATATTCTAGTTTATCATTGTAACTGCTTATGTTAAGGTTGGTTCAGAATTGAAGCCCTTACTCTCTAAGGTCCTTAAGGATTATGTGCTGTATCACATAGCCAAAGCTAAGTTAAGAATCCAAATCCAAATCTGATCACAATTATAGTCATAAACATCATGATCAACCCCAAAAGAAGTTGTTTGTAATATTTCCCATCATTCGTAACTACTCGAGACGCCATCCAAAAAGGCTAGCGAGATATATTATTTAGATTTTCAGACTCTATATAAATACCCAAGATCCACATGGAGCTACATGTCAATCTCTTTATCAAGAACTTCATCAAATATATGCAGCAACTTAAACAAAATTAAAAGAACATATTTTTAATGATAGAATTCTTCAATTTTATTAGATTAATAATTCAAAAATTGTAATGTACATGTTGGAAAATTTTAAAACAAAAGTATGAAATAAATAATACATTTACTATTAAAACATTTCTATTTCATCAAAATATCAAGGCATATTGTGGAGTATTTTATGTCAAATACAGAGTGCTCCAAGTTGTTTCATCAACCTATATATCAAGTCTGGACAGGATTATCGAGTATCATTTATATATTGTCTAGTGTAAGTCATCATCATCATCATTAGTTATTTTCTCAATAAATAATCAAATAAAAATATTTTTAAAATTTGTATAATCAGGCTCAACTTATTGCTATACATGTCTATACTATATTATTAAATAATAAAAAACATCTTAAATTTTTATGTTAAATTTTTTGGCTACCGTATAAATAACTGCAATTAATACATACATACATACATATATGATTAATAAATTAATAAATAATTCCCATGCCTCTCCATTGATATGTATGTCTCTTTCATCTATCATTTCTCCTAGATATCCCAAATAAATTAAAATCTATTTATAAACATCTTTCTCCATTTCATTTACAACCACAACCACATGTACAAAATTCTTTGTCCATTTCATCCATATTCATGATCCATTATACTTTCAAAATAGTGTTATTGGTTGACAAGTGCAAGCTCATCTAAAAAAGGCATCTCTATCAATTGTTATTTCGAATGGAGACTGAAGTGCTAAAAGAAAATGAAAGAAAATTTAGAACATTTTAAGAAAATAATTTGTTGTCGAGAGTGTATTACTCCATGTTGTTACATTGTCAATGCATTTTTTAAGGACTTTAGATCAAGTTGTATCAACTTGTGTTAATTATGTGTAATTTATTGTATTCAAAAATAAAATATTTTGATGGAAAAGATAAATCCCTTGATAGTGTAGATGTTTAGATGATATCTTTTTGTTGGACTTGAGGCGATTCATGGAAACTAGGTTTGATTGGTGGCTATGTATTGGGACTTCAGTCAAATGATTGAGTTGATTTACTATAATTGAACCTAATTAGGGCAAGTGATTGAATCAGAGGGGGAAGCTTAGACCCGATCAGACTAGATGATAAGGTCAGAGTATTGAATTTGACTTAACTCATAGAGATTGAACCTAATTAAGCCAAGTAGCTATGCTATAATACAGTATTTGACTTGAATCATGAAGATTGAACCCAATCAAGTCAGACGATTGACCTAGAATATTAATTTCATCCCTTTTTCCTGAAAATTAGGCTTAATTAGATCAGATGACTAGACTAGTAGCATCAAATTTGACCTGATTCATGATGATTGGATTAATTATGCTAGATGGTTGAGGTAGAGTGCTGAACTTGACTTAACTTATAGAGACCAGACCTGATCAAACGTGATGGCTAAGTAAGAATGTAGACTTTAACATGGGTATTGGAGGCATATACCCGATCATGGGTATTGGAGGTCTATAGGAGACTGGATGTTGAGAATTGGGTCAAATTACTAGTCAAAAACAATATATTTGGTTTGATTGTTGAGAATTTGTGCCCAATTAGTGATTGGACATTAGTGATTTGGTCATATCATCAGACTAGATTATTGCATTTGTCTTGATTGTTAAGAATTCAAACCTAATTATCGATAATCAGACACATAAATCGAACTCAAGTATTGAATTAGACTCAATTATTGATGATCAAGTCTATTGGTTGAGCCTAAACCTTGAGTTTAGCGTAATCATTAGTAATCGGGCCTGCTGGTCAAGCTTGGGCATTGAGATTGATCCAATTAATGGTAATAAAGCCTACCAATCGCCTAACAATCGAACTTGAGGATTAAATTTGACTTAGACCTACCAACAGAGACTGAACCTTGAGTTTGACCCCATCATTGATATTTAACCCACTAGTCAAGCTTGAGTGTTGGGTTTAATTAGATTCATGAAGATTTTGACCTAATTAATGATTGAATGCAAAGAATTAAATTGTATGGTTGACCTAAAATGTCACATTTATTCCTAGTTGAACCTAATTAGCAAATTTGACCTGATTTATATTGAGATCCCAATTAATAATGAAGGTGCTATAAACAAGACTAGCTAGCCAAACTAGAGTATTGATCTAAAGCTAGAATTAAGAATAAGGTCACTAGTGCATTGCATTACAAAGCTAGTATTTATGACTAACGTGGTAACTAGATCTAAAAAAAATCAAGAATCAGTACACAAAAGATAAAGACTTTGAAAAGCCCTATACCATACTTTGAAGTTTGTGTACGTTCTAAGTATTTTATCTAGGACTATTATCTCTTCCAACGTAACAAGCTATATATCCCTAAGTCATCATTTTAAGATTTTCTTATTCAAAAATTACATACTATGAAACTAGTAGGATAGTTTAGCAGAAATGAAAAACTGGCTTTACTCGAAGATAAATTTTATTGGTCTTTGATGAAAAAAGATGTTGACATGTTCATCAAGATATATAGAGAATGTCAAACTACTTAGGGATACAAGCAAAATACCAGATTATACCTTCTTCCCCTTATTCCTAAAAGATCAAGGGAAGACCCTAATATCCATTTTGTTCTTGAACTTCCAAAAGCAAGAGGTTTTGATTCTATATTTGTGGTAGTCAATAAATTCTCTAAGATGATACATTTTATCCCTTGTCACAAAACTTATGAGGCTTGACATATAGCTAAGCTATTCTTTGAAGAAGTGGTACATTACATGGTGTGCTAGAAATTATAGTATTATATAGAGACCTTAAATTTATATGTTATTTTTAAGAGATTCTATGAGTTATGCTGGGAACAAAACTCATATTTTCTAGTGCTTATCATCCTTAGACTATTGGTTGAACTCAAGTAGTGAATAAAGTCTTAAGAACATTCTCAAATATCTTATTGCTAATCTGTCATGCCTCGAACTCAAGGTTTGAGTTAGGAGCCACAACAACTATCACAAACTCATAAAAAGTTTCTTATAAATATGCGAGGCATGAAACATGATATCATAATCAACAATATAAAGTTTCAATCATAATTTTAAAAAGTGTTCTCAAGTAAAATAAATATTGGTTACAAAACCATTATTCTGAAAAGGATATTAAGTCTCAATAACTAATTCATAAAAATTCTTTTATTCTTTCGGCACATCTTAGCACTCTCCTAGTAGTATCCCCATGTATTTTTTATAATTATATCTAAAAAAGAAAGGTAAAATCTAATGAGTTCCACAGCCTAGTAAACAATGATCAACTTTCTAGAATGTAATATAATATCAACATATAGATATGATTTATCAGTTGAAACAAATAATCTATAATTATTATATTCTTAATTTTCATCATGTCATGTTATCTAATCTTAATTCTCATTGTGTTTTGTCCTTTAATCCTGTTATGCTGAAATTATATCACCAGTGTTTCAGCCCTATATTTTGGATTGATAAATTATTAATGAAATATTCTAGTTTATCATTGTAATTGCTTATGTTAAGCTTGGTTTAGAATCGAAGGCCATACTTACTCTCTAAGGTCCTTCCTTAAGGATTATGCGACCGTATCACATGGCCAACCCAAGTGATGGGTTTGGGGTGTGACAGATACACTCCCAGGATTCCAAAGAGAAGGGGACTCTTTGGGCAATGGTAGGTAAGGAGGAAGATCTAGAGGAGAGCTTCTTTTTATCTCATCAAGCTGAAGGTTTTTTTTCTCCTCAACTAGATAAGTTCCATCGCATTTCTCAAAACATAGTATGTTAGTATGTGATGTACCTTATTTCCTTAAATGTGTAGGAAGAAAGGATGGATGGTTGTGATCTCATGCTTGAGATAAGCAGCTGTTAGGTTTATTCTAAAGTTTATTTGGCATGTGGATTTAATTTTATTAATATTGATTTTTGTCAAATATAATTTTAATTTTTGTAACATGTAGAAAAGTTGCTACTCTCACCCTTGGCAAGATCGCCTAGCAGCTTGCCAAATAAGCGAATAACATCACTCGAGAGTGGCATGGCCCATGATTTCAACCTGTCTTGAGTGTTGAGGAAACAAAGTGGACTAAATACATTCCAGGAGCCCTTATACATTTATAATAATTCAGTACTTCACCTAATAAAGCTAGTCACAAAATATTATTTAAGTTTCATAACTCCATTTAAGTATTCAATATCTACATGGTGAAATTAAGCACACAAAGTACAAATTGTCACATTTTATTTTCATTAAAGCCAAAGCTAAGTTAAGAATCTAAATCCAAATCTGATCATAATTATAGTCCCCAAAAGAACTTGTTTGTAATATTTCCTATCATTCGTGACTACTCGAGATGCCATCTAAAAAGCCTAGGCAGATATATTATTTAGATTTTTAGACTATATAAATACCCAAGATCTACATGGAGCTACATGTCAATCTCTATTAAGAACTTTATTAAATATATGCGACAACTTAAACAAAATTAAAAGAACATTTTTAATGATAGAATTCTTCAATTTTATCAGAATAATAATTCAAAAATCATAATGTATATGTTGGAAAAATTTAAAACAAAAGTGTGAAATAAACAATACATTTACTATTAAAACATTTCTATTTCATCAAAATATCGAGGCATATTGTGGAGTATTTTAGGTCAAATACAGAGTGCTCCAAGTTGTTTCATCAACCTATATATCAAGTCTAGACAGGATTATCAAGTAACATTTATATATTGTCTAGTATAAGTCATCATCATTATTATTAGTTATTTTCTCAATACATAATCAAATAAAAATATTTTTAAAATTTGTATAATTAGGCTCGAGTTATTGCTACACATGTCTATACTATATTATTAAATAAAAGAAAAAAAAACATCTTAAATTTTATATGTTAAATTTTTTGGCTACCGTATATTCAGTTACTTACATCACAAATAACTGTAATTAATACATACATACATATATGATTAAGAAATTAATAAATAATTCCCATGCCTCTCCATTTATATGTATGTCTCTTTCATCTATCATTTCTCCTAGACCTCCCAAATAAATTAAAATCTATTTATAACCATCTTTCTCCATTTCATAGACAACCACAACCATGTGTAAAAAAATTCTTTGTCCATTTCATCCATATCCATGATCCATTACACTTTCAAAATAGTGTTATTGGTTGACAAATGCATGCTCATCTAAAAAAGGCATCTCTCTCAATTGTTATTTCAAAATGTAGACTAAAGTGCCAATTTACTGGAACAAGGAAAAGAAAACAAAAGAAAATTTAGAACATTTTAAGAAAATAATTTGTTCTGGAGAGTGTATTACTCCATGTTGTTACATTGTCAATGCATTTTGAAGGACTTTATGTAGGACCTTGTGTGGTATTCCAAAGCCTTGATTAGGCAAGGAAAAGCCCAAGGTTTATGATCCATGAGGTGTTCATGTGGTTCTAGGGTTGATGTGAGCACTAGGGTAAAGAATTTCAGCCTTCACGGTTTTTTAGGTCCATAGGATTAGAACCTAATGTTCTTGAGTCCAAGTAATTGGGTCTTAAGGGGGCTAACCTATCATTGGGCTAGAGTTGGGCCCAAGGTGAGTGAGTCTAATCACATGTGGGTTAGTCCAAGAGAGTTTTTTGTTAGGGTTTGTGATGCAAAATGTGGATGAGACACAAATGCAATGAAATAATATTATATATATATATATTATGAGATGGCTAATTACCCAGAAAGATCAAAAACTAGTTAAGCTATACTATGCAAGACAGGCAAAAGCATACGCTGGAACTAGAACTATTAGAATATTAATGAAACTAGGAAAGTGAAGGTTAGAAAACCCTCGGTTAGGACATGCTCTCAACATTCACTAAATTAGAGAAAGAGAATTAGAGAAAGGATTTCATATACCAACAGTGATCACTCAAAGATTGAAACAGGAAGATCGCTCTGACAGGTTGAAAGTCCTGGATGAAGAAGTTGTCTACCGGAGAGGATCTTCGAAATATGGTTCAGGGGCAAAGACGACTTCCTCTTTAGCTCATGAATCCCTGAGAAAACAGCAAGAGGAGATGGGGGCCTGTGGTTGGCGGCAGGGTTGTTTTAGGGTTTCTGGAGGGGGGCCGGCTAGGGTTTGGGTTTGAGGAAGGTTAGAGAAGATGAAAGGAAACACTAAGGGCTTCACACCCACTCCTTCCCGGAGTACCAGAGCCTTCACAGCAATGGAAAAGAACTTTAGAATTTTCTCATTAATGGTCTTCCTTTCAATTTACAAGAGAAAGGTCTTTTTATAACCCCTTCATGTCAATACAAGTTAAATCATTCATTTTAAATACATAATTGACATGGATTGTAATGTATGGCATGTGATTCTTCTTGAGGAGGTAGGGATCTCTGCATGCTTTATCTGGGATGGCCAAAAAGAGAGAGTGGCTGCAATTTCCAAGCTTGTAGAGGAGGGGGACCACTTGAGAAAGGGAAAGAGTGGGCACCCCTTGATTCCTCCTGCCATCTTTGATTGGGCGATAACCTTCTTCTATCTGAGGTGCATGAAGATCTTCCAATTAGAGAAAGGCAGTCAATTTCTTCCATAGATGCTAGCTAGGGGACCGCATGATAAATATGAAAGTCAATGGGCACCCAAAAGCTTCCATATAAGGATGGGCGGCATGAAGAAAAGAGGAAGGAGGGTGTTGGCACCTAGATTCCTTCCTAAATTGATGTGGGCCAGCTTCTTGCTTTGCTCTGGTGATGCCATGTGTCCTGGAGTGGTCTAAGACATGGGTCATTGCATGGTTGATGGGTCTTCTCTTGGGTCTTCAAGGTGAACCTTCTCTTGATTTATTACAGGACTCAATGAAAGAAAATAACACTTGACACTTAACCAACTCCTGGATTCCAACAATGAACCAGGCTAACTAGCACAACTGGACTCGACAAGAACTCTAAGAATAAAGAAAAAGGATTCTCATATATCAGAGATCCATAAGGAATCCTGAAACCTCTGTCTCAATCTAGTGCCTGCACCAATTCTCCCGGGCTGGAAGGAGCTCAACCCCGTCGAGTAAGGGTCAGTTTGACTTTGGTACTTCTCTAGGAGGTCTGGGTCTATGTGTTGCAGATCTTCCTGGGTAATCCATGAGTCCTCTGATTCTGGCCGACCTTGCCAATGAACCAAATATCTTTGGTAACCTTTATTGCGGGTCGTGACAGCTTGGTTATCCAGAATCTGCTCAATCCTGCCTTTTCTCTCGGGCCAATTTATGGGTGGACACTCAGGTGAGGGCTCACTCTCAAAGGAATGGTCAGGTCCAAAAACTCATTGGGTACCACTGCTGGGTCCCTATATTCTACTAAGTCTGAGGTAGTGAAAATAAAGCTAATGCCTAACCATGGAGGTAACTTTAATACACAGGCATTGGTTCCTACCTTCTTTAACATTCTAAAAGGACAAGCTCCACGAGCATGTAACTTTCTAACATGACATAGTTTTCCCTTAACAAAATCCTTGACTCGATTCTGGGGATTAGCCAACTTATTATCAATATTCAAGTGAATGCTAATGACATGATGCAGGTGCTGTGCAATTGACTCTAAGACTCGTGTATGGTTGGACAAGTTGAATGGGCAGGTGAACTCAGTAGAATGTGACAAAAGTCCTTATTACTAAGACTTGGATTGACACTTAACTGAAATGCAGACTTACTAAGGCATTCCTATGGAAAGGAATTTTATTGGACTCTCTGGATCTAAATCTAACATACTACAGACTCTCTAGGTTTGACCCTGGATTGGTGGATGGCATGAATTCTTAAGAGGTTCCATAGGGTCTTCTGAAAGTATGTGGCAAACCGAACTGGGACTAGATCTAAGAGGTATAGGATATCCCTAAGTAGTGAAAGGTGACTAGATATTCTTTTTGGAAACACCTTATGAAATTCTCCTAAAATCTCCACTACTACCTCTTGGATGTGATCATGAATTTTTCTAGTCCAAATTGATGACCTCTTACTGATGTCTTGTTCTAAACCCTCAGTAAAAATTACATAAATCTCTTGCTCTAAATTCTTCATGAATTCCACTATTTCTAGGGGTTGCTCTATAGGGCTTAGCTCTTGGACTTCAGCTTCCTCAAGTTAACCATTTTGCTCCTCCATAATCTCTTTAGCTACAAGCAATGGTTCATGTTCAACTAGGATGGTATCAATTTCTTTAGACTCAACCCTTAGATCAGACTCAGTTCTATAGACTTCTCTTTCTATCTCTCCAATAGGTGTAGTTTCTTCTTCCTCTAACGTGTCACTGGGCTCAAGCTCAATCTCCTTTCCCTTAGATTCATCAATAGGCTTAGTGGCTTCTTCTCCTAATGGACTAATGGACTCACAAATGTCTACCTCTACATGACTAAGGGACTCAGGACTATTGACCTCTAAATGATTATTGGGCTCAACCTCTTCATCCTTAAAGCCTTCAATGGGTTCTTCCTCATCCTCTTCGTATTCATCAACTAAACTTGCGTCAGCCTCATATACCTCCTCGATACAACCTATAAGGGGTTCTTGATCTCTCTCCTCATCACAGTCAATAGGTTTAGGGTTTTCTAGATTGTCAATTTGAGTAGGATCCTGAACAACTATGCCTAGGCGGGCCGTGTCTAGTTTTTCCTCCCTGTGTTCAACTATGGTGGTAGGAATGGGTTGGGCAAACTGATAGATAGGAATGGACCGGATAGTAGGAATGGATGGGGCAAGTGGGGGAATAGGAGTGGGTTGACTCATGAAAATAAATGGGGTGGTAGGGAAGGGTGGACTCTGGTGAACACATGGGGCAATAGGGATGGATTGGCTAAATGAGCCTAGATTAGGATTTGACTTATTTTCAGGGATATTAGTCCTATTAAGTGTGGCCTGATGGGTGATGGGCTCTTTATGCCTATAGGACATGGGTAGGTATTTCTCCCTAAGTCTAATCTTCATGGCTCTCCATGTTCTAATGGGTATCTCCCTCTTTTGACGACATGCGTGCTCAATCTTTTGTCCAATATATCCTAGCATGTCGGGTTAGTTTAAGCCTAGCAAATTTTACCTTCCCTTCTTCTGACATTTCTTCCTGATCGAAATACTCATCCGTCCTCCTTTCCCAATCAATGTAATCCTCTAGCTCTAGATTACTACCAAAAGTGGGTGCATAGGGTGGGTGCTCCTAATGGATCTTTCCTCTGAGTCCACTAAGTATGGGCATGAGCTTTTAGGGTGATACTCAGGGGTAAAATCATAATGATAGGCTTTCCTAGGGTCAAGATGTGGGGTAGGTAGACGAGGGTCTAACTTAGGCTCAGTCCTGGTCTTACAACTTTCTTCTAAGGAGCTCACTTGATCATTCAATTGGGTCAATCGTTTAGTAATGGTCCTAAGCATAGCTCCAATGTCATTGTCCATGGGTGGGTCGGATGGGGACTGACTCTGACTAGGTTGGTATGGGCTCCGGACCGGGTTGGCATGCAGGCAAGCACACAAAAAGAAAAAAGAACGGCTACTGGCTCCTAGACCTAGAGCTCAAATAAAGTGTGTCAACTAAATGCTAATCAATCACCAAGTACTCTATAGCTGGCCAGGTAGCAGGTGGGAGGGGGGAGACTCTTCCTGCTTAACGCAGGGGCCTAATTAGAGTAATCCCATCACTCCGCTTAAGTCATTTGACATTTGACCTCCAGCCTTAGACACCAGGTTTTAGTCGTAAATGGAAAAAGACTCACACCAGTTTAACAAAATATGTGAACCCAATCGTGGGTGTCCCTACTGCTCAATTATGTCTACTGGATTTTAAAATTGGGAGGTTTGGGCTCGTATGCAGGTTGATGGTTTTCTGGGCCTAGGAAGGGTGATGAAATCCCCACCTGATCTGAGATAGCGGTGCCCTTAAGTCAATTTAATGCAGAGATGATGGAACACTAAAGACTTAAATTAACAAGTCGGGTCTCTAACCAAAAGGATGCAGCAATACAGAATTTTTTTTTTTAATTTTCAATTATGAAACTAATTAATAGCAGTAATTAAAATATATATATATTTTTTGCCTATGTGTGTCACTTAAGGCCTTGCCTCAAGTCAGCCTTTCTTGCGACGGCTATGCACAGCCCTCTTGGTAGCCTACGGCGCTCCCGGAACGTAGGTAGTTGGGTCAAACATACTAAGGTACTATCGGTAGCCTCCCTTATTAGTACGTCCCTGATATTCCTATCAAATGCCCATTGGGTCAAATAGCTCGGGGTATTACCTCTAGCCTCTCCCTTTGGACTATCCCTAAATGAGCACAGTAGAGACCAAGATATGCTCTTTTTTTTTTTTGAAATTTTTTTATATGCAAGGAAAATAAGCAAATATGGGAGGTGTGCAGAAATTTTAGCAAGCTAAAATTTTTAGCACCTATGCAAAGCTACTTTCCTAATATGATGTAAGAACAAGTCCTAACAACCTGCTCTGATACCAAAACTGATGCAGAACGTGAATGAGACATAAATACAATGAAATAATTATATATATATATATATATATATATATATATATTTTATGAGATGGCTAATTACCCAGAAAGATCAAAAACTAGTTAAGCTATACTATGCAAGACAGGCAGAAGCATACACTGGAACTAGAACTGTTAGAATATTAACGAAACCAGAAAAGTGAAGGTTAAGAAACCCTCAGTTAGGACATGCTCTCAACATTCATTAAATCAGAGAAAGAGAATTAGAGAAAGGATTTCATATACCAACAGTGATCACTTGAAGATTGAAACAGGAAGATCGCTCTGACAGGTTGAAAGTCCTGGATGAAGAAGCTATCTACCGGAGAGGATCTTCGAAATATGATTTAGGGGCAAAGATGACTTTCTCTTCAGCTCGTGAATCCCTGAGAAAATAGCAAGAGGAGATGGGGGCCTATGGTTGGCGGTAGGGTTGTTTTAGGGTTTTTGGAGGGGGGCCGGCTAGCGTTTGGGTTTGAGGGAGGTTAGAGAAGATGAAAGGAAACACTAAGGGCTTTACACCCACTCCTTACCGAAGTACCAGAGCCTTCATAGCAATGGAAAAGAACTTTAGAATTTTCTCATTAATGGTCTTCCTTCCAATTTACAAGAAAAATATCTTTTTATAACCCCTTCATGTCAATACAAGTTAAATCATTCATTTTAAGTATATAATTGACATGGATTGTAATGTATGGCATGTGATTCTTCTTGAGGAGGCAGGGATCTCTGCATGCTTTATCTGGGATGGCCAAAAAGAGAGAGTGGCTGCAATTTTCAAGCTTGTAGAGGAGGGGGACCACTTGAGAAAGGGAAAGAGTGGGCGCCCCTTGATTCCTCCTGCCATCTTTGACTGGGCGGCAACCTTCTTCCATCTAGGGCGCATGAAGATCTTTCAATTAGAGAAGGGCAACCAATTTCTTTCATAGATGCTTGCCACAGGACCACATGATAAATGTGGAAGTCAATGGGTGTAACATCCTGAATCTCAAAGCAGTATCCTAATCTTGAAGCATAAAATTTATCATGAATAAAAGGGCACTTTTAAAATTTTATCAATGTCATTTGAACAATTGGTGAGGGGTATAAAGGGAAAGGATACCAAAGTCATTTGGAAATTTGATTAAGGGTAAAGTGGAAAAAAGGATCCCACCGTCATTCGCAAATTTCTCCAAGGGTAAAGAGGGAATTTGTCAAGGGCTTTTCATGAGTGGAGAAGGGTAAAATTGCATGGTGAAGAGGCATGCCATGTGGACTTTAAAAGGGCATTTTGGGGATTTATTTGAGGGCAAATTGGGGATTTGCCAAGGCATAAAAAAAAAAAACCCCCTTAATCCTCTCCTTCATCCATCGTAAGAAAAATCAAGAGAGATAGAGAAGAGGGCGGTGGAAGAGGAGAGAAAATTTTAGCTGTAGGGAAAAAGAAAGGAAGAAGAAGAAGAAGAAGAAAGGAGGAAGAGAAAGGGAGAAAGCTTGGTGTCTTCTCTTCTTGTCATCCTTAAGGTAAACCATAAACCTTCTAAGGTTTTAGATAAATGATAAAATCATGTGTTAGAGAGAAAAGGAAAAGAAATAAGAGAGGATTTCATGTTACGAAAATGATGAGGATTTATGTTTAATGGAGGAAAAGGTGGAAAACCTAGTATGTGATGTGTAGAATGAAACCTTTTTCTTATATCATTTTCATATCCAGCTTAAGAGATAGCATAATACCATGTAAGGGTGATGAATCCATGTAGTTATGAAACTAAATGATAAGAGGAAAAGGTAGAGAATTTTGGTATGCATTTAAGGGGCATGCATGCATGTTTTATGGAAAAACCTAGGTGTCTGTTGCCTAAATAAATTCATATGTGGTAATATAGGTCAAGAAAATCAAGTAAAGGAGCCTTTTCAAGAGGGGTAGCAACTGTGGAAAAGAAGAAATAGCATGTGAGTGGGTTTCTCATCTATCTTATGAAATGTTTCATAATAGTATAGTGATATTTTGCTACAAAATGAGTGTATTATACAAAGTATAGTATGTTCAGAAATCAAATATGAAAAATGAGAAATTGGTTATAATGTTAATATATTTGTAAAGCATGTTTAAAAGCAAGGCATGAGTTTAAAGAATAAGTATGGATTTACAGCATGTTTTAAAGCAAGACATGAGTTTTAGACAAAGCATGAGTTTCAGCAAAGTATAGAGTTTCATGAAAAAGCATTTCTTGGATAAAACATATGTTTCAGTAAAGCATGGAAATTATCCTTCAGAGTTATATTTCAAAGTAATGCATGAGCATGCATAAATAGAAATGTTTCAAGAAAATATAGCTGATTGTATATTGGATTATAAATTTATACTTGAGTATTTTTACAGCATACAACATAAATAGCATTGGAGCATCTATGGGGCTGATCACCCTGTAGACTGTACCATAGCATGAGCATTGCACACACTATTATAGCCGGCACCTCCTTGCGACTCGATCGTACTATGATCCCTAGGCCAGGGGGGAGTACAAAGCTAAATCAGCCCAGTAGGGTAGATTGCAAGCAGCCCAGTGGGGCAAAGAATCACAGCTCAGTAAAGAGCTAGGATACTATACGAGCCAAGGTGGCTCAGAGATATTAGCCTAAGGAAGGGGCAACCAGGAGGCCAGGGAAAAAGGGGCAAGTTCACACCTGGGGTGAACCGCACATGTTAGGGGTGCCATGTGGTGCGGGGATCCTCGGTGCTCAGTACACTCACCCACTGAGAGTACACCTGCAGGAGGGCAACTGTAGGGATGTACCTTAGTGGTAGCACACCCAGCCCATCATCATGGAATTTTGTAAATGTGGTAATTCTTTATTTAAATTATATTATTGGAAGCATAAGCTAACTTATAAGTTAACTTATCTCATTTATAAAAATTTATGTATCGATGGCGATATGTTGCGTTGATATACTTATGAGCTTATAATGTGGTTCTCAACTTCTTTTCATAGTTAGATGGTTATCCAGTCACTGGGACTTAGGTCTCACCCCTCTTGTGTTCACATTTTTATTTCAGATCAGTGTTAGAAATTCTTCAAGGCTAGCAGCTGAGTTTAAAATATTCAAAGACTAAGCAGGTGGGCTTAGCATCCTAGTTTCAGTACCAAAATTTTTTTTTTAATGTGTTATTAGTGTTTGAAGAAGGAATTAGTGGATGTAAAGGGGATTGTAAGGTACTTTTGTATGTTAAGAGTGGTGATTGAGATGATAATATATGTATATTTATATCTGTGAAGTTGTAATTATATGATGTAAATATCAGACTTGGCCTGGAGATGAATAGTGATGTGTATGTATAAGATGTTTTTAAAATGAGCAGGATCAAATAAATTAGCTATTGTTATTTGATGACATATGTGATTAAATTGAGCAAGTTAAATGTTATTGACAGGATTATGTATGTTAAGCATGTAACTTATGAGAATTTGATAGGGTTCACTTGTGCCTTATGGTCCATACCATAAGACTAGTAGAACTCTAGCTAAATTTCTATAAGTTGGCATATGTCAGGAAGAGGTCCCGACAAAGGTTTTTGGTATCAGAGTAGTCATTAGGTCGTAAGGGCATAAGTATGAGTCTAGCATAATTGAGTGTAGTCTGAATGATGAATCTGATCAAATGAATTATGTTTTGTAGGATGGTTAATACAAGGACAAGTAAAGAAGGAGAGCAGTCCTTAAGGAGAGGTAGAGGTAGGGGTAGACCTAGATGGGTGAGTAGGGGAGTTCAGCCCAATAGAGTATCTTCTAGTGATTCACCATCTGATGATGCAGGGGTGGGTATACCTCCAGAGCATCTGCATGAGTCTCCTTCACTGTCCACTACTCCAGTGCCAGTGGGACCATCTTCGGCACAGACCTTAGGGCAGAGTGTGCCAGACTTAGTGGGGATGATTACCCAGGCAGTCATGGCAGCAGTGGCCTCTAGTTCCGATTTCTGATCTAAAAATCTTGAGGTAGAAAGAAATGTAGAGAGAGCTAGGAAGTTGGGGGCTCTAGAGTTTCAGGGGACTACTGACCCCATTCAGGCTGATGCATGGCTTTAGAAAATAGAGAGGGTCTTTGAGGTGATGAAATGCTCTGAGGAGCAAAGGTTGAGCATTGCAACCTTTCTGTTAGAGGGCAGGGCCCAGAACTAGTGGAAGTCTATCAGCGGTGGCGGCCACGAGGGTAGAAATAACATGTGAGGACTTTAAAAAGAAATTTTATCAGCAATACTATTCAGAGGTGTATAGGGATCAGAAGAGGAGGGAATTCCTAAACCTGACCCAGGGGAAGATGTCAGTAGCTGAGTATGAAGCTACTTTTATTGAATTATCCCATTTTGCTGAAGCC
Organism: Metroxylon sagu; assembly: GCA_017589505.3. Taxonomy (NCBI): domain Eukaryota; kingdom Viridiplantae; phylum Streptophyta; class Magnoliopsida; order Arecales; family Arecaceae; genus Metroxylon; species Metroxylon sagu. The sequence goes on from JACVBY030000254.1 coordinate 161,815, forward strand.
CTAGTAGTGGATGAAAGGGAAAAGAGCAGATTATTTCAAGATGAAATTTTGAATCTCCAGATAAAGGCTAAGACCAGTATGCATTGTTATGGTAATTATTCAGAGTTGGTACAAGGGGCACTTAAGGCAGAAGAGATAGAGAAAGAGTTCCTCAGTAGAAGACTAGAGAGGTCAAAAAGGAGTGCACCCAATTTTCCTTCAGGTGCAGGAGGAACTCAGCAGTTTAAGAAACCCCAAAGGGTAGGACAATTTAGTTCCAACTATAGAGCTCCTGTAGAAGTTGGGAGGGGATCAGTATCTATATCAGTGTCCAGCCCAGTCCAGAGGAAACCAATTCAGGAAGGAGTGTCTTAGGTTGGGGGTAGCTGAATAGCAGGGGAGAGAGTGGACCAGAGCCGCTCTTTTGGAAGCGGGAGAACTGTTCCTCAGTATAGTATCTGTGGGAAGATGCATTCTGGAGAGTGTAGAAAGGGCCTCAGGGGATGTTATATCTGTGGCCAGATGGATCACATGAAGAGGGATTGCCCTAGGAGAGTACAGAGCAGTGACTACCCTCAGGGATCAGTTGCACTTAGGGGGCAGTCTTAGTCAGTCAGAAGAGGAGATAGTAATGTACTAGCTCCAGCCAGTCAGTTGGGATCCAGTGCCAGTCAGCAGGGATCAATCCCTAGTGCTCCAAGGGCTGAAGCTAGAGTCTTTGCGATGACTAGATAGGAAGCTCAGGTCATCCCAGATGTGGTGACAGGTATGCTATCCATCTGTGATCATAATGCTTATGTTTTAATTGACTCTGGATCCACACACTCATTCATATCAGTAGATTTCACTAAGCATCTAGATAAAGAAGTGAATAACTTGGATAGTCAGCTAGTAGTATCTATGCCAGTAGGGAAACCCTTCATTGCAGACCAAGTGTATAGAAACTGTGCTATTTCAGTAGAGGGTCAAGACCTAGCAGCAGATTTGATCCCATTAGAGCTAAAAGAGTTTGATGCTATTCTGGGGATGGATTGACTATTCGTGCATGAGGCCAAGGTAGATTGTTCAAAGAAGAAGGTAGTGTTTCATGCCTCAGATGGTAAGAAGGTCTGTTTTATAGGTGAGAGAAGAGTGTTACCCTCATGTATGATTTCAGCTTTGACAACTGGTAGAATGCTGAGAAAGGGGTATGAGGCCTTTCTAGCATGTGTGGTGAATGTAGAGGGTAATGGCCCAGAGTTGGTGAATATCCCAGTAGCATGTGAATTCCCAGATGTATTTTCTAAGGAATTACTCGGCGTACCACCAGATAGAGAGATGGAGTTCAGTATAGATCTAATCTCAAATGCCAGACCTATAGCCAGGGCACCTTATAGAATGGCTCCAGTAGAGTTAAAAGAATTAAAAGTCCAGCTTCAGGAATTGCTTACTAAGGGGTTTATTAGACCCAGTGTTTCTCCTTGGGGTGCACCAGTGTTGTTTGTAAAGAAGAAGGATGGTACCTTGAGATTGTGTATAGATTATAGACAGCTTAACAAGGTAACCATTAGAAATAATTATCCATTGCCAAGGATAGATGATCTATTTGATCAGCTTCAGGGGGCAGCAGTGTTTTCAAAGATTGGCCTCAGATCTGGGTATCATCAGTTGAAAATAAAGAAGGAAGATGTGCCAAAGACTGCTTTTAGAACTGGATATGGTCATTATGAATTTTTAGTGATGCCTTTTGGTTTGACTAATGCCCCAGCTGCTTTTATGGGTTTGATGAATCAGGTGTTTCAGAAATTTTTAGATAAATTTGTGATAGTGTTCATTGATGATATCCTAATTTATTCTAGAAATAAAGAAGAGCATGAGCAGCATCTGAGGACAATGTTACAGTTTTTAAGAGAGAAGCAATTGTATGCTAAGTTGAGTAAGAGAAGAGTGAATTCTGGCTAGATAAAGTGAACTTTTTGGGGCATGTAATTTTAGTTCAAGGTATTATGGTAGATCTCCAAAAAGTGGAGGCCATAATGAATTGGGAAGCACCTACTAATCAAATAGAAGTGAGGAGTTTCTTGGGCTTAGCAGGATATTATAGAAGATTTATAGAAAATTTCTCTATCATAGCTTCACCCATGACTAAACTGCTAAGAAAGAATACCAGATTTGAATGGTCTAGTGAGTGTCAGGACAGTATGAATGAATTGAAAGGGGAGTTGACATCAGCTCCAGTACTTACACTTCCAGACAGTAGCAGTGATTATGTGATATATAGTGATGCATCTCTTAAAGGGTTGGGGTGTGTGTTGATGCAGAATGGGAAGGTGATTGCCTACATTTCTAGACAGCTAAGATCCCATGAAGAGAATTATCCCACTCATGATCTAGAATTAGCAGCAGTAGTGTTTGCCTTAAAGGTATGGAGACACTATCTTTATGGGAGGAGATGCCAGATATTTACTGATCACAAAAGCCTTAAATATATCCTAACCCAGAAAGAACTGAATCTTAGGCAAAGGAGATGGATTGAATTGATAAAGGATTATGACTGCACTATAGAGTATCACCCAGGGAAGGCCAATGTAGTGGCTGATGCTTTGAGTAGGAAGTCCACAGCAACTCTAGCTTCCATTAGAGCAGTGCAGCTACCTTTGATGATAGAATTGAGAGAGTTAGATGCAGAGCTGACAACAGATAGTTCAGGGGCTTTATTAGCAAATTTCAGAGTTAGACCAAGGATACTTGAAGAAATAAGGGAGGCTCAGGTGAAGGATCCGCAGTTACAGAAAGCTAAGGAACTAGTACAAAATGGATCCCAATCAGAATTTTCAATCAGGGATGATGGTATGATATTATTCAAGGGCCGAATATATGTGCCAGCAATAGAATCCCTAAGAGAGCAAATTTTGGAGGAAGCCCATAGTTCAGCCTATACAATGCACCCAGGAAGTACTAAGATGTATAGGACTATTAAGCAAAGTTATTGGTGGAATGGGATGAAAAAGGAGATAGCTGGGTTCGTTTCTAAATGTTTAGTATGCTAGCAAATTAAAGCAGAACATCAGAGCCCAGCTGGCAAAATGCAACCATTATTTGTGCCAAAATGGAAGTGGGAGCACATTACTATGGACTTTATTGTAGGTCTCCCAAAGACAAGGAGAGGCAATGATTCTATTTGGGTGATAGTAGATAGGCTGACAAGTCTGCTCACTTTTTGCCTATCCAGATTTCATTTACCTTGGATAGATTAGCAAAACTATATGTAAATGAAATTGTAAGTAGACATGGGGTACCAGTATCTACTGTATCAGATAGAGATCCAAGGTTTACCTCTCATTTTTGGGTAGAGCTGCAGAAAGCTTTAGGCACTAAGCTGAGATTTAGTACAACTTTTCACCCCCAAAGCGATGGGCGATCGAGAGAGGACCATCCGGACACTGGAGGATATGCTGAGAGCATGTGTCATTGAGTTTACAGGAAGCTGGGATGAACACTTACCATTGATTGAGTTTGCATATAATAATAGTTATCATTCTAACATTGATATGGCACCTTATGAAGCTTTGTATGGAAGAAAATGTAGAACCCCAGTGTGTTGGGATGAGGAAGGTGAGAGAAGGCTGTTAGGCCCAGAGTTACTGCAGCTCACAGTAGACCAAGTTAAGATTATTAGAGCAAAGTTAAAGGTAGCTCAGGATAGATAGAAAAGCTATGCAGATAAGAAGCATAGAGAAGTCAAATTTGAAGTAGGAGATAGAGTATTTTTGAAGGTATCCCCTTGGAAGGGAATAATGAGGTTTGGAAATAAGGAAAGTTGAGTCCCAAATACATTGGACCCTATGAGATCATTGAGAAGGTTGGAACACTTGCTTACAGATTCGCCTTGCCACCAGAACTCTCTTAGATACAAAATGTGTTCCATGTTTCGATGTGTTGGAAGTATGTATCAGATTCTTCCCATGCAATTCAGTCAGAACTAGTAGAGTTGCAAAAAGATCTATCTTATGTAGTAGAGCCAGTGCAAATCTTGAGCCATAAGGTTAAGCAGCTTCGTAGTAAGAAAATTCCTTTAGTTAAAGTGCAGTGGCAAAATCACCAGAAGGAGGAAGCTACATAGGAGAGAGAGGATGAGATGAGATTGAAGTACCCTCATTTATTCTAATTTGAAGATAACTAAATTTCGGGGATGAAATTTCTTTTAGGGGGGAAGGGTTGTAACATCCCGAATCTCAAAGCAGTATCCTAATCTTGAAGCATAAAATTTATCATGAATAAAAGGGCACTTTTGAAATTTTATCAATGTCATTTGAACAATTGGTGAGGGGTATAAAGGGAAAGGATACCAAAGTCATTTGAAAATTTGATTAAGGGTAAAGTGGAAAAAAGGATCCCACCGTCATTCGCAAATTTCTTCAAGGGTAAAGAGGAAATTTGTCAAGGGCTTTTTCATGAGTGGAGAATGGTAAAAATGCATGGTGAAGAGGCATGCCATGTGGACTTTAAAAGGGCATTTTGGGAATTTATTTGAGGGCAAATTGGAGATTTGCCAAGGCATAAAAAAAAAACCCCCCTTAATTCTCTCCTTCATCCATCGTAAGAAAAATCAAGAGAGAGGGAGAAGAGGGCGGTGGAAGAGGAGAGAAAATTTTAGCCGTAGGGAAAAAGAAAGGAAGAAGAAGAAGAAGAAAGGAGGAAGAGAAAGGGAGAAAGCTTGGTGTCTTTTCTTCTTGTCATCCTTAAGGGAAACCCTAAACCTTCTAAGGTTTTAGATAAATGATAAAATCATGTATTAGAGAGAAAAGGAAAAGAAATAAGAGAGGATTTCATGTTATGAAAATGATGAGGATTTATGTTTGATGGAGGAAAAGGTGGAAAACCTAGTATGTGATGTGTAGAATGAAACCTTTTTCTTATATCATTTTCATATCCAGCTTAAGAGATAGCATGATACCATGTAAGGGTGATGAATCCATGAAGTTATGAAACCGAATGATAAGAGGAAAAGGTAAAGAATTTTGGTATGCATTTAAGGGGCATGCATGCATGTTTCATGGAAAAACCTAGGTGTCTGTTGCCTAAATAAATTCATATGTGGTAATATAGGTCAAGGAAATCAAGTAAAGGAGCCTTTTCAAGAGGGGTAGCAACTGTGGAAAAGAAGAAATAGCATGTGAGTGGGTTTCTCATCTATCTTGTGAAATGTTTCATAATAGTATAGTGATATTTTGCTACAAAATGAGTGTATTATACAAAGTATAGTATCTTCAAAAATCAAATATGGGAAATGAGAAACTGGTTATAATGTTATTATATTTGTAAAGCATGTTTAAAAGCAAGGCATGAGTTTAAAGAATAAGTATGGATTTACAGCATGTTTTAAAGCGAGACATGAGTTTCAGACAAAGCATGAGTTTCAGCAAAGTATAGAGTTTCATGAAAAAGCATTTCTTGGATAAAACATATGTTTCAGTAAAGCATGGAAATTATCCTTCAGAGTTATATTTCAAAGTAATGCATGGGCATGCATGAATAGAAATGTTTCAAGAAAATATAGCTGATTGTATATTGGATTATAAACTTATACTTGAGTATTTTTACAGCATACAACATAAATAGCATTGGGGCATCTATGGGGCTGATCACCCTGTAGACTGTGCCATAGCATGAGCATTGCACACACTATTATAGCCGGCACCTCCTTGTGACTCGATCATACTATAATCCCTAGGCCAGGAGGGAGTACAAGCTAGATCAGCCTAGTGGGGCAGATTGGAAGCAGCCTAGTGGGGCAAAGAATCACAGCTCAGTAAAGAGCTAGGATACTATACAAGCCAAGGTGGCTCAGAGATATTAGCCCAAGGAAGGGGCAACCAGGAGGCCAGGGAAAAAGGGGCAAGTTCACACCTGGGGTGAACCGCACATGTGAGGGGTGCCATGTGGTGCGGGGATCTTCGGCGCTCAGTACACTCACCCACTGAGAGTACACCTGCAGGAGGGCGACTGTAGGAGTGTACCTTAGTGGTAGCACACCCAGCCCATCATCATGGAATTTTGTAAATGTGGTAATTCTTTATTTAAATTATATTATTAGAAGCATAAGCTAACTTATAAGTTAACTTATCTCATTTATAAAAATTTATGTTTCGATGGCGATATGTTGCACTGATATACTTATGAGCTTATAACATGGTTCTCAACTTCTTTTCATAGTTAGATGGTTATCCAGTCACTGGGACTTAGGTCTCACCCCTCTTGTGTTCACATGTTTATTTCATATCGGTGTTAAAAATTCTTCGGGGCTAGCAGCTGAGTTTAAAATATTCAAAGACTAAGCAGGTGGGCTTAGCATCCTAGTTTCAGTACCAAAAATTTTTTTCGTATGTGTTATTAGTGTTTGAAGAAGGAATTAGTGGATGTAAAGGGGATTGTAAGGTACTTTTGTATGTTAAGACTGATGATTGAGATGATGATATATGTATATTTATATCTATGAAGTTGTAATTATATGATGTAAATATCAGACTTGGCCTGGAGATGAATAGTGATGTGTATGTATAAGATGTTTTTAAACTGAGCAGGATCAAATAAATTAGCTGTTATTGTTTGATGACATATGTGATTAAACTGAGCAGGTTAAATGTTATTGACATGATTATGTATGTTAAGCATGTAACTTATGGGAATTTGATAGGGTTCACTTGTGCCTTATGGTCCATACCATAAGACTAGTAGAACTCTAGCCAAATTTCTATAAGTTGGCATGTGTCTGGGAGAGGTCCCGACAATGGGTGCCCAAAAGCTTCCATATAAGGGTGGGCGGCATGAAGAAAAGAGGAAGGAGGGTGTTGGCGCCTAGATTCCTTCCTAAATTGATGTGGGCCGGCTCCTTGTTTTGCTCTGGTGATGCCATGTGTCCTGGAGTGGTCCAAGACATGGGTCATTGCATGGTTGATGGGTCTTCTCTTGGATCTTTAAGGTGAACCTTCTCTTGATTTATTACAGGACTCAATGAAAGAAAATAACACTTAACACTTGACCAACTCCTGGATTCTAATAATGAACCAGGCTAACTAGCACAACTGGACTCAACAAGGACTCTAAGAATAAAGAAAAAGGATTCTCATAAATCAAAGATCCATAAGGAACCCTGAAACCTTTGTCTCAATCTAGTGCCTGCACCAGTTTGGTTTCTATTTGACCATGTATAAATACTTTATGTATTGGCATCTTGTATGAGGCTGAATGAATGAAAAACCCTTTTCTCCCTGAATTCTTTCTTCTCCTCTCTCTCTTTCTCTTACGTGGTTGCCTAGGGTTTTCTAGGGTTTGCTGCTGCCCCTTGCCAAGAAAAGAAAGAAATCAAGGCATCCATAGAGGAGAAGAAACCCTAGTGGCCTTCTCTTGAAGAATCCTTGTGGGACTAGAATTGCTGCAGCCTATTCCCACTTGGAGTCATTCTCTTTTGAATTTTTGAAACAAATCTAGACTTCCCATGCCCAAAAGGAGAGGATTCACGTTCTCCTCTTGCTACTGGTGAAGAGAAAGAAAGGAAAATTAGTTGCCTACATCGACGGGGGTGATTACCAATAGCGAGATCCGAATCCTACTACTGCAGAAATTTTCTACAGCAAGTTCATCTTGTTTCCGCTTCTCCACACGCCTTGGCGCTAGTTCATTGTGTGCCACACTCCAAGGAAAGATCGAGGATGCGACCCCCAACACTTTAGATCAGGTTGTATCAACTTGCACATTCGAAATGCTTTTTCAGTTATATTACTATATTTTGTGTTAATTAAGTGTAATTTATTGTATTTAAAAATAAAATATTTTGGTGGAAAAGATAAATCTCCTGATATTGTAGATATTTAAATGATATCCTTTTGTTGGACTTGAGGCGATTCTTGGAAACTAGGTTTGATTGGTTGCTATGTATTAGGTCTTCAGTCAAGTGATTGAGTTCATTTACTATAGTTGAACTTAATCAAGGTGAGTGACTGAATTTGTCAGGACCTCTTCCCGACACATGCCTCTTTATAGAAATTTGGGTAGAGTTCTACTACTCTTACGATATGGATCATAAGGTACAAGTGAACCCTAACAAATTTTCATAAGTTACATGCTCAACATACATAATCCTATCCATAACATTTAACTTGCTCAAATTAATCACACCTATCATCAAGCAATAACACATAACCTTTTCTTTTTTTTTTTTTGGTCCTGCTCAGTTAAAAACATAATCTACATACACTTCACTGTTTACTCTCAGGTTAAGTCTAACATTTGCATCGTACATTTACAGTTTCATCGATACATACATATGTACATCACCATCTCAATTACCCCTCTTAGCATACAAGAGTAACTTACAATTTTCTTTACATCTACCAACACCTTCTTCAAACACTAATAACACATACAAAAATTTAATGCTACTGAACTAAAATGCTAAGCCCACCTGCTCAATCTTTGAGTATTCTAGACTCAGCTGCTAGTCCGAAGATTTCTAACTCTAATCTGAAATAAAAATGTGAACAATAGAGGAGTGAGACCTAAGTCCCAGTGATTGGATAGCCATCTAACAATGCGGAAGATGGAGAATCCACATTATAAAATCGATAGAAAAATCGATACCACATATCAAAAATAGATACAGAAACCTTTTTAAATGAGATAAAGTTAACTTATAAGTTAGCTTATGCTTCCAATAATATAACTTAAATAAAGAAATGACATTTATATAAGATCTCATGATGTCGGGCTAGGTGTGCCACCACTAAGGTACTGTTGCGAATTGTATCCTAAAGCCAATCATTTGATGATTGTGCTAATGTAAATTGCATATAAATTTATATATTAATAATAGTTATTTGGCAGTTTATTCATTACAAGAACATCTTCTTAAAACTCCTTATGGTAATGAAGCCCTTAGGATTTTTTACGATAAAGGAGGATTTATCTTTGAAGGTCCTTAAAAATGTTCGCGACTAAATGATATACTATGATAGGGCCATAGTATTATCAATTATAGGTCATTGTATATCATATTTGTTGGTTGTCCTTTTAACCAAAGGAGTGTAGAGACACTGGTATGACATACGGATGAAAGTGTAGGAGTACATTTCACTGAACGTGACTCATTTCTGGACACTCTACTGTCAAGAGTTGATCCAAGAAGATATGGGTATAAGTATCCTTAAGACCTAAAGATCACAACCGGTGACTTGCAAGCAACTCACTGTACTTAGGTGCCGGACCACCTGAATTTTTAATCCAGTTACGGAAGGTTACTGATGTAGTCAAGAACTTGTGATAGTCAATTGTGGATCAAGATAGAATTTGACCTATCCTGTTAAAAGGAGAAATGCTTGTGTTTCAACTTAGCAAGACCTTGGTCAAGGCATTTCATGTGAAGGTCACATGATCACTAAAGTTGAAATCACTTTATGGATTTGCTATTTAGAATTGATAGACTCTTAAGCCATCCTTAGCATTTGTGGTCAAAAGGATGAATTATACGGTAACCATTTCTTAGGGTTCTTAGAGTTTGCTCGATAACTCTTTGGCCTATCCGGACATCGGGTTCCATTGCTAGATGGGCACATCGATTAGTATAGGAAATTGTTTTTATGCTACCGGCTTAGGTTTGAACCTAGAGAGTCACACGCATTGAAGTTTCCTAGGATGATCAATTTGCTGATCAATGATTGAGAATCGTATCTGATTTAATAAATCAATTTGATTGATTGAATTATCTCAATTGGGTTAAGTACAAGTGAATAAGATTCAATTAGGTTTAAGTTTATTAGAAGGACTAATCAATTTCAAATATTGATTTGAAATTAGACTTGATTTGGAATTTAAATAGATTCAGGACTAGCCAAAATTGATTTGGGCTAGGACCATGATCTATGTGGGTTTAATCCAATAAATTCAAATCAGCTTAAACCAAAACCTAAACCCAAACCCCAAGTGAAAAAGGTTTTCTTGCATGAGGATCTCACATGATAAGATAACTAAAATCTCATTTTATGAGAAATTAAATTCTCATGCAGAATTTAATGTATAACTTTTAATTTTCTCCAAATGAACTAATATGACTTCTTGGTCTTCACCAAATGTTGAAAATCTAAGTGTTAGAACTTAATCCACACAACTCTCCATGCATTGACAAGTGTGTGAATTAATATGCCTTTGGTTTCTACTAAATGTTGAAATTGTAAGTATTAGAATTTAATCCACACAACTCTCCATGCATTGACAAGTGTGTGAATTAATGTGCCCTTTTTGGTTTCCACCAAATGTCGGAATTCTAAGTATTAGAATTCAATAGGCTAAAGGTTAAATTTTGCCTATAAATAGAGGACATTCTTCACCAGAAATAATTAATCAAAAAGGAGGGAGAATTTTTGGTTCTAAAAGTTAGAACCAAGTGTTATAGTTCTAAGAGTTAGAACAGAAAATTCTGGTGTGATTCTAGTGTAAGAAAAGGCTTGGTGGATTTTGGAGGAAAATTCAAGTGGGAGGATTTAATATCAGCAAAGTTATTTTTTTGCGAGCTAGCACTCCTAGGAATCCAATCATTCGGGGACTTCGCATGGATGATCCTAGAGGCCAGACATTGAATGGCTGTAGAGCACAACGAATTAACCTATTGTTCTTAAGGTAAGTGATATGATCTCTATATCTTAAGGCAAGATTCAAGACAAGCAGTATGACTTCTTATCTTGAAGATCAAGATATGATCTTGATGATTTTATTTACATGCATAATTTAGATCAAACGATCCTATAATAAAAGTCAAAGATATGATCTTGATGAATGTTGGATAGATTAACATTTAATCTTTAAGCTTCCGCTGTGGCAATTGTTGCAAAAATTTTAAAATATGCATGCCTTGGGGGTCATTCCGCCCTTCAAATGGTATCAGAGCCTGGTTTCATCTTGATCTAATTTGTTGCATGAAAATTAGTGTTCTTATTAATTTTGTAATCAGAGTTAAATCGGATCACCAAGCCACCCAGTCATAGATAGATTGAAAATCCTTATTACCCCATTCAACGAGGTATTCTATGACGTGTTAAGGTGCCACTGTGATTCATTCCTCTTTGATACATATTGATGTTATAGATATATAAGCATGATAATTGCATGTTTAGAATAAAAACATAGATTTAAAAGTTTGTTGTCTATGTTATAAAATGTACAAAACTTATTTGAATGTCAAATATGTATTCATAATCATTTTAGATATGATCTAAATAAAGGAATTATGAATAGTTATATATTGCATGCGATGCATGATTTGAAATATATGAATTGTTGTTATGGAAATATGAAATATGTTTTCATAAGATGTATATCATGTAAAGAATAAACCTAAATCATGACATATGCAATTTAGTCACTAAAATTAAAAAAAAAAAAAAAGAATCAGGAATTCAAATAAATAAAGATATTTTGCATAAGTCATAATAAGGGTATTGGGTTAACTAAATCAGGTCCATAAAGGGTTAGACCCTAAGGTTTAAATCAAATGGACTATAAGAGTATTTGATCAAATCTAAATTAATTATATTAGGTTAAGGATGCTCTAAATCAAACAATATTGTAGTTGATCAAGTCCATGAATTTGATTAGACCAAATGGATGTTGATTAGGCTACGTGGTTGAGCATGAATCTCTTAGATGATCAAGTCAAAATTGGTCAACCAATTGATGTCAAGGTAAGTTGGCAAGTTGCTCCATGATCAATGACCGAATGGTTTTTAATTGGAAGCTACTCGCACTGATGCGTCTTTGACGAGTTAATGACATATCCCTCCAATCTATTCACTTACACTGGTCAATATGGTGAACCATTTATGATTAAGATCATTTACCTAATTCAAGTTGACCCATGCCTATAAGGAATCGATCGACTGATCTAGGTGCCACTTAACCCGACTTAATCTTGTCTCCTTCTACCGACTTCATAGTTTCAAGGTGGGAGAACTTGATTAGTCAATTCATCTTCAAGTTATTAAATCCTCTAAAATTATTAGGTCCTTAAAATGAAATAGTTATATGATAACTAGGTCATAGCCTCCCATTAAGATGAGTGATAATGAGTCCAATGTCTTGATAATCATTGGAGGCACTCTATGCTCCGGTGCTTGTCAACCATCGGAATTATCATTCATTATATGATAAGTCAAGGGCAACCATTAAATAGACAGTCAGGTGTGCCGAGCTCCACTCGGGCTTGGTTGTCTATAGATAGGTTGCACTGATTATATTATTTAATGGTTGGACCTAACCAAAACTTTCAGTGAAGGCACTCTATGCCTGCTGAAGAGGAACTCCGGGAGCAAAAATGAACACTAAGAATTGTTCTGGGAAAACAATTGGTTTTGAACCTACTCTTAGATGCATATGGGTTGGCCGAGCTCCACTTGGGCCTATATGCGGCCTATGTGGATCTTAGTGCCCACTAAAGAATTAAGAATAATTCTTCGAATTGGGGTGTAGAGGTCGCCAATTTGAACAAAATAGTGGAAGAATCTTTAGACTAAAGTCCAAGTCTTAAGACCGAATCAATTTATATACTAATAAAGTTTAGTTTTCCTTATAAAAATGGCCACTAATTTATCATTAAGGTCCCTATTGGATAGTGAAAAATTGAATGGTTCAAATTTTAATAGTTGGTTTAGAAAACTCAAGATCATCCTTGAGCATGAGAGGATATTGTATATTCTGAATAATCCTACACCAGAGATACCTAATGCAAACACCTATAGTTCTGAGAGAGACACTTATCAGAAGTGGCTCAGTGATAGAACTAGCATGCATTGCATCATGCTAGCAGCAATGAACGATGAATTCCGTCGCCGGTTCGAGAATGCTCAGTCAGAAGAAATCATTCAAGTGTTGAGTGAATCTTTCGGTACACCCGATGATGTTGAAAGGCACAAGTCTAATTGTGCTATTTTTAATGCTCGAATGAGAGATGGGTCTCCTGTCACAGATCATGTATTATACATGATTGAGAAGATAGAGCTCCTAAGCAAACTCAGCTTTCCCCTACATGAGCAGTTGGAAAAGATGCGATTCTGAATTCCTTGCCTCAATCCTTCTAACCTTTCCTTACTCATTATCGAATGACAAAGCCTGCAATCAACTACCACAGTTTGTTGGGACTGTTGCAGAACTTTGAGAAGGACAACCAGCTCTCTAAGGGTTTGGTTAATGTGGTTGAAGGATCTAAGGCAGGGCGTCATCCCTTTGGGAAAGGGAAGAAGAAAAGGAATAAGAAAAAGGTGCAACATGATAGGACATCTGTAAGAGGTCAGATGCTGAAGAAGAAAGTTGATAAAAGTCAAGCTGAATGCTTTCATTGCAAGAAGCAAGGGCACTGGAAGAGGAACTATCCTCTTTACATTGCCACACTCAATCCAAATAGGCCAAAGAAGAAAAAGGGGCAAGATGTTGCTCAACAAGGTATTTATATGATAACACCTTGTAATTTTTCTATATATGATAATCAGACCTAGGTATTGGATACCGGGAGTCCTTTTAACATTTGCAATTCGTTGCAGGGACTACAGGTCACTAGAAGATTTGAAAATAATGAAAGATTCCTCAATGTTGGGGATGGAAGATCAGTTCCAGTTCTGGCATTAGGAGTTCTTGAAATTGTTTTCAATAGAAATGTCATCATACTAAATGATTGTCATTTTTGCCCAACATTCTTGTTGAACATAATTTCTGTAGGCCTTTTGGCCAAATGTAATTATGAAATTTTAATAAAGAATGTTACTTTGAATATCATTTTGAATGGAGTCACTGTAATGTCTGGGCATTTATCTAATGGCATTTACATATTATCACAAATGTAGTGTACAAATCAAGTAAGCAGCCTCTAGAATAATTGATGTCACCGATGTTTATCTTTGGCACCATTGGTGGGTCATATCAACAAGAACATTAAACAAAGTTAGCTCACGCAGACATCCTTCAAGTTAATGATTGTAAATCATTAACTACCTGCGAATCGTATCTTCTTGGAAAAATGACCAAGTCATCTTTTACTGGAAAAGGTGAAAGAGCCAAAGAGCTATTGGGTCTAGTACATATTGATGTATGTGGACCAATGAGCACTTGTGCCAAAGGAGGATATTACTACTTCATTACTTTTTGGGCGGACGACCTTTCTAGGTTTAGTTATGTCATATCTAATGAGACATAAATGCGAGATCATTTGAAATGTTCAAACTATATCAAATGAAGTAGAAAAACAAACGAGGAAAGTGTATTAAGATCCTTTGATCGGATCGAGGAGGAGTAAATCACCTTTCAAATGAATTTGTGACATATCTAAGGGAGAATGGGATTCTCTCCCAATGGACTCTCCGGGAACACCGCAGCATAACGATGTGTCGGAAAGAAGGAATCGAAACCCCGTTAGACATGGTTCGGTCCATGATAGGTTGCAAGCTTGCCACAGAATATCATTTTGGGGATATGCATTAGAATCAACTTGTCATATTCTCAATAAGGTTCCAAGTAAGTCTGTTTTCTAAAACTCCACATTGAGATGTGGTATGGATATAAACCGATTATTACCTATCTAAGAGTCTGAGGGTGTTCGGCTTATGTGAAACGTGCAAAATCAGACAAACTTGAACCCAAATACGACAAATGTTTTTTTATCGACTATCCAAAAGAAACCAAAGGATATTACTTCTACAATACCGAAGAACAAAAGTTGTTCGTCGGTAATAGAAAGCAGATTTTTCTTGAGAAGGAGTTCCTTGGGGAGGGACCAAAATAGCTCTAATGTTGAACTTGAAGAAGTTCATCAAATAGAAGACACAACACAAACCATTGAACCCTTAAAATTTGAGTTGATTAGATCAAACTCAAAACCCATTTTAGATGCACCATTAAGGCAATCCAAAAAGTAGAATACCACATCAACCGGACGGATACTTAGGTTTTCTTGGTTCGAACAACGAGGATCCTATTGAGCTCGATGAGAACAATGAGGATCCGATCAACTATATGGATAAGCTATGTAAAGAACGGACTACGATAAATGGCTTGATGCCATGAAATGCGAACTTGATTCCATGAAGGACAATAATGTATGGACATTAGTTAACCCACCCAAAGGGATAAAACCCATAGGGTGTAAGTGGGTTTTCAAAAGTGGAAAAGAGGCGAGACGGAAAGGTAGAAACCTATAAAAGCACATGTTTGGGTTGCCAAGGGGTATCGTCAACGTTATGGTATTGACTATGACAAGACGTTTTCCCCGTGGCAATGCTGAAATCCATTCGATTATGCTAGCCATAGTAGCACACTTAGATTATGAGATTTGGCGTGATGGATGTTAAAACCGAAAACTTTTCTTCGAATGGTAATTTAGAAGAACATGTGTATATGATACAACCCGAAGGTTTGAGAGTATCCACGAAGACGAGTTCTAAAGTATGCGAGCTATAGAAGTCCATTTATGAGACTCTAAGCAAGCATCTAGGAAGTTGGAACATACGATTTGATAATGTGATCAAATCTTATGGTTTCGTTAAGAATGAAGAAGAGCCTTGCATCTATACATGGGCTAACGGTTCCAATTATTGTATTTCTTGTGTTATATGTGGATGACATTCTCTTAATCGAAAATGATATCCTCTACATTACAAGGAATAAAGATATGGTTATCATCATAATTCTCCATGAAAGATGCGGGAGAAGCATCCTACATCCTAGGGATGAAGATCTATAGAGATAGATCTAAGAGGATGCTTAGTTTATCCCCAATCCACGTACATTGAAATTGTGTTAAAGAGGTTTAACATGATGAGTTCCCGAAGAAAGGCTATCTCCCGATAGGCCATGGAATTAATCTTTCCAAAAAGGATTGTCCGAAACCCAACTCCTAAGGAAAAGAGAGCGTATGAGTCAAATTTCCGTATGCTTTGGTAGTGGGATCAATTATGTACACCATGACATGTATTCAAGACCGTACGTGGCATACTCACTAGGAGTAGTGAGTAGATACCGTTGATTCAGGAGAAAAAACACTAGCAAGTTGTTAAGACAATCCTTAAATATTTGTGCAAAATAATAAGGACCAATGGTTGGTCTATGGAGAGTCTGATTTGAAACTTATGGGATATACTGATTCCAATTTCCAATCAGATCATGATGACAGCAAAAGTGTGTTGGGTTTTGTGTTTACCTTGAATGGTGGAGCCGTCTGCTAGAAAAGTTCCAAGCAACATACAGTGGCAGATTCAGTGTATGAGGCAGAGTACATCGCTACATCAGATGCCGCGAAAGAAGCTGTGTGGTTGCGGAAGTTCATCTCCGAGCTTGGAGTGGCACCTTCCATAGATGGACCAGTCCTATTGTACTATGACAACACTGGTGCCATAGCTTAAGCAAAGGAACCACGAGCACATCAGCGCACCAAGCACATTCTGCGCCGGTATCATCTTATTCGAGAGATTGTAGAATGAGGTGACATAAATCTTCAAAAGATTGAGGGAAAGTGAAAACCTAGGCGACTCCATTTACTAAAGCACTCAAAGATCAAGGAGTTTGACGACTATAAGTTGAAGATGGGTATTAGATAATCTTTGTAATGAGTGGCTTCTTTAGGCTAAAGTGGGAGTTGTTGGGAATTGTATCCTAAAGCCAAATCATTATGAATTGTTATTGTGCTGATATAAATTGCATATAAATTTATATATTAATAAAAGTTATTTGGACAGCTTTATTCATTACAAGAACATCTTCTTAAAACTCCTTATGGTAATGAAGCCTCTTAGGATTTTTTATGATAAAGGAGGATTTATCTTTGAAGGTCCTTAACAAATTGTTTACGTACCAAATGATATACTATGATAAGGCCACTTAGTACTATCAATTATAGGTCATTGTATATCATATTTGTTGGTTGTCCTTTTAACCAAAGTGTAGAGACACTTGGTATGACATACGGATGAAATGTACCCCGCACTTTCATCCGTATGTCAAGTACTAGTGTCTCTACACTCCTTTGGTTAAAAGGACAAACTAACAAATATGATATAAAACGACCTATAATTGATAGTATTATGGCCCTATCATAGTATGTCATTTGGTCACGAACATTTTTAAGGACCTTCAAAGATAAATCCTCCTTTATCGTAAAAAATCCTAAGGGCTTCATTACTATAAGGAGTTTTAAGAAGATGTTCTTGTAACGAATAAACTCGTCAAATAACTTTTATTAATATATAAATTTATATGCAATTTATATCAGGCACAATCATCAAATGATTGGCTTTAGGATACAATTCCCATCAACTCCCACTTAGCCCAAAGCCACTCATTACGCATCTATTACCCATCTTCAACTTATAGTCGTCAAACTCCTTACTGCCGAGTGCTTTAGTAAATGGGTTGCCTAGGTTTTCCTTTCCCTCAATCTTTTGAAGATTTATGTCACCTCGTTCTACAATCTCTCGAATAAGATGATACCGACGCGAATGTGCTTGGTGCGCCGATGTGCTCATGGTACCTTCGCTTTGAGCTATGGCACCGTTGTTGGGTCACAAGTACAACAGGGACCGGTCCATTCATGGAAGGTGCCACTTCAAGCTCGAAGATGAACTTCCGCAACCACACAGCCTTCTTTCGCGGCATCCGATGTAGCGATGTACTCGCCTCGCACACTCGAATCCGCCACCGTATGTCGCTTAGGAACTTTTCACAGCATACGGCTCCACCATTCAAGGTAAACACGAAAACCCGACACACTTTTGCTATCATCACGATCCGATTGGAACCGGAAGTCAACCATATCCCATAAGTTTCAAATCGTACTCTCCATGTACCAACCACTAGGTCCTGCGTATTTTGCAAATATTTAAGGATTGTCTTAACAACTTGCCGTTGTTTTTCTCCTTAGATCAGATCGGTATCTACTCACTACTCCTGCTGAGTATGCCATGTCCGGTCTTGTACATGTCATGGTGTACATAATCGATCCCACTCGCCGAAGCATACAGGAATTTGACTCATACGCTCTCTTTCTTTTAGGAGTTGCTCTGACAATCCTTTTTTGAAAGATTAATTCCATGGCCTACTCCGGGAGATAGCCTTCTTGGAAACTCATCATGTTAAACCCTCTTTAACACAAGCCAATGTACGTGGATTGGGATAAACCAAGCATCCTCGTAGATCTATCTCTATAGATCTTCATCTCTAGGATGTAGGATGCTTCTCCGTATCTTTCATGGAGAATTGTAATGATAACTATATCTTTATTCCTTGTAATGCAGTGGAAATCATTCCCGATTAAGAGAATGTCATCCACATATAATACAAAAAATACAATAATTGGAACCGTTAGCCCATTTATAGATGCAAGGCTCTTATTCATTCTTAACAAAACTATAAGATTTGATCACATTATCAAATCATATGTTCCAACTCCTACATGCTTGCTTAAGTCCATAAATGGACTTCTCGTAGCCTCGCACACTTTAGACTTATCTTCGAATATAAAACCTTCAAAGTTGTATCATATACACCTCGCTTTTCTAAATTATCATTCCGTAAAAGTGGTTTTAACAATCCATCTGTCATAATCTCATAATCTAAGTGTGCTACTATGGCTTAATAGCATAATCCGAATGAATTAAAGCATTAAGCCACAGGGGAAAACATCTCACATAGTCAATACCATAACGTTGACGATACCCTCGTGCAACCAAACATGCTTTATAGGCTTCTACCTTTCCGTCCGCGCTCTTTTCCTTTTGAAAACCCACTTACACCCCATGGGATTTTATCCCTTCGAGTGGGATTAACTAATGTCCATACATTATTGTCCTTCATGGAATCAAGTTCGGATTTCATGGCATCAAGCCGTTTATCGGAGTCCGTTCTTTGCATAGCATCCATATAGTTGATCGGATCTCCTCGTTGTTCTCATCGAGCTCAATAGAGATCCCTCATTTCGAACCAAGAAACCTAAGTTATCCGTCCTGAGCTGAATGTGGTATTCTACTTTGGATCGCCTTACATGGTGCATCTAAATGGGTTTTGAGTTTGATCTAATCAACTCAAGATTTCAAGGGTTCAACGGTTTATGTTGTGTCTTCTATTTGATGAACTTCTTCAAGTTCAACATTGTAGCCATTTGGTCCCTTCCCCAAGGAACTCAGCTTCTCAGAGAAAAGCTGCTCTGACATCGACGAATAACTTCTGGGTTCTTCGCATTGTAGAAGTAATATCCTTTGAGTTTAACTTTGGATAGCCGATAAAAATACATTCATAGATTTGTTTCAAGTTTGTCCGATTTTTTGCATGTTTCACATAAGCCTGACTTGACCCCGGTACTCTCGCATAGGTAATAATCAGCTTTACGTTCATACCACATCTCATGTGGAGTTTTAGAAACAAACACTTACTTGGAATCTTATTGAGAATATGACAAGTCGATTCTAATGCATATCCCCAAAATGATATTGGCAAGCTTGCAAAAACCCATCATGGACCGAACCATGTCTAACAAAGATGGTTCGATTCCTTCTTTCCGACACATCATTCCATGCTTTGCGATGTTTCGGAAGGAGAATCCATTGGGAGAGAATCCCCATTCTCCCTTAGATATGTCACAAATTCATTTGAAATGTATTCTCCTCCTCGATCCGATCGAAGGATCTTAATACACTTTCTTGTTGTATTTTTCTACTTCATTTTGATATAGTTTGAACATTTCACCCGACTCGTATTTATGTCTCATTGTGGGGATAGACATAACCAAACCCTGGGGAAGAAGTCATTAAATGTAGCAAAAGTAATGAAGTAGTAATATCCTCCTTTGGCACAAATGCTAAACCATTGGTCCACATACATCAGCATGTACTAGACCCAATAGCTCTTTGGCTGCTTTCACCTTTTTCAAAAGAAAAAAAGATGACTTGGTCATTTTTCCAAGAAGACAGATTCGCAGGTAGTTAATGATTTACAATCATTAACTCAAGGATGCCCTCGTGGCTACACCCGTTTAATCTGCTCTTGTTGATATGACCCGGCCCGATGGTGCCAAAGATAAACACTCATGGACACTTCGCAATTATTTTAGGGCGCTTTACTTGATTTGTACACTACATTTACAGGTTGTGATATTGCTATAAATGCCATTAGATAAATGCCCGTACATTACAAAGTACTCCATTCAAAATGATATTCAAAGTAACATTCTTTATTGAAATTTCACAATTACATTTGGCCGTAAGGCCTACGTAAATTATGTTCAACAAGAATGTTGGGCAAAATGATAATCATTTTGTACTCTTATTTATTTCTATCGAAAACAATTTCAAGAACTCCTAATGCCAGAATCGGAACTCCATCTTCCATCCCCAACATTAAGGAATCTTTTCGTTGTCTTCAAATCTTCTAGTGACCTAATATAGTCCCCGGTAACAAATTGCAAATGTTAAAAGGACTCCCGGTATCCAATACCCGTGTTTGATTATCATATATACAAAATTACAAGGTATTATCATATAAATACCTTTGTCAGCAACATCTTGGCTCTCTTTTCTTCTTTTGGCCTATTTGGATCGAGTGTGGCAATGTAAAGAGGACAGCTCCTCTTCCAATGTCCTTGCTACTCTTGCAATGAAAGCAGAATTCACCTTGACTTTTATCAACTTTCTTCTTCTCGTATCCGACCCCTTACGTATGTCCTAGCATATTGTACCTTTTTCTTATTCCTTTTCTTCTTTCCTTTCCCAAAGGGATGACGCCCTCGCTCTTAGATACCGTCTTCAACAACATTAACCAAACCCTTAGAGAACCGAAGTTGTCCCTTCTCAAAGTCTCCGCAAGCAATCCCAACAAATCGTGGTAGTTGGATTATGTGCTTTGTCATTCGTTAATGAGTAAGGAAAGGCTAGAAGGATTGATGGCAAGGAATTCGTGATCGCATCTTTTCCCAACTCGCTTGCGTAGGGAAAGCCGAGCTTCGCTTAGGAGCTCTATCTTCTCGATCATATATAATACATGATCCGTGATAGGAGACCCATCTCTCATTCGAAAGCATTAAAAATAGCAATAACCATTCCGTGCCTTTCAACATCATTGGGTGTACCGAAAGATTCACTCAACACTTGAATGATCTTCTTCCGCCCCAGCATTCTTGAACCGGCGACCGAACCCATCGTTCATCGGGTGCTAGCATGTATGCAACGATCACGCTAGTTCTATCATCGAGTCACTTCTGATAAGTACCTCTTCCCCAAAACTATGGGATGTTTCCGTATTGTGTATCCTCTGCTGTGTTATGATTATTCAGAATATACAATATCCTCTCATGCTCAAGGATGATCTTGAGTTTTCTAAACCAAATTAAAATTTGAACCATTCAATTTTTCATCATCCAATAGGGACCTTAATGATAAATTAGTGGCCATTTTCTCGGTGACACCATAGGAAAAACTAAATCCTTATTAAGATATAAATTGATGTAGTCTTAAGACTTGGACTTTAGTCTAAAAAATTCTTCCACTATTTTGTTCAAATTGGCAAACTTCTACACTTAATTCGAAGAATTATTCTTAATTCTTTAGTGGGGCACTAAGATCCACATAAAGGCCGCATATAGGCCCATTTAGTGGAGCTCATAAGCCAATCCATATGCATCTAAGAGTAGGTCTAAAACCAATTGTTTTTCCCGAAACAATTTCAAAAGCTTATTTTTTGCCCTGTGTTCCTCTTCAAAGAAAGCACAGAGTGCCTCCACTAAAAGTTCGTTAGGTCCAACCATTAAATAATATAATCGTTGCAACCTATCTATACACAACCAAGCCCGAGTGTGAGCTCGCACACCCGACTATCTATTTAATGGTTGCCCCGACTTATCATATAATGAATGATTAATTCCGATGGTTGACAAGCACTGGCATAGAGTGCCTCTCAATGATTATCAAGACATTGGACTCATTATCACTCATCTTAATGGGAGACTATGACCTAGTTATCATATAACTATTTCATTTTAAGGACCTAATAATTTTAGAGGATTTAATAACTTGAAGATGAATTAAGGCTAATCAAGTTCAATTCCCACCGAAACTATGAAGTCAAATAGAAGGAGACAAGATTAGAGTCGGGATTAAGTGGCACCTAGATCGATCCGATCGATTCCTTATGTGCACTGGGTCAACCAGCAGATTGAATCAAAATAATCTTAATCATAAATGAGATTCACCATATTGGATCAAACAAGTGAGATCGATGTGGAGGGATATGCCATTAAAAACTCGTCAAATCTCGATACCGCACAAGTAGCTTCCAATTAAAAAACCACTCCGTCATTGGATCCTAGAGCAACTTGCCAACTTACCTTGACATCAATTGGTTGACTCAATTTTTTGACTCGATCATCTAAGAGATTCATGCTCAACCACGCAGCCTTATCAACATCCATTTGATCTAATCAAAGCCGCTAGACTTGATCAACTACAACTATTGTTTGATTTAAGAGCATCACTCAATCTAATCTAATTAATTTAGATTTGATCAAATACTCTTATAGTCCATTTGATTTAAACCTTAAGGAATCTAACCCTTTATGGACCCGATTTAGTTAACCCAATACCCTCATTATGACTTATGCAAAATATCTTTATTTATTTGAATTCCCTGATTCAATTTTTTTTTTTTTTTTAGTGACTAAATTGCATATGTCATGATTTAGGTTTATTCTTTACATTTATATACATCTTATGAAAAACATATTTCATATTTCCATAACAACAATTCATATATTTCAAATCATGCATCGCATGCAATATATAACTATTCATAATTCCTTTATTTAGCATCATATCTAAAATGATTATGAATACATATTTGACATTCAAATAAATTTTGTACATTTCATAACATGTATAACAAACTTTTAAATCTATGTTTTTATTCTAAACATGCAATTATCGTGCTTATATATCTATAACATCAATATGTTCTAAAGAGGAATGAATCACAAAGTACACCTTTTTAACACGTCATAGAATACACTCGTTGAATGGGGTAATAAGGATTTTCAATCTATCTATAACCTGGGCGGCTATGGTGATCCGATTTAACTCCGATTACAAAATTAATAAAAACACTAATTTTCATGCAACAAATTAGATCAAGATGAAACCAGGCTTTGATACCATTTGAAGGGCGGAATGACCTCCAAGGCATGCATATTTTAAAATTTTGGCAGCAACAATTACCACAAATGCTTAAAGATTAAATGTTAATCTATCCAACATGCATCAAGATCATATCTTTGTCTTTTATTATAGGATCGTTTGATCTAAATTATGCATGTAAATAAAATCTTCAAGATCATATCTTGATTCTCTTCAAGAAATAAGAAGTCATACCGTTGTCTTGAACTCGCCTTAAGATATAGGATCATATCACTTACCTTAAGAACAATAAAGTTATTGATTCCGCCGTGCTCGTGTAACCGTTCAACGTCCTACTTCTAGATCGTCCACGCGAAGTCCCTCACTGATCGGATTCCCGGAGTGCTAGATCGCGTAAAAAAACAACTTTGCCGATCTTAAATCCTCCCACTTCGAATCTTCCTCCAAAATCCACCAAGCCTTTTCTTACACCAATCACACTGCTAGGACTTTTCACATTACCTTATTCCAACTCTTAGAACCGTAACACTCTAGTTCGAACTTTTAGAACCAAAAATTCTCCTCCTTTTTGATTAATTATTTCGATGAAGAATGTCCTCTATTTTATGTGCAAGAATTCAACACTTTAGCTTATTGAATCTCTAACACTTAGAATTCCAGGAGCATTTAATGGAAACCAAAGAGGGCACATTTGATAATTCACACACCACAATGCATTGGAGAGTTGTGCAAATGGATTAAATTCCTAATAGCTTAGAATTCCAACATTTGGTAAAAACCAAAAAGGCATATTAATTCACACACTTGTCAATGCATGGAGAAGTTGTATGGATTAAATTCTAACACTTAGAATTTCAACATTTGGTAGAAACCAAAAAAAGCATATTAATTCATTTGGAGAAAATTCAAAAGTTATACATTAAATTTTTACGAGAATTTAATTTCTTATGAAATGAAATTTTAGTTATCTTATCATGTGAGATCCTCATGCAAGAAAACCTTTTTCACATGGGGTCGAGTTGGGACAGGATTTTGGTTTAAGTTGATTTGAATTTATTGGATTAAACCCACATAAATCATGGTCACTAGCCCAAATCAATTTTGGCTAGTCCTAGATCTATTTAAATTCCAAATCAGAGTCTAATTTCAAATCAATATTTGAAATTGATTAGTCCTTCTAATAAACTTAAAACCTAATTGAATCTTATCTGCCACTTGTACTTAACCCAATCGAGACTAATTCATTCAATCAAATTGATTTATTAAATCATATCACGATTCTCAATCGTTGGATCGCAAATTGATCATCCCGAGAAACTTCAATGCATGTAACTCTCTAAAGATTCGAACCTAAGCCGGTAGCATAAGAACAATTTCCTATACTAACTCGATGTGCCCATCTAGCAATGAAACCCGACGTCCGTTAAAATAGGCCGAAGAGTTATCGAGCAAACTCCAAGAACCCTAAGAAATGGTTACCGTATAATTCATCCTTTTGACCATAAATGCTAAGGATGGCTTAAGAGTCCTGTCAATTCTAAACAACAAATTCATAAAAAGTGATTGTTCAACTTTAGTGATCATGGGTGACCTTTTCATACTCTAAATGCCTTGCCATAGGTCTTCAGCTAAGTTGAAACACAAGTTACATTTCTCTTCTTTTAACAGAGATAGGTCAAATTCCATCTTGATCCATAACCGACTATCATAAGATACTTTCGATCAGCACCTCAGTAACCTTTTCAGTAGCCGGATTAAAAATCTAGGTGGTTCGAGCACCTAATTTAAGCAGCAGTGAGTTGCTTGCAAGTCTACCGATTATGATCTTCTTTTAGGTCTTAAGGATACTTATACCCATATCTTATCTTTCAGATCAACTCTCGATAGTAAGAGTGTCTAGAAATAAGTCACGTTCGATGAACAATACTCCTACACTTTCATCCGTATGTCCATACCAGATGTCTCTACACTCCTTTGGTTAAAAGCGACAACCTAATAAATATGATATACAACGATCTACAATTGATAGGTGTAATCGTATGGCCCTATGCATAGTATATCATTTGGTCGCGAACATTTTTAAGGACCTTTCAAAGATAAATCCTCCTTTATCGTAAAAAATCCTAAGGGCTTTCATATTACTATAAGGAGTTTTAAGAAGAATGTTCTCGTAATGAATAAACTCGTCAAATAACTTTTATTAATATATAAATTTATATGCACTTACATCAAGTACAATCATCAAATGATTGGCTTCTTAGGATACAATTCCCATAAGACTGACATTCGAGGTGCTAAAATCGTAGCGACTTGAAAAGTTACAGGCCGACTTAAAGAGTCCAAAGCTAACTCGACCAAAATCAGTTGACCTAAGGAATTAATTGATGATCCAAAATTAGCTAACCTAGTAGAGCTATGATGAGATCCATATAATCAACCGGACTAAAGAGTTAATACCGACTCCGACTAAAATTGGTCCATCCGAAGAGTTAAGGATGACTTAAAGATGCTATGAATGATAATCAAAATCAACCGATTTGAGAAGAGCTCAAGGCCGACTTAAAGAGCGTTAAGGCCAACCTAACCAAAATCGTATCAAGAGTCAAGAATGAACAAAAGATTTCCAAGGCCGACTTGGACCAAAATCGGCCAATTCGAAGAGTTACAAGCAGCCGCACCTAACCAAAAATTGGTTGATTTGAAGAATTAACGCCAATCTAAAAAGGTCAAAGTGTCAACTTGATCAAAATTGTTCGACCAAGAGTTATGGATAACATTCTAAATCGATCGATCCAAGAAATTAAGGTTGATGATCTAAGACGACCAATCTAAAAGGTTCGTACTAATAATTTAAATTGACTGATCTTAAAGGAAGATATAGCCAATTATTTAAATCAATCAACCTAAAGAAATAAGGCCGATGATCTAAATTAATCAACCTAAAAAAATAAGGCTAATGATTTAAATCGCTGACCCTAAAGAGCTTCTTCGAATCTAGGCATCCACCTCGTATTGGATCCGGGCTTTTTCAAGTTTAAGCGACTCAAACTTGATTGACAATGCCTCTTCGAAGTTTGAATAAGCAAAGCTTCCTCAAATCTCGTGCAGTACCGTACTTTAATCTACAAAGCTTTCTTTAAGTCCTGAGGTCGATCTTGACTCCGTAAAGCTTTCTTTAAGTCCCAAAGCATTGACTTTAATTGACAAAGCTTTCTCAAGTCTCGAAAGTTGACCTCAATCGATGTGAGCTTCCTTAAGTTTCCGGAGTACCAACCTTCAATCGTTAAACACTTCATCAAGTCTCAAGTATTGATCTAAGAGGCTTGATGTCAAAAAAGAGTCGCCTTTAACAATCCCTCCAAGTTTAGGATTCAAGGTTGTTGAAAGATCTCTTTTAAGACCTGCAGACACCAACTTGAAAGTTAGCCAACCTAAGATCAAGAGAAACTTCCAAAAACTCAACCAATGCCCATAAGAGTCATTCGTAGCTCAATCTAAGTTACATGATCTACACTAGATAAGTAAAGAGATTACTATAGTAGAGCTAAAAACGCTAAAAACAAGCCAACCACACTAATCAAACCACTTTCATGACTTATACATGTAGACTTAAGCTTCAACTCATGAAAGTGAAGGTAAGTGATATGGTCTAATTTGGCTAGCTTACATGAATAGTAACACATGACAAATCAAAAGGTGTGCATGATATAGTTAACTAGATTACTACAGTTGTTATCTTTTCAAAAAAAAAAAAAAAAAGCTCTGCGTTTAAGAAAAACTTTCACTAAAACCATCAATTTATTTAGAAGCTTTTCCATCCAAGGTACAAACCAATCCAAGGTAAAAGTCCACCAATCTATTTGGGAAGGGACTCCACCATAGCAAACACCCCATTCAAAGATCAAATTCATTAGAGCCATCTACTAATAAAGGGTCAATTCTGTAGGATTCTCGTTCGAATGCCTATAAAAGCAACCCTAAGCCTTATAGGTAAACAAGTTCTAAAACTTAACTCTCCCAAAGCCTAGTTAGCTCATCTAAGGAGCTTCAGGTTTTTTTTTATTCGCTTGATTGACTTGAGTATTGAATGATTCTTCCTTGAAGACACTTCTTCGTAGTGCTTCCCTCTATGCTCTTTTTTTCTTGTTCTACCACCTAAGTGGAAACCTCATATCATTCGTTGATGTGCTAAGATTAATTTAGAACATTAATAGTAAGTGATTGGGCATCTCAATGAAATAATATTTCACTCAAATCTATATGTATGCTTGTGGAAAAATATTTTTTGATCAATAAAGATTAATTTGAAGAAAAAGGTGTCATTATCGATCCATCATTATGCATAATAAGGTAATTATACTAGCTAACATTTTATTTTCAAAGAAACCCCTTTGGGCTCACAGTGATCATTGGTCATTTCTATCGTAATGCAAAATAACGATTTCTTAAGGTTCCATTATTTGGGAATGCATCAGCTGAAATAATAATGCAATCTCTGATTGGCCATATATGCAGTGGGTGAGAATATTAATTTGCATTATTATTATTATTATTATTGATTATTATTATTCCCTCGTAGGTTCGGAATCTGATGGTGCGATCTATTATTGTATCAACCTTGAACAGCAACCAGCTTTGGAGGATTTGAGGTGTCATGGAATTTTATTGACTGAACTTGTGGGCCTACACCAGAACAACAGCCTGGCCGTGGGAGCACTGTTGGCCCGTCGACTCGAGGCGCTCATTCTCACGTTAAATTTTGACGCTGTAGATGAGCGGATGGGGTTGCCTTTGCTTTCTTACTTTCTGATGGACGGCGGATTTTATGGCGATCGCATATAAGAAATGTGCGAAAAGTTGGGAAAGAAACGCTGTCCTGATAATTTCAAACTTTTGAACCACGCAAAGTGAGGCCTGCTGAGTGAGAGGAGTGGGTGGAAAGGGAGTACCAAACTTTCTTTTCTTTAAAAAAAAAATTATATAAGAGTGCCTGCCAGCTCCCATGTAAAATTTATATCTATAATTTACTTATTTTATTATATATAAAAAATTATAAATACATATGATTATCATGCCTAAACTCTTACATGTGAAGTATCGTATCAATGCATATTTTCTATTCCATAAGTAGAAATGATAATTTTCTCTATTTCTTTGATCCTTGCAAGGACTCATTCCGAATAGAATGAGGATAAAAAAATTTTTCTTCCTATAATGATAAGAATGAGAAAAGATACTCGTCATCCCATGAGGTCTTCAATCCTTATCTCACAAGGTCTTCATATATTTTATATTACTTAAATATTATTATATTATTTTAATATCCTAAATACAACCTCTATATAATCCTAAAATACCTTAGATACATGCGATCATCTCCTTTATATTTATTAAGGCTTATGGTTGAATGGGGATTTAGGCTTCTTATAAAATAGAGTAACAATGCTTTACAAGTCATAAGCAGCATGATCTTTGAGATTATTGATTTAATATATTTTTTATGAATTAGCTAAGTGAAATTTGAGGTAAATTTATTTAAATCTATTTCATTTGTTATTTGAAACTCAATACTTTATTTTTATTTTTAAAATGCAATGAGTAAGCAGTTAATCAAAATTAAAAAATAAATATTTTAACATAAAAATGTGAGTTGATGGAACAAATTTAGGTTTCTATTTGGCAAGGATCTTTATGAGAATTTAAAAATAAAATTTTATTAAAAATTCCAGTATAGGTAAGGGATGAAGCATCCCTACGAGGATGGAGTGTCCCTACGAGAAGAAAACGAAAAGGTCCTTGTTCTTCATAGATGGAGATGGGAGACATGAAGGGCTATTAAATAATGACGAAAAAAGAGATAGTGAGTAGCTTCCCATCCTCGATCCCTGCCCCTTATTGCCATTCTTATATATTGATATCGATACAGAATATATTGCCATTCCTATATATTGATATTGGTACAGAATATGCACATCGAGACATTAAACCTTGCTTTCATATGAGATGCAATCTTATTTTTTCTCAATTTTCTCTCTTTCACTTCACCGCAAAAAGATATTATATGATTAATGGTCTTTGATTTTCATGATGTACCATATAGCTTAATTGGTAAGGTATCCAAAATTCTTTAATCACTAACATATTACATTATGAATGATAAATTCACTTCAAAATAACAATCACTTATGAGCTACAACTACCATAATGAACCCATTTGAGTTAACCAGATGCTTCCTTTTAAGAGTTTCAACCTGTGGCAACTCATCTATAACTCAGGGGCCAATCAAGATCCCACATTTCTCCCTTGAGTAGCAAGTAGAACACCTAACCCAAACAACCCTTGGAGCAATGCAAGGCAAGGTCTCCATTGGCTGGATTGCCATTCCAATGGGTTGCTCCTTGGAGAAAGGGGTAAAAGCTTGCCCCAAAATACAGGAAACCTTTAGAACGCCTTTTTTTTTCGGTAGGAGCCAAGGGGAAAAAAGAGAACTGCCAACCATGACATCTTATCACTAACCTGAAAAATGGTCAACCTTGTAAATAACGTGGAGTCTATGAGCAGCAATATATTTTTTTTTTTTTCATTTTTTAATATACAGAATCAATCTGTTCTATCTTTAAGCGAAGTAATGCAGAAAAGGCTCGAGAAAATAAAGAGAACTTTGTGGTACAAATTCTGGCAAAGCTAGCAATTTCAGTACAAAAATCTGATAAAATCCTACAACATAAGAGCAAGCCTTTCTATTTTATTCTCCTACAATAAACATAAATATTACTAAATGAGAAGAATACAACTTATTGACTGAGTAACCCAGATAAGCTCTGAAACTACAATTGTAATGCTCTGCAGCCTTGGAAGCAGAGTCGATGGACCAGAATGTTGCACCCGCTCATCATGAAGGAGAAGGATGTTTATGGTCCCTGGTTTCCTCCAACCAGGCAGCCACCATTGCACCAGGTGACATACAAACCGACCAATGTTGAACCTTTCCAAATGGAATGGGGCTCCAATGGAGTCAAGCAGTGCATCGACGACACGACGAAGGGTGGCGCTAGCACCAGCTATCTTGCATGTGTTTACCCCAACTCTGTCAAGATGCTGAACAGAATGTGCAGTAGATTTAGCAGATAAGATTCTGCTGATGTTAAACCTTTTGGTTAGGCCATGAAAAGACAGTGATAACCAGATGCCAAGGTTTTTCCTTTAAAATCTTTGGAGTATGACCAAGAAAAAAAAAAAAGGCTTTGTAGTTAGCATATGTAAGAACATTAAAAAGGAAAAATACCACCATTTAACTTCATCTTATCGTTTCAGCATGAGTCTATGTCCATAAAAGAAGGCAGTAACTGGAATATTTCTAACAATGTGTACTTTTACCATTCCTAACTGGTCTTCCAGAATATGAACCAGAAAAAAGAATAAGAAAGGTTTTCTGCTCCCATGTCCTTGGAGGTAACTTAACCCTCATCAGCCCTTATATGGACATGCATATGAACTTGATACAAGTTTCAAAGAGGCAATTCAACCATTATAGAAATCCTAGACTCACAATTCTGATATATGATTGCCATATTGTGAAGAATTAAATGTCAAAGGAACCACACATAGTCATCCACTCATTTTGATGTCGATAATCTTCTTTAAGGAATAATTCTCAGGATATATTTCCCTTATATTATCAAGTAGTACATTATTATTGTCAAGTTTGTAACTTTTCAGGTGTGATGGCTAAGAAATGATTTCGTACCTCACAAACTCGGGTAGTTCACGCCCTGCAAAAACAATGGGAGTGTACGCTGGAGAAGCCATGCATGAACCATGGCTTGAGCAGCACCACAAGACATCAGGTGTAGATCCAAACCTGAATCTCACCCCATGCCATTCTCCCAGACATGCCGGTGTACCCCTTCAAGCACAACCTGCTGAGCTCCTCGTTTCTGTTAAAAAAAATATTAAACCATGAGTTAACTTACTGAAGGATCCAGGGAGCCTCAACAACAACACCATGATAGTTCATCTCAATTCCATATGGCTAAAAAAATTGATCACAAACAAGAGATCATATCTACAACAACCAATACAACCTCATTAGAAGCAAGGATGGAAGAATCCAGCCTGATGGCCCAAATATATTCTAATACGTAAACTCCAAAATGACATATATAAGCTGTAATTTATGTAGAGTGCCCATTGAAAGTGAGATTAACAAGATAACAGAAATAATCTATCTTGTTTTTCTTCTGTTGGTTCACCTATTATGACTGGTGTAGATCTATTTCTTAAAGAAATTTAGAGAAATGATGCACAAATAGTGCAATAATTCAGTAATAAGACTTTACTTCAAAACTTAGAAACTATTCATTTACATAACTGCACAATCATTAACTAGAGAATAACAAATTGATGCCTGATTACCTGCCCAAAATGCCATAGCAGGCATCCGTTAGGAGCATTGTAAAAGGCAGATGATGTTGGCAGATCCATTCGCCCCAGCTCATCAAAAAGTGACTGAGCTTGCATCCAAAACCTCTCTACAGCCCATTAAAAGCCCATGTGGCAACCCCATAGACAAAGTTATCAAACAACCGAAGCTGCCTCCAATAACAATGATGCATCTTCAAACTGGAATTGCAACGGCTGCAAAATAAAATCCAAGCACATGATAAAACAAGCTATTAGCTCTCAGAACAAGGATATGGAGACACATGGCACATGATATAGAGCAGTGTTAGAGAAACTTTTTTTAAAAAAATCATGGCTTCAATTCATATGCTTGATTCTAAAGAAGCAATGTCCTTTGTTGTGAACAACAAACCGTTAAAAGAACATTAAATAAATATGTCTTTACATAAGATACACCAAGGTCCACATCAATCAACTGTTATTAATGGAAATGAAATCAGCTTACGTGAAAGGCAGAATGAAGTTGTTAACATCACCAAAATTTTTCAACATTTTGCTCTCATATCACAATCTATATATGTTTTTTTATAATTTTCTAGATACAAAGAAAATGGAATTTAATTTGATGATTCTCTGGAGAAGGCAGCAGTGTTACATATATTTGTTATATATTATGATCCATCTCAATACTCCAATGATTTAACAAATAATATACTCTTCAGAATATTGACTTCAGAAAAGGATTAAACTCATAACAATCCAAGTTGGACATGATGAGTTATCTCAAGAGCCAAATAGGATATTACCGTGCAAGCATTCAAAATAGCTGAGAAAGTCACAACATTAGGCCTCATACCCTGCTGGATCATCTTCTGAAACAATCCTAAGATGCAAAACAGTTCCTCAGACCTCCTCCTTGACCTCTTCTTGCCACAGGCCGCCCTATTCCCCTTGCCAGCTGACTGAAAGCCCTGACAATCTGGCCACCACCTCTCTCAACATTGCCCATTTCATTCCCAACACCATCCTCCTCAACAATGATCCTAGACTTACTAAAAGCATCAATTATAGTATTGTAAGTGACCACATTAGGTTCTATCCCCATCCTTGTCATCTCATCAAGCAACCACACAGAACACTCCACTAACCCATTTTTAGCCAGTGTGTCAATGAAAGAACTGTACAAAACCACATCTGCCTTCAACCCTGACTCCTTAAACCTCCAAGAAGACATTTGCAGCATCTCCATACAAGCCTGCTTTTGAGTAAATATCTATCAAAGTTGAGTATGTGTTAGCACACTAGGGGCAACTCCCCACTCCCTCATATCTTGAATCAAATAAGCAACAATGTCCAGCCTGCCTTGCTTCCCATATCCATTGATCAAAGAACTGTAAGTAACTGTATCCTTGTCGACTCCCACAACATCCATCTCTTCGCACACTCTCGCAATCTCCTCATACCTCCCAGTCTTCACATAGATCGAGAGCAGGGTATTGTAACACACCCGGTCCAAATGAATCTTCAAAGATTTCATCTTTTTCATATAGCTTCAGTGCCTCATCATATTGCTCCAATTTAGAGTATCCATCCATCAGCGTACTATATGTAACAACATTCGGGCACACATTGTTGGCGGGCATGTCCAACATGACCTGCACTGCAAGCTCCATGTCCCCACACTTGCAGATGGCATCAATGAAGGTGTTGTAAGTGTAGATGTCTCGACCAATGCCCAGACGGATCATTTCATCAAACATCACCCGTGCATC
>JACVBY030000422.1:0-413925 GCA_017589505.3 Metroxylon sagu
TTAATCTAATACACAAGCGAGATAATTTCGGTTCCATCTGCTAGGCTTCGTGATGTGTGTGGGTGGGATTAATGCTTAGTGCTCTCTCCAAAACAGTGACTCATCCACTGCCCAGAAACATCACCATGGTCTCATCTCCACCGCAGTGTTTCGAGGCCATATGCTTGCAGAGTGGATGGCTTCAGGAGAAACTGATGAGTAGAGTAGTATGATGCCTCTGGGCTGCTGCCATTTGGTACCAGATGGCGTTTCGTTTTCATTATCTTTTTTTTTCTTTTTTCTTTTCAAACTCTCACAATACCTAGAAAAAAACAAAAATAATAATAATAATAAATCAAACTTTAATCTTTACTCTTTGGAAAATCATCTGGGGACCAATTGAGCATTCCAGTGCATTATATTATAAGCCTCAAATCTCTCTATTTTTTACCCTTGGGCCATTGGCTGAACCCGGGATGATGAGCAAGAATAAATAAAACTTTAAAATAAATAAAAAAAAAAAAATAATAGCCATGCATGAAGAATAATAGTGGCTTAATTTTGGATTTTTCTGGACCATCCATTGATCCAAGATGAATGGCCGGATGGCAAAACTTTTCATTCGCTCCGTACCCGTCCAACACCAATAATTCATTCGTAGCGCTCTCCTCTGCCCCCGCTCTCCACCGTCCACCTGCCACCGCCGATCGCCGGGCCGACCGATTCATGGCATCTTCTTCTCTCCTCTTCTCTCCGCCGACGGCGCCACCGCCTCCACCGTGGAGTCGAGGCGCCCTCTCCCACTTCGCTGCCTTTCGAGGGCAGTCTCTCCTCTCTTCTCCAATGCGCCCTCCGCCGCTCGCCAGGGGTAATGTGAGCTCCCTCCTCTCCTCTTCTCTCTTTTTCTTTCCTAAAAAGGAGAACTTTTCAAAAGAAACCTAAGAAAGGAGCCCCTAAAAAGACAACCCCCGTCTCAGGGAATCCAGCTAGGGAGTGGGGGTGCTGCCAATTTGAGAGTGGTGTCTCTTTGGGTGCATGAGCTATTTCAATGAGAAAAGATACAACCCTTAAAGGTCTCACCTTTTTTTTTTTTTTAAAAAAAAAAGAAAGGGGAAAGAAGTCTCCGACTTTGTGATGAATAACCCTACAAAAATCTCTCCTTGTGGGAAGAAAGCAGCAAGCATGAATCGATTAGAGTGACAAAATTTGTCAAAAATTGCCGTCAAACAGCTCCTTTCTGGGGATATGCACTGGGGTTATGTTTCTTGCTAAAAATGTCAGGTTTTTTGGATTGGAAAAATAATGGTTCCATTCTTTTTCAGATTCAAGCTGGACTCTATTATGTTGATGCCAATGCAGTAGCTTGCAAGATGAGGGGTTGGAGGGCTGGTGGCTGTAAATTGTGGATCAGTTTAAGCTCGAGCAACCGAGAGAGGGGAGAGGCTCTGCGAGCGGTGGGAGGAAGCAATGATGATGAAGGACAAGAGGAATTTAGTGATGAAGATGGTGAGGATATCACCGATGATGCTCTTCAGGCTACGATCAGAAAGAGCAAGAAGGTTTTAGCAATGCAGCGGAATTTACTTCAGCAGGTCTTGTTTCAAACCTGTGGCTTTTCATACAACAATAAATAAATAAGTAAATCTGTGGCTAAAGTTTTGGATAGGTTTGATACACAGATGAATTAAGAACTCTCTTCAATGTATGATGGCTCTGCCTGGAAATCTGGATTTTGATATTTGCTGTGTATTGTGATGCAACAGGGCTCAGGATTTGGGTTGCCCAGATCTTGCCCATTTGAAACTTTGTAGCATACGTTAATCTATGGTAAGCCATGACTATGACTATAATTCGCTATTAGTTATGACTCGATCCTAGGAAGGAATTCTTTTGACAAGTGAATTAAATTTTTAAAGCAAGTTCTTAAGAAATTGTTGAACTGATCATTTCCTAGGATATCCAAATCAACTTAAAAATAACTAGTAAAGTCAACAAATCTTGGATGTAGTCAATACAATGTCAACATGGAAATCAACTAAAACCTGCCATAACTTGGTTTTTGTCAATTTCTAAGGGTCTAATTCCACTTCTTCAATAATGCTTGTTAACAACCAAAATGTCCATATTTTGTAAAGCTAGTATATAACTGCTCATATCTGTGCAACATTAAAACATAGTCAAGCTGAATTGGAAGCATGCCAATAGTGATGGGCATAAGAAAGCACCTAACAGCAATGGATGAAAAATTGTGACAAAAGATATATGACAAATTCTTAAGAAAAATTCCATGAATTAATGAAACTATTTGTAGATAATATCTAGAATTGCCTATTGATGAAATAATGCTAATTCTTTTATCCAACTAAGGTTCTTAATTCCTTGTTGATGTCACCACATTATTTTTATCCGTGAGACCTGAAATTATTTTCTCCTAAAAAAATGGACTTATTTATTGTCTTTGTTTCATATTGCATTAGTTGCAACCTGTCCTACATTTTAAATCTTATCTCTTGTTCTTTATCAGAGCATGAGAATGTCAAATTTGTGATAGATATTATTCTCATCTATATGGTGCAGATTGTAGAGAGAAGGAAACTGGTTTCATCTATAAAGGATAGTATTCTTACCACAGAACAGGAACCAGCTTCTAGTCGTCTGAGTGATAGTTCTCTCTCAGATGCGGATGTAGGTGATACTTTCTCAAATCTTAATATAGATTCAACTGGTGCAGGGCTTCATAAAACATACAATACTGGGAGTTCTTCAGACAGTTTGACTTACTCAACTGAAGTTGGTACAAGCGAGAGTCTACCTACTAGCTTTAGTGAAGAATCATTTTATGGGGAGGAAGAACCCAGAGTTAGTTTGGAAGCAAAAAATTCTGTTGCAGATGCTCTTGGATTATTAAGAGAAGTTGATTTGGAGATACCTCAGTCTGAAGTTATGGCACCAGTTCTCCCTGAGGTCTCTGAATCTTATAATGTAAAAGATGAGAAGCATGAGGACGTGCAAGAAGCAAATGCAGTTAGTGTAAGTGCAGAAAAAGAGGTGGCACCTGAGGAAGAAAACTTAGATTCTCCTCCTTTGGCTGGGGCAAATGTCATGAATGTTATAGTAGTAGCTGCAGAATGTGCTCCTTGGTCCAAAACAGGCATTTACATTTTACTTTAACTAGATGAATTCGTTAATCTTTTGGTATTGTATGCATCTTTCTTGATCAGATGCCTTTCTTCTGATGTGCATTCTTTTGCTTAGAAAAATTCAAACATGTTTTCTCTGTCTTTTCTAACATTGATTACTGATGAATTCATACAGGCGGACTTGGTGATGTTGCTGGGGCTCTACCAAAAGCTTTGGCTCGGAGAGGACATCGTGTTATGGTATCTATTGCGATCATCCATTTTCTCTTCATTTCAAAATTTTTAGGTATGATGCAAAAATCTTTCCTTAATTATGCTTTAGCCCAGTATTGGGTTTCTAGGTTTCTATAGTTAACTCGCATCTTGATGGATCTGCACAGCAAGTTCAGACTAATGCTACACCTAGACTTCTGGACGCCGGAAGTAACCGGACCTGCTGGCCTTGTGCTTTTCATTGTTAAAGCTTCTTGTGAAGAATAAAAACCTTATTGATTTTGTTAACACTTTTGGACAAGTAATGAACTATGCATTGTCTTATAGGTAGTGGCACCAAGGTATGGAAACTATGCTGAAGCCAAAGAAGTAGGGGTACGGAAAAGATACAAGGTTGATGGGCAGGTAGACATCAGTCATCTTGGCACTGTAGTCAAATTTTTGCATATTTTTTATTTATTTTGCTCTAATATCTTATTATACAGGACTTGGAGGTAACCTATTTGCATGCCTACATTGATCGTGTGGACTTTGTGTTTTTAGATAGCCCTGTTTTTCGTCACATTGAGAACAATATTTATGGTGGAAACAGACTGGTAAATCCTCATCCATCCTTTTTAGGATACTTCTAGATGTTAACCCAAATTTTGCTCTATGAAATGTTACTTCTTATGCTCTATTAAACCACGTTAGCCAATTGTCATCCCAAAAATTATCTCTTTGTATATTAAATGCAGGACATTTTGAAACGGATGGCTTTATTCTGCAAGGCAGCTGTTGAGGTATTTTCCTAGTCTTTGGAAAGTCACCATCAGTCATCAGAAGTAGTGATGATTTACATGAAGTTGTTAACATTTAAATCTTCCAAAATATCATTTCATCCATTCTTTATTCAGTGGAATATCTAAGATGCTTGCAGATGAAAATGTGTCAAATTCAGCGAATCTCAAACATTAGGGATACTTTGAAGCAATTGTTGATCCAATTGTTTAAAAAACTAAGCTCAAAGTAAAGAATTTGAAATGTATGAAAGGTTCCTATGATCACTACTCATGTTAGA
The DNA here is from genome assembly GCA_017589505.3 of Metroxylon sagu. Taxonomy (NCBI): domain Eukaryota; kingdom Viridiplantae; phylum Streptophyta; class Magnoliopsida; order Arecales; family Arecaceae; genus Metroxylon; species Metroxylon sagu. The sequence goes on from JACVBY030000422.1 coordinate 4,393, forward strand.
CTTTGTGTTCCCTGAAGCAAAAGCAAAATTTAGCCATTTGCTTAAAGGAGAGGGGTGTTTAATGACAAACAATGGACCCAAATTTTGTTGGTATACGATGGTATTCTTTAGGAACACATGGATATACTGATGTCCTCCATGATTTGTGACCATCCTTGATCTTTGATTCTTTAGTTAACTTCAAATTGCATGTAAAACAACTGAATAACATTGAATTGAATTGATACTACTAATTTAATTGTTTCCTTAATAGGTTAGGTTAGTAACTCTTCATTGAATTCTAAATACTTTCCAAAATAATGTTCTTCACAAGCTATTTTTATCACTATGTTACTCTTGCTGATATTTATGGAGTATAGAAACCGAAACTCTTATCTTCCATGGTTTATGTCAGGAGCCTTGATGCTTGAATGTTGAATGGGAAAACTTGTTCTAGACCTGTTTAAATGCATTCATTGTTTACACCTATCCATCCGAGCACCACAGAATAAAACATTTTTTCTTTTTTTTCTATTCTAACATTTTCCCCTTGGTCTAACCATTGATCAGTCCAACTGGTTTTATTGCCTCACCCCCCCACCTTCCTCCCAACCATGTAATATATATATATGTAGAGGTAAACTTGGCTACATTTGAATGTAGTTAAATTTAAGATCCGATCACCTTCCCTATCCTTAGATCCACATAGTTCACGAATCCCAAAAATGAAAAAAGTGAAAAAGATGGGTGGCTCCGAGATCCATATGGATTTAAGGATGGAGAAGGTGATCGGACTCTAAACTTGGTTAGATTCGAATATAACCAAACTTAGATCCGGTCATCTTCCCCACTCTTAGATCCCAAAGATGAAAAAAGTGAAAAAGGTGGGGTGACTTTGAGATCTGTGTGGATCCAAGAGTAGGGAAGATGATCGGATTTTAGACTTAGCTACGTTTGAATATAGCTAAGTTTAGCTTTCTCTCTTTCTTCCCCCTATACATGTATGTATGTGTGTGTGTGTGTCTATATATATATATATTGTCATTAAATCATCTAAGCTTAATATTTATGATATTCAAGTTCCAACAAGCAAGACCCTTTTAAACAACCATATTATGAGGACTTAACGGCTTGTTCGGTTATGTGTTTATTCCCCTTTCAGTTATCCACTATTGAGGTCTTGGATGCTTATAGAGGGCCAAGAAGCCCAAAATATACATTTTGGCTAGCTTTTTGGGTCAAGTTTAGATCGTTGCAAATGGTCTTAAAGTAGACTCAACACATGTAGGCTAGGGAATGCTATAGCACAAGCTCTTCTAGGGCTGATCATGAACCGATCATTGTAAGTTACTGTGTTTGATATCAGATTGTATTTTAGATGGGACCTCGTAGCCTAAGCTTAAACAAGGAAACATGTGAAGACTCATGCAAGCATGTGTTGAGTTCCACATCGATTATGCTCCACGGAGAATTTGGATACTCATATAGGGCTAAGGAACTAAATAATACCTTCTAGCTGGCTTTTTGGGGAGGTCTTGAGTTGTTGTATGCACTTTGATCTCATTCGGAGTAATAGAGTTCCGGAATACTTTTCTTTGGCCTTTCTTTCTTTTTTTTTTTTATCACCCTTCTCCCAAGTTGTCAACTTATCCTAAGATTGGTTTTGTCACCCTATCGATGATTGCTAATTATTGGCTGAGGCATGGGTCTTTATCACTCAATTTACTCATTAAACATTAAGTGGTACTTGTCTTAACAAATTGACTGCATTTTTTATTTAATAGGTATATATGTTAAACATATTCTGATTTTTTCTAGATTTTTAATTTTTCAATAATATGTTTAAACAAGACTCTAATGATTTAATTTGAATTATTTTTTTCTAAGTTTTGTTGTTATAATGTGCAAGATGCAAACTTATAGTGTGTCTTTGCTGGTAAGAAAGTGTTATATGTTCCTATGCTTCTTTTTTCTATTTAAATGAGTGTTTCTTTATTTTCTTTTAGAATAAATTGATATATTAGAATGAAATGTGTAAAATAAAATTGGTTTTTATTTGGATGGATCGTTTTCTTACTTAAATAGATTGTTAATATGGATCATAACAAAACAGTGTCAAATATTTTCTTGTTTAATGAGTTATCAAAATAAAATGAAATATGCATAGAAAAAAGCTTAGTTAAATGAAAAATGAATTTGGAAATTATGAACAAAAGATAAAATTGTAGAAAAAAAAATGAAATTTAGAGAAAGTGGAGGATGATTATGAAAATCAGTTAAAAAAATTATATATATATATATATAGTCAAGTTCAGAATTCGATCACTTTTTCCTATTCTTGGATCTACCGATCCCGGAGCCATCTTGTCTTTTCCATCTTTTTCATCTTTGAGATCCGTGAGGTGAGGAAGGTGACCGCATATAGGCTTGGCTACATTCGAATGTAGTCAAATCTAGCTCATATATATATTTACACATATATATAATCATTAAGCTTTAAGTAGTTTAGTTTCAACCTGAAACTACTCAAACTATGATACAAAATAACTGAAAACGCAATGAAATAATGTGATAACTCACATTTTTCTCTTAGTTTTCCTTTGTTCTGGACTTTCCCAACTATTGACTGAAACCTTGAAGTTTGGCACAGCACTGCTGAAACAACCAAAACTAAAGCCAAAACTCTCCCTACCTAGCAGACCAAAAATGAGTTTCAAAACTTTACTCTTTAGGATGCTGGTAGTCTAAAATATTGGGTATGAATCATTTAATCTTTGTTAATTTGTCATCTGAAATCAGGTTTGTTGGCATGTTCCATGTGGTGGTGTTTGCTATGGAGATGGAAATCTGGTTTTCATTGCAAATGACTGGCACACTGCACTGTTACCTGTTTATCTGAAGGCATATTACCGTGACCATGGGTTGATGATTTATGCCCGATCTGTTCTGGTGATACACAACATAGCCCACCAGGTATGTCTCCTAATCCTCTATGGTCTTCATCATCAAATTGAACTGTATATTTTCCTGGAATTTTTGTTTTTTATCATTCATGACCATGGTTATCTTGTCATGTAAAGCCATTTAAACAGCTCTTAAAACATATGCTTTCCAATCAAGCCAACTGCTATGATAATTGAACAAGGTGAGAGACAGATAATCAATTCCAAAAAAGAAAAATCATGTCATACCATTAATTCCATATCCATTAACTGATGCTCAAAATCATGCTTCCATAAATAAATAAGAAAAATTTGATCATTGTCTAGTTGATGTGTTTCCCGGGATCCTGTATGTTGCTGCTTCTTGTTTTATGTAGTATTTTCTTTATTATTGCAGTAATGCATAAAAATTGCAACAGGACTATTATAGGTAATAGAACATCAAAATTAGTAGCTTTAAGATAGGTTTAAATTGTTAGATGTTAATTAAATTTCTCCCAAATGAGGATGTTAATTCTGATTTCTTTTCCAGGGCCGTGGTCCAGTAGAAGATTTCTTCCACGTTGATCTGCCCAGTAACTACATAGACCGTTTTAAACTGTCTGATCCTATGGAAGGTGACCATTTCAATATTTTTGCAGCTGGTTTAAAAACTGCTGACAGGGTGGTTACTGTTAGCCATGGTTATTCTTGGGAGCTGAAAACACCTGAAGGTGGTTGGGGCTTGCATGGGATCATTAATGAGATTGACTGGAAATTCCGGGGCATTGTAAATGGGATTGATACAAAAGATTGGAACCCTAAATTTGATGAACACCTAGAATCCGATGGTTACACCAACTACTCTCTCGAAACTCTTCAAACTGGCAAAGCCCAATGTAAGTCTGCTCTACAACGAGAGCTTGGCCTGCCAGTCCGTGACAATGTTCCTGTCCTCGCTTTCATTGGGAGGTTGGACCACCAGAAAGGTGTTGACCTCATTGCAGAGGCGATGCCCTGGATTGCAGGTCAGGATGTGCAGTTGGTTTTGCTGGGCGCTGGAAGACCAGACCTCGAACATATGCTGAGGAATTTTGAGAGGCAACACTATGACAAGGTTAGAGGACAGGTTGGGTTTTCTGTGAAGATGGCACACCGAATCACAGCGGGTGCTGATGTCCTGCTGATGCCATCAAGATTCGAGCCTTGTGGTCTGAACCAGCTCTATGCCATGATGTATGGGACGGTCCCTGTGGTGCACGCAGTTGGTGGCCTTAGAGATACTGTACGTCAGTTTGATCCTTTCAGTGAGACAGGGCTTGGGTGGGCCTTTGAGAGGGCTGAAGCAAACAGACTGATAGATGCACTGGGAAATTGTTTGAAGACATACAGAAATTATAAGAGCAGTTGGGAGGGGCTTCAAAGGCGAGGGATGATGCAAGATCTCAGCTGGGATAATGCTGCTCATCGTTATGAGGAAATTCTTGTTGCTGCCAAGCATCAATGGTGATCCAACGAAGCACGTTCCCTCTGGTTCTTGGCTTCTCATTTTGCACCTATCCACCATGGATTCAGATGTTGAAGGGATGCCACACTTGCAGGTTGGCCATTTCTCGATGCCTCTCTTATCTTTCATTATGAAGGAGGGGGGAATTTGCAATCTGATGATGCCTGATAATTTATTTCTTTTAACTTTGTGGGCAAAAGTAAGATCTCTGTAATTTCGTATGTGAAATTGTTCGAAGATTTGGAAAACCCTTTGCTGAACCTGATGTGTGGACTTGATAGTGGGTCTAAATTTTCTCAGCAAAACTTGCATTATATCTTCTTGTGTCAGTTTTATTCATATACATAAAAGCTTTTTACTAGAAATATATATTTAGTTAATGCGATGTGTATTTATTACATGCTCAAGAACATATGTTTTAAAAGTCTTGTACCTGCCTCGTACATGGACAAAGGGACAAAAATCATCAAGGGACTTGTAGTTGTATATCACTTTGCAGAAATAATAAATCTGGTCTTTTTGCAGAATCAATAATTCAGTAGACTTGTAGTGGAATATCCACTTGTGCATATTTTAGGATTTTTTTTTTTTTTTTTTACTTTTCTTTCTTTTGAATTGATGAAGAATGGATTTATGTTAAAAGAGAACCCATCGATTGTTTTTGACGTGGTATATCTTTGTGGCAAAAAAGAAGAAGTAGAGGGTCAAGACTTCATTCAATTTTATATAAAAGGGCATTTCAATATCTAGCTGGAAAGAACGTTGGACTATATTCTTCTGGAAGGCATCTATTGCGTTATCTTGAACTTTAATCTTCTTAATAGAAGGCATCTCTTGCTTGTAGCACTTTATGGTGCTGGTACCCTTAATGTGGGCCTGATTAGCAGATGCATTGACCACAGTTCGTAGCACAAAGGCAAGGGACAGAGCATTTTATGTATATCAGATCATTTTTAACTTTTTTTTTTTCTTTTTTCTTTTCTTTTTTTTTTTTTTTCCTTTCCTGATCAGAAAATCATATTTTTCTTTAGCGTGTAGGGTTGCCAGCCATAGATGTTAGCATGAATATGAAATTGCATGCGTGATAATGATTAAGAAATTTAGAATGTTAAAATAGAGCCATGATAAAGTTGGAAATTCAAATGATGAAATATATAGACTCATTGATAGTCAGTTCAAATGATGATGATGATGATAATAATCTACTTTAAAAAGAAAAAAAAAGACAACTTTATAATTGGGAAAAGCTAAATCAAGTTTGAAAGCCCCTCTGTTAATGTACTACTATTGTATACATGATTTTTTTTTTTTGTTAAATTTCAAATATTCTTGTGAATCTAACGTCATCAAATTGAAATAGGAAATAATATTTTCGACGGCCTTTTTCTATCTTACCTTTAATTAACATCTCTTTGTTAATAACATCATGAATGTGGAGATATATAATTGGATATGGAAGGGACCAATGCACTATGATGGTAAAGAATTTTATGAGCCCATGAGAACAGATAGATGGAAGTCTAGTCAACTGAAGAATGAACTTTGATATTTACGAATTTTAATTAGAGGATGAACTTCATGACCCATGAGTTGTAACCAATCCAGCAGCAGTTATTCTTCAATACACCTTCTCATCAAATTTACTTAGCACTTCTGGAAACAGAGCATGCACGAACTGTTTCTCATTTAGTGAAACTAACTTTTCTTTCATTTCATTAATTCTTTTTTTCATTTTCTTCTTCTTCTTCTTCTTCTTCTTCTTCTGGAGAGAATAATAAGATCATATAGCTGAAAGATTGCAGGTTTCATGTCCTGCTGCTCTCTTTAACTTATCTTTCAGGAACCAATTTTAGTCCATCTCTCATCAAGCTCATCTAGAGGGAGAAGTTCCTGATGTGAAATTAATCTTCAAAGGCCTCTACAGTGATAAATCTATCATGGAAACGCCTCAGTCATTGTTAAGGGATCAAGATCAGGCTCATGATTTGACTTGTAGTCAATCGGATTTGATCCCTTGAGACCACTTCCTCCACTATGCCCTGTTTGGACCTCTGTTATTTTCTTTGCATTCATGTTTTGAGATCCAATCAAATTGTTGAACAACTAACTTGAGGTGAGACTACAAAATCCAAGCCTGGATCTTTGCTGGCATTGAGACAACCAGCTACTTGAACATCAAGTTGGTATCTGGGTCCGTTGGATATGACGGCAGTTGATGCCCTCCGCCGGAATCTGCCACGTACCTGGCAATGGCTGATGCCCTCCGCTGCTGTCATCTATCTGCCAAGCATCCGAATGTGATGTTGTCCATCTCCTCAAAGCTTTTGGCTCTGAATTCTTTGGCATCGGTCACATCGCCCATCTTGGCAACCCTTGGATGACACTGTGTCTTAACAACTAACTTCAAAGGGCGAGATGATGGGAACCAGAACACTAGAAGCCAACTCAATAAGTTCTACAGTAATTAAAATATAATATGAAGTAAAAAAATAATATAAATAATAACATATATTAAAATAGAAAATATAATATTAATAATAGATTATATATAATAATAATAATAATAAATATTATATAATTATATTATATTAAAATTTATAATTATATATTAATAATATATTGTTATTTTTTCTAAAAAGTTGTTTTAGGTTTCAAAAAAAGTTATTTTTAAAAATAAAATGTAAAAATAATGCAATCAAACATACATATATATATATATTTGGATAAATTTTACATTTTTATTTATAAAAATAAAAAAAAATAAAAATGATACAAATCATTACTTTCTTTTTGGTTTTGATGAAAAATAGTAGATTGTTTTCAATTTTTTCTCATTGTGGAATTGTATTTTTAAGAAAATTAATTTTATTTTTAATTCATAAAATGCATTTTTAAAGGTGTTTTCTATTTTTTATAAAAATAAAAATGAAAAATCTCAGAAACCAAACGCACCTTAAGTTTTTATATGGTGTATCGTGTGTGTGCCTCTTCCACTAAATTTCTGATGAAATAGGTTCTCAAATTCCCCCTCAAAAATGAAATTGATTCTCAAGGGAGGTGCGCTAGCTACTTCTGAGAAGGCAAATCATGTGCTCTAGTTTTAGTTCCTTTTCTTTATTATTATTATTTTTTTAAACTGTTTGTTTTTTAAATCCGCTTTATATGAAACCAAATGGTGAAAACGTCCCATATGTAAAGCCTGGGACCAATCTGTCGAACAAAGAGGTGCAAAGTGGTTGGGACTTGCAATTGCTCTTAGATGGTATAAACTAAAATAGACAATACCTTAAGATGGTCTCGCCACCTTTCTTTCTTTCTTTCGTGAAGAGAATGGTTTCAAGTCTCGGGTGGTATAAGCATATACCGATCTCCTCAGGGGAGGTTCGCAGTTGAAATCCTCTATGGTGTATTTTCCAAATTACAGGATAACCTTTGTCAAAAAATAGTTTTAGAAAGATCTGTCTGCATGTCCTGACCGACCATAAAAACACCTTTAAGAATTGTATAGGTTGGAAAGGATCTCATAATCCATTTGAATTGTTTTTTTTTTATTTTTTTATTTTTACTTCTTGTCTTTAGTTATCATTTTGAGAAGTGCAAGAAGAAAAATGAACGACACTGAGCACGTAAGATAAGACCTTTTTAGTTTTGGTTTTTGAATTTGTTTGTAAAATCTAATCTCTAGATCTTCTATAAGCATAGATATATTATTTTCAAAAAAATTAGTGAGGGTAAAACCAAGGAGCACAAATGCTATCTTCGACTGCCTCTCCATAAACGTGCTCTAAGCAAGTCATCTGTTTTTCGTCACAGCAAACGAGGAGTCCCAACAAACCAATAACTTCCGAATTTTTGGCCTCTTAGCAATTGATAGCAATTGTCGATCTAAATAGGGCTTATGGTCTTTGGATGGCTATGGCTGCAGCTAGCTTGTAAATTAACCTCCTTTGAATTATTACAAGAGCCCAGAACAACAGCTTAAAAATTAGGAGGAGGGCCTTCTGACCAATAATCCTTGGTTTCCAGCACATTGGAATTAGTGTTCTAGTCCTTTTCTCCAAGGGAATCATGCTCTCTTTTTTACCAATATTCCTTCCTTTGTTTCCAGCACATTAGAATTAGTGTTCTAGTCCTTTTTCTCCAGGGGAATCATGCTCTCTTTTTGGCCAATATTCCTTAGCTTCCAGCACATTCCTTTTCTCCAGGGGAATCATGCTCTCTTTTTTGGCCAATATTCCTTAGCTTCCAGCACATTACAATTAGTGTTCAAGTCCTTTTTCTCCGAGGGAATCATATGCTCTCTTTCCTCCGGTTCATGGAATCATGCTTTCTTTCCTCAGGTTCATGAGGCATCAAGACGAAATATGTGGTCAATGTGGGCTCGCTCCTTGTTGAACAGGGAGGAGGAGATTGCAGTTTAACAACACTATATACAAACGGGGGTGGTATAGTTTTCTGAAAATATCACTCGAAGCAGGGCTTTGGCCAATAGACAGATACGCACCACTAAACCAAAAATGTATCAACAAAGGCAAAAAAGAAAATAAAGAATCACCTTTTTTTTTTTTTCTTTTTTCTTTTTTCTATGGATGTTACTCAATGTTACAAAACAAGGGTGAGGTCCTAACAGCCTCATCCATGCAACATACATTTAATTTGATATCATCAAATGTCGAACATCTTTGAGGCTTGCTTTTGATCACACGCTCGTCCAAGCGCCAGCAAGTGCACTCTACAAGGTATGGAGTCAAAAATCCACCAACATCAGATGCATCCATTGAAGTCCTCCGCCAACACAATTTGTAAGGCATGACACCTCTGTTTCAACCATATACAGATGTACTACTACTTCAAGTATGAAGTTTAGCCTTCACTGCCAGCGACACGCAGTAACTAGCAGGTGGTGCCAGATGTCTGCACCCAAGCTCTATTAAATTTAATGGAGCTCGTGACTGCTCCTTGTTGAGCTTTCATGGTTCCTGGAGCACTTGCCGCTTTAACTCAGCATTTGATCCAAATGGGAACTGCCTCCGCAGCAGAGAGTTTTTATGGCTGAACATTTCTAATATCACAGCTTCACGTCTCACCCAGTCCAGATTTCCAAAACGCTCAGCAGCTCCTCAATCCAACCATCTTGAAGACCTGAACCACAACCTTGATGACAGCTCTCCTCTGTAATCCTGACAGCCATACCTGAGGCACATCCTTGATGATGGAATGGCTCTCAAGTGATCCTGGCTGCCCTTCCTTCCGACCATCACCATAGTCACAGGAGTTTCAAGCTCAGCCACCCAACCTATCAGGCACCACATCAACATTCCGAAAGGCCTTCTTTCACTGGCCAAATGCCCAAGGAATCTCTCGTGGCTTCTGCATGAATAATGCTTCCCTGACACGTTAGAGCCTGCTGATTGAAATGAATTTTGCACAAAGCCCATATAGAAATGAAATCTTACAGATGTCAATCTCTCTTAGAAGACCCAGAAGTATTTTGCTTCTTAGTTATTCCATGCTGCAAAGCATCTCGAGACCTGTCACAAGATTGCCCCAAATCATCCACCAAAGAAGCCTCATTTGGCCTAAGATTCCTGTAACTTCCATTACGTGGAACATGCGCGTTTGTCTTCTCTTCGTCTTCAGATGGTGTTCCAGACTTGGGTTCTGGGAGCACATCCAGATGCCTCTGCCTCACACCAGATCTCAAGCTCCTCATGTTATTCGAAGAAACTTTTCCTGGAGTGCTGGCAGACCCCTTCGAAACCAAGAACTCTTTAGGGATGTTATCCATTCCCATGAAACATTTCCTTGCCTTAGCATCTGCAATCAATGCAGCCCAGTCATCAGACTGCATCAGAGCATTAGCATTGCCCACAACCTGGAAGAAAACAAATTTTAACATTACATCAATTTTGATGTTCTTCCTTTCATATTGGCACTCTCAACAACACACACAAAAAGAGAGAGATGCATACCCATAGTGCCCTCCTAGCTCGAGTAAGAGCAACATTCATGCGGCGGATGTCAGCAACAAATCCCACACCATGGTTTGAGGCACGGACACAGGACATGATAATTACATCACGTTCCTGGCCCTGGAATGCATCAACAGTGTTGATGTAGATATCCTTTCCTTCTTCTGAGTTCATAACTTCCTCAAATTCTCGTTGGAGACACTTCAGCTGCAGTTTGTACGGTGTGATTATGCCAACAGTGACTTTTTTCCCACCATTGGCTTTCAAAAACTTTTGAAGATGCTCATATAGCCGCAGAGAAAACTGTGCTTCATGAATATTCTGGTATGAGACTGATCCCCCTCTGTGCGACTCCCGTCCATGCATGATATCATAAAAAATATAAGGCTGCAATAAAGAGTCTTTATAGTAAGTTTCATCAGGAAGATTAGCTACACTCTCACTGTCTGTCAAACGTCCTTGGTAGAAGTATCTAGAAGGAAAATCGCGGATCTGAGGGTGCATTCTGTATTGCACAGACAATAACATGGTAGGACAACCTGCTTGTTGAAATCTCTCAAAAAGGCTTCTACTATACAACAAGGTTCCAGCTGCTTTACTAATGACTGTTGCAGGGAGTTGCTGGGGATCACCCACCAGCACACATCTTGCTGCACCCAGTGAAAGGGGAGGCAAGACTGCTACCTCGCTGGCTTGGGCTGCCTCATCGATAACCACCATATCAAAGCCATGAGTGAGCCGTGAGAATAGCTTGCGTCCGCTGCTAGACACCGTAGTAAAAACAATTTCAGCTTCATTGGCAAAACTTGCTTCAAGGCTGGCCCGTGCATCTTCCATGTTAAAGCTACTTCCACCACGAAACCTGCTTTCCAAAATAAACAGGCGTGACATCTCAACCAAAACTTTATCTCTGCCCTCGACAGCAGCAGCAAGGTTCTGAAGTAGAACATCACGGCTATGATCCCGGGCAGCAAGAACATCAGGATCAACACCAACAGAACCCTGGGATCGACCTGCTGCAGCTGCAACGTTGAGTTCTCTCTGAAGATGAGCTATCTGTTGTGAGAACTGCTGTTCTCGAATTTTCAGCTGATGCATCCAACAAATAATCTCTTCACGGCCCTTAAGCAAAAGCTGTTCAGTTCTTCGCTCAACAGAAACTGCTTGAGCTGCACGAGTTTGAGAATCCACTCCAACACGAGCAACATCAGGACGGTAAACCTTCATCTCCCCATCAATAAATCCACGATCAAGGACACGTGCTAGAAGTTCATCTGTAGCAGCATTTGATGGCGCACAGACAAGCATTCTGGGCTTGGGGCAAAGTTTTGGCAGAGTACGGAAAAGATTCTGATCCATACTTTGCAAAACTTCATCAATTGATCCCGTACCAACACTCTCAGAATTACCCTCACTAGTTTGCCTGTAGCTCTCTGGAGCAAGTTTCTTGAGCAGAGCAGTGTAATAATGCTGATACTGGACAAGATGAATGACATTTAACATGCCCCACACTGTATGCGTCTTCCCAGTTCCAGGAGGACCTTGAACAAGAGTGAAAGGCCATGGATCTTGCCTTTTTGCCACTCCACTGCTCGTGCCTGCAGCTGTGTGCATTGCAGCCCATTGTATAGCAGCCAACTGAGGACCATTAAAAGTCCTATGAAGATGTTCGATGAAATTCTGGGTGAAACAGTCAGGCATGGCAGGAGGTTGCTCTTCATACTTGGGGAAGTGTTCGGGACTAGGCTTCAGAATTGCAGTTTGCATCTGTATACAAAAATATCATAAGCACTACTCATACAAGAATTCCAGGCAAAAAGGTTCCTTTCCATTAACAGGAAAATTATAAGTCACCTGCAAGTTAAGACGGCGAAATGCATGAAGAGCAATGTATTCACGCTGAGTAGTTGCTAGGGACCCAAGAACAGTTAAATACCAAGTGTCTCTAGGTTGAAGCTTCCTTAGAATATGATCATCATCCAATTTGCTGAAAGTTAAAAATGGTGTATAATATCAGTCCCCTGGGATTAAAAAAAAAAAGAAAGCAAAGAATAGATACACATGGCAGTAGGAGCAATAGGTCCAGCGGCATCCAAGGAGTATAGGCTATTTTGGTAGGGGAAAAAATCACATTACACTTGACCCAGACAAGCCCAAGCCAGCTTTCCTCGTTAGGAAAAAAAGAAAAAAGAAAGAAAGAAAACCAAGTTCATATTTTCAGAAAAAATACGCACTAATCCGCTTCCCCCTCTGGCCTAGACCTGATCCTACATAAACTCATGCAGCATCACATCGACCTTCACTTTCATCTATCAACATCTTAGAAGTTACATGTATGTGACCTCAGATAAGTCTAATCAAAGAAGCATTGTTTTGTTTTGCCACTAGCTACAGGCAAATACTGTGGTAAGATAAAAATACATGTACATTCTAGCCCTGAATATAACCAAAAAGATCTAGAGAGAGAGGACTCAGGCCAAGGGATGCTAATACATGGGTTACAAGTATCGTTGACTCCTGTCATCTCACTGATCACATGGAGAGCCTTTGAAGCAATGAAAAAACAATAAAAGAACAAGACACCAACACCTTGGTTATTTTAAAAAATGTCCGAGACATTTTTTAAACAACAATTAAACAAAATGTCCGAATACATGGGTTACAAGTATCGTTGACTCCTGTCATCTCACTGATCACATGGAGAGCCTTCGAAGCAATTAAACAACAATAAAAGAACAAGACACCAACACCTTGGTTATTTTAAAAAATGTCCGAGACATTTGGTAAATCAAATTATTTAACACATTGAATCTATGCCAGAACAAAATCTAACCTAGAACATTTGTACATGTTAAATCAAAATCCTAAAATGAGACATCATAGTTTAGTCAAATAATGACTGACACTCAAAATCTTGATTGTTAATCAAACATCAGTCCAATGAGATGCAATATAACAGTTCAGACTGCACTTGATAGTGCATATGCTGGTCTTTAGGCATGCAAGCATTATTGAAGTTAAAAATGTATTACCTGCTAGAATCATATGAATCTCCCACATAAAAATGAAGAATTGCCCCAGGAGCATCACGTGTGTCAATAGGTAAATGTCGCCTAACAGTACCAACAACTCGTCCAGCAACCTCCGATTCAACATCATCATCATTTCCACCAGCATTGATACTTCTCTTATTAGATCTACCTGCTTGCACATACATAAGCACAAAATGTTAAACCATATCGAAAGTTCAACCTAACCAAACAAAAGGGCTAGTATACTTTTGTGCATCATTTAGTTTAATGAAAGGGAATAAAGTTGCAGGTGCACACAAAGTGGAATGAAAAACCAAAATGAACAAGTACATATAGGCTCAACTGCAAACCTGTACCAGGCCGAGGGATTGATAAAACTGCAACATCACCTTCCTTGAAAGTCCATTTGCAATCACGCACTGGAAGAACTATGACATCATACCATCCTGGATTTAGAAATGTAAGATGGCATGAGGTTACAGTGCATGAACAATGGCCCTTAATAACTGGTTTGTCAAAATTTATAAGTATCAACAGAATATCTATTTTTGGAAAAGGACCTTACAGTTACCACTGCCAATAAACCGGACATTGGAAATAAATAACAATGCAGACCAGACAGTGTAAAAAGATAATAGCAAATTACAAAGATCGGTTGGATAAATCAATTGTTTCCAACTAGTACCAAGACTGAGAATCAAGACTAATGAACATTTAGACATAAAACTAGTTTACCAGTCAACAATCTCTGGGAAGGAATGAAAATTATTCAGCCAGCCACTGTAGCAGCAAGTATTGTTCCTTTGTAGAACATATACTTTCACAGATATCATTGGCTAGCTTGACCTGCACAAAACAGGCATATTATCTTTCAAGCAAGTGTTGCAGTATCCTGCAGAAACTCAGTGCTTAATCCAATTCCCTTAGGTACCCTTCAAATGGTCCAGTCAAAGGTGCAGTTCTGAGCGTACCAACAATACCACCATAGAGGAATATCCATAATCCAACAAAATCAACATGTAATGAAGAAAAAACCCTCCATGTAACAATCAACTGCTGGTTACTTTGAGCACCAGTGTATGCAACAGGGATAAATAACTTTTCCAATGAAGGTCGAATTATTATAAAGAGCAAACCATCATTAAGAAAAGTTTAAGAAGACTCTAATAGAAATTTCTTAAAATGCATTATATTTATCCCTACAGGATACAAATATTGCAAATAGAAATCAACCGAATCATCCCACAAGTCCACCATAGTTCAATCCATCATGATACTGAATTTTAGATTCCTGAGGGACATTAAAGGTCCGATCTAAACCTTTGCCAAATCACTTAAACAGAAGTTTGGAGAGATTTCATTAATGCCCCTTGCAATTATATTAGACCTCAGCAGAACACAAGTTACTGGGATGGCACAATGCATCCAGCTCTGAATTGCTGGACAAGGGTCCAAAGCCAACAAGCACCATGAGAAAAAAAAGGCTTTTTGTATCACCAAAGGCATAATATATTCAGGACACAATTCATTCTGACAAACAACATATTATAAGGTCTATTAATACCTCCTCACATCAACCCAATACTACCTAACCAATAACCAAGAAATTCGCAACATATTATTGGAATTTTCAATTTATAAAACTACCCTGCTACAACTTCATGCTTCTTTTTGGTATGCTAGTAGAGGTAAGTAGATAAAATAACAACAACAACAACAATAAATATAAAAGCCCCTTAAACCATGAAGACAAGTCAATGTTGCCTGAAGAAACTTGAAAGTAAGCAAAAAAAAAAAAAAAATGCAAGAAAAGTGATCATTGATCCTTAAGAGCCCAAAAACTGAAAAAACAGTTGATTTTACAGGTAACAAAACTAAGCATTAATGCCTCTAGCATCCACAAATACAGCTGCAAACACTAGCATTTGTGAAAGAACTACGAGACCTCTTTATTTTTGCAGAAAGGGGTGGTAAAAGCAAAGAATCCACAACCAAAACCAATTCATTTTAAGTCTTCAAGTGTCTAATTTACAAGATTCCTAATGTTTAAATCCATTCTACACTTCAAAGCACATATGGAGGCAGTACATCCAATGCACATCAAAACGAACATCCAAAAATACATATACTATGTTGAGAATGCAAATTCTCCTCCTATTAAATTAGTCACAGACCTAAACCCTTCTTTCAAGCTATGCAAGTAAAAGAATGCATGGATGATCTCCAAACTCGTTGGTATGGGCATCTGACATAAGTCGAAAGAACATACTAACCAACAACATTCCAATAATCTTGATTCCATCAGAACCTATTGTTTCTACCATTACCCTCCTTTTCCCTTCAAAATTGTAAAAGAGAATGCAACCCGCCTCCAAAAGTAAAGTGCAATCAAATATCAACAGAAAACCATTTATGGCTTTATTGCTATTAAAATAATCTTCCGTATTTTCATGTATATATAAAGGAATTCCTGTTGACAGATGGGATAACACTTGTTGACAAAGTTTAAAGTACCTATAAAATATTTCCCCTCCCAAATAATTTTGTTAATTAGCAAAAATAAGTTGTTAACATCAGAAGCTTAATGCAGTCACAATCAAACATGGGCAACTAAATGCTGAAAAATTTAATTATCTAAGCTCATTTTATCAAACATAGCTCACATGAATTGTGAAAATTAAAACTTTTGGACTATAAAAAAAAAAGAGAGAAAAAAAAAACATGATAATTACACTTATAACAGCTTAAAATGCATAATATCTTAAGTTTAACATTTGTCCACAACACAACAAAACCTGTCAGAATGGGAGGGAAAAAAGAGCTTAAAAAATGCAAGTACTTTTGCTAAGGATAAATACCAATAAAAGTTGTAAAAGCCACCATCATAGATGTGCATACAATAATCAAGGAGTTAAAGGAACAGCCAAAATATAAAGCAAGAAAGTCGATTACCATTTTTATCAAGGGATAAGTCATATTGCTGATATTTATAGTTTTATTTTGAGATTACCATCTACAAATTCATACTGCAATCTACTGTCAGATTGTTATAATTCTATAAATTGCATCTAATAAGGTTTTAAATCCCATGGGGCAGGGCTATCTCAATTCTTTCGTAGAACGGGATGCGCCGTCATCCCATCCTATCTTGACACTTGGTGTATCAAGATATGCAGATTGGGACACTAGAACAATGATGAGATAGTCCCATTCCAATACTTGGGACGGCGCCCCATCCCGATTTCCTACGGAACATCCCGCCAGAACCTAAAACCATGGCATCTAAGAAAAAGGACAATAACCCCCAAAACAACAAACTCATGGTCTTTACCTCTTTCTCGTCTATCCACAGTTTTTACACGAACCATTATATGTGCATCCCTGGCTATAGTCTCTGTAAGCTCCTCGTAGGTGCTGTATAGCTGTGCTCGGCATTCCTCAAAGAGCAAGGGTTCAAAAACTCTCACATACTCCTCAACAGACTCAAAGCATCCAGGCACGCACTGAAGCTCTGTCTCCTCTGACAATTGCAGATGCTTGTGTTATATTCAAAAGCATAATAATGACAACATAATACAAACCAGGAACGAGTATAAGATGAGACATCACAAAGGTTAGCAACTAAAACACAGAATATCGTCAGCTAAGTTAAAGGGTAAGGCCAACCGCTAGGATGACCAGATTTTGACCAAAAGCCCTCGCAGTATCTTGACACGATGTACACATCTAGCCAGTAACTAGTTACAAACCAATAAACAAAGGCACATTAACTCTATATTTTAATGGCTGGTTCTATAATTAAATGCATTACCAGTCAGGCAGTGCACTATCAAATCTCAAGACAAATGTCAAGTTGAGATCCAATCAACCCCTATAGAAAAACAAAAGCTCTTCCTACCCACAAGGATTCTTTAATTGAACTGGCCTTGGAAACAGTATCCACCCCTTGGTGCAAATTGATGGATTCAAAACCACTCCATATAACACCTTGTTCATCCTGTTGATGTTGGCAACAAAACAGATGTGGCTGCCACTCGACCCATAAAAAAATTCATTCAATAAATTCCATAAACGAAACCTTCAAAATCCTGACTGCTCAGTTCATTGTCTCCCTCTCATCACATGCACATGTTATTCCTACTATGATGCATGTATTCAGGATTTTGAATTTTTCACCAAAAGAACCAAAAGAATTCAGGTGCTAGCAAACTAATATCCAAAGAAATATACCTACACCACAACTTGCAATAAATTAAGAAAAGGAATGAATGGTCCAAACCTGGATGATGCCAGAACTTCTCATTTGTCACCTCCCTTAGAAGTCGTTCGACTGATGTATCTTGGTACTGTAGGCTGTTTAAAGTCTGCTTCTTAGAAGGAAGATGTTTTTTGTTTCCCAATTTTTGATCTGAGGTGCTCTGACCTGTGACAGGAGGTTTTCGGGATGTAATGGGTGGGTTCTTATACTGCCTGGAGTCTACAGACTGCTTCCATGACCCCTGTCTTGGAACCAGTGGTGGGTAAGATTCAGAAGAAAACTCATTGTTATTCATCTTCTTAGAGAAAGATACAGATCCTGGATTAACATCACCATTAGATTCGGCCTTTTGGTCACTTGACTCCACAGGATTACTTCCTTCACTGCTTAATATGTCAGATTGTTTCTGATCCTTGGTTATGGGCTGACTCTGTCTTTCTGCAGCCCTTTCAACACCAGCAGGGCTAGCACGAGATATGTCTTTCACAGTACGAGTAATAATAGGTGTTGGAAAAGAAGTTTGCCTCCTAGGTGTTGAAGATTTCATCGGACCAGCTTGCTTAGCATCCTCCATGTTAATAAAAACAATCTGCCTTCCCCTTTTCTTACCTAACATTACCTCCTTGTGTTCATCAATCCTCGGCCTCTTTGCGGGATTATTTGCAAATCTCAATGCATAACTGGCTTCAACTCCCTTGACCTCTTTGGGCTTTGCAATTGAAGAAGGTTCTTCCAAACCATCTGCCAGTACATCTCCTTTAGAATTACCATCTGAAGTTCTGTTATTCTCTGATCCTGATGGGCCTTGAACCTTTGCATCTTTAGAAGCATCTCCGACTTCATTATTGCTAGGTCTGAGGAGACTAGAATCATGGCAACTATTCCCATCTGCCCTAGTAGATACAGGCTTGCTTTCTTCAGTTGCTATTTGTGTTTGTCCAATATCATCATGAACATCCTCACTCTCTATTGCATCAACATTGCCCTCCATATCAGACCATTCCCCTTCTTCCCTTTCAACAGTTTGAGCATACTGATTACCTGATGACATCAATTGTGAAACTTTATTATCCTCACTATGACTTGAAGCCATTGACGTTGAGGCTTGGTTGGCATTTGAATCATCAGCCTTCCGTTTAGAGCCCTCATTTGAGTTCTGCTGGTCTTTATTCCTTACAAAAGGCTGAAAGCCTGAACCCGTAGAAGCATGTGTAAATGCATGGTTATTCACCATCTTCTGGCAGCCTTCTGATGGTGGAAACAAGCTTGAGGTGTGAAGATTTGGAACAGGAATGGACTTTTGGGGCTGGAAAAGGGCAACACTATCATTCTCATCTTCCTCTTCAGTTGGGAGTTCATTGAGGTCAAATAATGGTCTTCCACGACACCCCATTTCATGTGTAAACGCATATAAATTGGCAATTCAATTTTAGCATCCACAACAGTCTTCCTGAATTTCCTTCAGATGGAAAAATTTATGCTATACGTCGATAAACATAACCTGTACAAAAATTTCTACTGGACTCCCCAAGCAACTGATTTCTGCAACTTTAATACAGAATGGTAAAAATTATAGTGTCTAAGTATACAATAAATTTAATAAGTAAGAAGCTACATCAAAGCAAAATCTAAAGCAGTATATTTAACCAAAAGTTGGATACAAAGGGTGTGGATACACAAGCACGAACACTGTTTGAACATATTACACACACATCTAAAGGATGAGGTAATGATAAAAAATGAAGACATCCAACTTTTACTGGACATATATTTGAAAACAAGTTAATGAAAAAGAAAAATACAAAAGCCTATGATAACTATCACAACTTGCATGTATCATGTTATTCAACAGGCTTAATTTTCTCATATCCCATCTCATAAGCCAGAGAAAGAACATAAATAAAACCACTCTCAAACTTCAGCCAACCAAGATTGTTAGGATTCTACCCAATTTATCATATTCTGTATTTTATCTAGGTGATCTGTATAGCCACTGCGAAATTCTAACCATACAGCCTATATAGCCACCAAGACATGAATTTAGAATAGAAAATTATAAGTCCCTAAGTTCATGTATAAGTCCCTAAGTTCATGCAGCATGAGAATAGCACTAAGAAATAAGCAAAGAATACCTCTGGTGATAGGGCCTTTGAGTCAGCTGCCTCATGGATCAATAATTTATAATTAAGCAGATTCATTTAATGAACAGAGATCTCGCCACTAATAAGGATGTCTCATTTGTTTAAGAGTTCTGATCTCAAAGAATTGAATCAGATAAAGATATATATAATACATCTTGGATAAGTTACATGGATAGAAAACAGTGATGTCTAACAAATGTAAGTTAAGATGCCTTTGAAAGAAAGATGGGAAGTTATGCATATAAATATCTATATGTACGTAGCACCTCATAAGTCATGAATATAGGCACACACACAACATGAAGTGAGCAAATGCTTAACAAAATAACTCCATATATAACAAATTGTATTAGTTTACATCACATACACGGGTCTTATTTTGTATACCTAGTTAATAATTTATCATCACAGCCACCAAAGATAGCAGAATATATCCATAAATCCAATCAGCCATAGGTTTTCTTTAGGAATTCACTATTCTCAGCATGACAAAGAATATGATGTGTGAATCGATAACCCCATTAATTTGTTCAACATTTAATTAGTAATTTTATTCATAACAGCATATCTACCTTCACGGCATTTCTATTAGAAGAATTCTAGTTATCCATCACAAAAAAGGCATCACTTGTTGAAAAGCCTACAACAACTTTATCAACATTATGATCTTGAATCACAGCATGCTCATGCTAACACAACTTACAAAGACATAACAATGGCACATAATAGAAATACATACATGCTAGAAAGCAAGTGTAAGACCTCGAGTATGATACTGCTATTGTCCAGGGAAAATGAACTGTTAAGATAGACACATAATCCTTTTTACCACTATTTACACATTCATATTCAAACACTTCAATAAGTATTTAAAATACAAAGAGATGCGATAATGGATGCATTCATGATCTTTGACTACTTATACCTTTTATGTCAAAAACAAATCTAGATCTATATGACCTCCTATTCAATATTTTCAGCAAACATAAGCTGCTTTTAGAAGCAGCAGACCCAAAGCACCAAGCACCAGCCAGCACTAGCTCACTAATTCTCGGACCTACTACACTTTACCTCAAATAATAAATAAGATCTATTTGACAAAAATAATCTCCAATTTAATCAGAAATGGTCTCTGAAACAATAGATAACCCTAATCTAAGAAATCACCCAGCCTTCCGCACTCAATCCAAGTTTTTCTTCCACTCATTTTTGGTTCTTGCATTAAGAAAAGTTCTTTAGAAAAGATTACAGATTTACCCTTATGCAAAAATATCCATTCAATTATCAAAATAATAGGAAAAGTCCATCGGCACCTCTGAGACACACCACATTCTGCCACAAATCACACGCACATGATCTGTTTGATGGAAATAATCACCACCTTAATCTACCATTCCAACTCCCCACTAGACCCATGACTGGACGCCCATACGCCAAACAATCCCAATCCATGAAATCAACCACACCTGATCTAATCAAGAAAACACTATTTCAACGTTTCTTCACGTTCTTACCGCACATTACAGAAACTTCCATACCAAAGATGTCAAATTTACTCCTACCCGATAACACCCGTTCCAAGGCCAATCACAGAGATCAGATAACAAATACGAGGCTCCCCCTCCATAAACCAACCCTAAAAACCCAATTTTGACGTCTATTTCTAGAGTTCATCAGAAAGTCAGCAACCCGGCATTAAAAAATTATAAAAAAGGGGGATGCCTAGGGTTTCAAGAAGATTAAGAAAGAACAGACTCTAGGGTTTACAGGAGAAAGGGCAAAAAATAAAAAAAATAAAAAAAATAAAAAAAAAGAAGAAGAAGAAGATCAAGGAAAGGAGATCTCACCCAATTAGAGCGGAGAGAAAGAGAGGGAGAAAGAAGGCGAAGAGGGTGGAATCAAAGCAGCCGTCTTCCAGTGACGAAGAGATCTCTCGTTAGCTTCCTCCTCTCAGAGGTCGCGATGGGGCGGAGAGAAGGGTGGGGGATCAGTCGGTACTTATAGACGCCTCGGCAACCAAAACTAGCTCGGGTCACGTGACAGATCACGTGCTGTGGGATGAACGGCTAAGATCACACCATCGGTTCGCTTGTTCCTTGGGGATGTGGCAGGTTAAACGTACCCTCCTCCCCATTCCTCTTGCTGGCCCCTTCTTTCAACACCCCCCCTAAAATAATAATAGGAAGGCAAAAAGTGAATCTTGTTAAATAGGAGTGTATCAGAAGAATTCAGGATAACAATTAAAAATATTTATGTGACCACATAAAAACAATAAAAATTAGGGTTCAAGATGAATCGCTTCTAGACATCACAGAATCTAAACTCGATATTTTTTTTTTTTTGGATTCTTAAGGATAATTTTTATTATCTACGGTCATGAAGGCATCGGTTTCACTAAAAGAGACATGAGACGCGGAATATGGTACATGCCAAAAGACATCAAGGCAAAATAAAATAGATAATTTATTTAATAGTTCCTGGTTAAATGATTGTATTAAAGTTAAGGTGTCTCATAATAATTATTAGTGTCAGGCAGCGCTGCCATATATTATGTGCAATAAGGGAATCAACATTTAATTTTATAAAATAAACATTAAAAAAGGGTCATAATTTTAATTCTAACGAATTGTGTTATTGTAGTTAATAATAAATATGATGAATTAATGCCGGATGGTTATGATGCAGTCATTTTTATCCAACAATGATGCGCTGAAAATTTAAATTTGTTTATGAATTGTTAATTAACTTAACTGGATGATTTTCTTTTCATATATTTTAAAAATACCATCACAATGAGTTAATCAAGAATTCTCATATGCAATTTATAAACTTTTGTTGGTCTTCAGTTTGCTACGTTGGACTTGTTAATTTTGAGCAACTTATTTAAGCTTCATGTCATAGTTTTTGTGAGTTTATTCCTTTCTTTTTTTTCCCGTAATATTGTTTGGTAGTGTAGAGTTGCTGGTGAGGGATTGGGAGAGAGATTTAAGGTAGCAAAATTGGATCCAAACTTGTTAACTTACCTGCAGCCACCTAGAGCTTGTGGGTTTAAATAGATTTTTTTTTTTTTTTTTTTTTTGATCAACCCAAAAGTCATCCCAACTATAGATTAGGAGGAGTGAGTTGTCAGAAATTAGCATGCTCCTACACAAGACATAATTGATACTTCTCTAATAATTTTCATACGATTTAATTCATTAGAAGAAAAATTGGGTTATATAGAGAGTGACAAGCAAACAAGACACTAAATTTGAACATGCAGCGTTGCATTGGTTTTTAATTTTTAATCAGTTTATGATTGCCATAAATCCTAAATTTCTAAATTTGTTGTGATTATCATGATATTTTTGAAAATAAATTTGATTTTGAGCTTCTTTGATTTTGCATATTATGTTTTATTTTATTCTTTTAGTTATATTCGTGATTCGAAAGTGCAACTTGCCAACGTCTATTCTTCAAATGAAAATTTTATCTCAACTGAAGCTTTTCCTTTAAGTACAATATCTATCCTCAAATGGAATTAGCTGCAGCATGCCATGGGCTCCAGCAGCATCTGCTCTCTTTTTCTTTGGCTTCTGTTTACGTAATTGAAGGCCATTCTTCTACCGTCATTGCTTGGATCAACAATGGTTTAACTTGTCAACATCCTTTACTTCCGCATGTCAAGTGGATCATCTAGTCTCTTCCAAAGCCATATCTCATCACACATATTTTTCAAAAGACAAATCAGGTTACTAATCTTCTTACTTCACATGCGATCTCATTACATAACTTCATATGTTGGAATGGCTGTCCGCTGTGTCATTTACTGGATGTGGATTCTAGAGGTATTCAGTTTATCAGACATGTATGATGAATTTCTTTTTATTACTTCTATAAAAAAAATCAGAAAAAATGTGACTTGTTTATAAAAATAGGAAAAGGAGTGAGAATGAAAACTTAAATAGGCCGATAATGAATGTGGACTTACCTAATCTAACTAATTTTGGTGTATATTTATATTTTCTAACCCAGTTTAGCCCTCCATTCAAAGAATCCTCGATTAATCCTATTGAGTAATGGTAACTTATAAGTTAACCCAAAGTAGGCATAACCAATTTGAAGGTCGAGATTGCCATGAAGCTAGTTGTTTCAAACAGTCTTTCTATGTGATAAATCAGGTACATGATGAAGAAGAAGTAGGTCAATAAAAAGCATTCAAAAGTAAGCCTTACAATCTAAACTTAGCTATGATACACAGCATTATTAGAAAGCCCCCTCCTTGTTAAATCATCTTGTATGAAGTCTATCATGCAATGATCTTTTTCTAAAGTTTGTCAATCTCCATTGAGGAAGCATCTCTTTAATGTTGGCTTTATCCAAGATAGAGGTTACATTTTAGTTAATCATTGACAAAGGTTAATTTAGAGATAACAATTCCTTATCATAAATAAAAAAGAGACAATCTATTCGGATTGAGAATAACCTCAACCCATTAGTTTGGCTGTTTAAAAATTACTTTTGTTAGGATAGAGGGCCTACCTCAACCTATTTTAGGGTTCAGCATGAGTGAGAATTTTTTAAACTAAATTTAGCTCGATGACGCATGCACGCATGCATGCATGTTTATTTTTAAATACTGAATTTGCAATGCTTGTCTAAATTCACTTAAGACTAGATCAAGTCCAATCCAACCTAAAAAAAAAAAAATTTGCTTTACCAAAGTAACCAACTCAAGACATGTAGTGTATATATATGTGCATGGATATATATTTATATGTATACATTATTAGAACACACATGGCTTGGTAAGCATGTGCCATGCCACTTTGAAAAAGAGGGCATGGACCTGCCCCTTTTGTCCTCCTATTATTGTATTCAATTAATTAATGCAAACCGAACATGGTCAGTTTCAAGCAAGAAAAATGTGGGTGGAATGAATTGATGAACTTCTGAAAGTTTCCAATGCCTGGATTCTTAGTCTATGCAAGAGAGGCCATGAGATGGAACTAATTGACCTGCCGCTATATCTTGGGCTTGGATTGCCGTGGGAATCAGTGACCTCGGGGGCGCGTCAGAAAGGGATCGCAAAGTGTTCGATCAAATGCATCAGAAAAAGGTGTTCTTTCAAAATAGTTTATCCGATTGCTAATCAGCCAACCTACGGCTACCATGAGTGCTTTCTGGTTTCAAGGCATGTACAAACAATGGATTCAATTAGCACGTAGATTAAGATCAGTCTTGCTCAAGAATTGCTGGAACAGTCACCACACATTAAAAGTTCAAGTTCAAACTGAAATAATCTTGAGATATTAATCTGGAGTAGCTCAATGCAATTCCTCATGATTCGAGAGCACAGCCCAAACCAATGTACAATAACAATTAGGATGCTTTCATATTAAAAAAAGAAAAGAAAATGATATCTTTTAGAAAGCTACAATAAGTATTCTATTCAATGCAAACCAAACAAGCAACGTCCACCTTTACCCATGCTATGAGGTGACCTCCAACGTAACTCAGAAAGCCCAATCAAAAAGGAATAATCCAGCATGCAAAGCAAACCAAATCCCAAGCAACCACATCGCAGGAATAATCCAACATTAAACACAGCACAAAGAAAATTCTACCCTCATGGAGGTTTATAAAAACCCATGCATGGCCACCACCTTCTTTCACTCAACCACATCAGAAGTTCTAAAAGGAAAACAAAGCAGAGGAGGCTCGCATGGCAGCGAGCTTCAGAGCTGCAGCTGGTCAGCGTATCTACGAAGATTTCGTCCCGTCACATAAGGTGATTCAAGGGAAAGAAGCCAACACCCTCGTCATCGAGCTCTCAGGCATGCCCTCTCTCTATCTCTCTCTCTCTCTCTCCAACTCAATCAGTTCTCATCATAGGTGCTTCGGTTCAATTCAAAAGTTGGATTGTTTACTGTAATTATTTTTCTCATGCAAGATTAAAAACTAGTTTATTACTTTGTACACGTAATGATAATGTTTCTAATGGAAATATTACAAATATACAGTAGAAATCCTTGTGGAATTTATTTCTTGTAGGATTTAGGAAACAGCATCTCAGGGTTCAAGTTACTGACGATGGGAAACTGAAAATTAGTGGAGAGCGTCCTCTTGGAGACAACCGATGGAGTCGATTTCACGGAGACTTCTCGGTCCCAGAGAACTGCAACGTTAGCGATATCATGGCCATACTCGAGAATGAACATCTCTACGTGGTGTTACCGAAGTTGATCACTGAAGCCACCGTGAGAGATCGGCCTGCAGAAGCTGTGGAGCCCATGGAAAGCCGGAGTCCGACGAGAGGAGATGCAGAGAAGAAGGTGGGAGAGAAAGAGAAGGATCAAAAAACCAAAGAGGAGAAAGATAAGGAGAAGGTTATTGGAAGTGAAGTTAAACATGAAGAGGGTTACAAAGGTGGTGCAATTGATGATGTCCAAAAGGAGGAGGCGAGGACCGAGCTTGCAGCGCCGAGCAATGGCCGAAATGGGCTGGGGAAGTTGAAGGTCTATGAGCCAAGGCGGTTCATGGTGAATGTCGTTGTGGCTGGTCTGGCCTTGGTTGGGCTGTGGTTGTACTTGATCTACACACTTAAGGAGTAGTCCCATGGAAGAAGATGGCCACTGAGCTAACTAAGCTTAGCATGCTCCCATTGGAACATTGGAGGCATTTGTGATTTATTAAATGGATATGATACCTACAAAGAAAATAAAGTGAGGAATTGTTAGCATTCTTTCTGTTTGAAATGGGGCTTGTGTATGCTAGAAGATCTTTTATGCATAAGGGGAGACCAATCCTAAAAACTTGGGTCAAGAAGGATGGCATTGTTTACTCATAATGCATGCAGCTGCATAGCTATTATGCAGATATTATATAAAAATATCATTTCTTCAAGATAGGATGATGAGGAGCAGCGTCCAACTACCTATGGCCTATGGAATGATAAGCACAATCATGTTAACTCTCCCCCTAAAGTGATCGTAAGTTTTGGATCTTATCAAATTGCTGAAATGTGTTGATGAATAAATGCTAATAAGCATCCCATCATTAGAAATCAAACATAAATAATGAGGAATTTTTGCTCTCTTTGATCATGCAATCTAGACAAGAAATTCATGCCCTGCTTAGTTATTGAATCTAAATATTATGTTGAATCTAAATATTTATCAGTAAGGTTCTGCTCAAGAAAAAAAGGGATACAAAAAGGGACAAGCCCTTCATAATCAATATTACTATTCTTGTACTGTCCATAATTTTTCTCTATAAGCTTTGCTATCTGTTGTAGGCATTGGAACCAAAACAAGAACAAAAAGGCAAGATGAAAATCCTCCAAAAAGAAGAAAATAAGACGTGATAAGACTGATCAAATTCAATATTAATTTCTAGTTCAATCACAACACACTCTTTTTTGAAGTAATAGTGGATCATCACTGACATTTTAGTAAGCAGAATAAAGTGAGGAATTGTTAGCATTCTCTGTTTGAAATGGATTTTTTGTATACTGAGAGATCTTTTATGCATAGGAAGAGATAAATCCTAAAAAGTTGGGTCAAGAAGGATGGCATTGTTTACTCATAATGCATGTGGCTACATAGCTATCATATAGACATTACATAAAATTGTCATTTCCTCAAGATAAGATGACAAGGAGAAGCATCCAACTACCTATTAAATGATAAGCATAATCTTGTTAACTCTCCCTCTAAAGTGATCATAGGTTTTGGATCTTATCAAATTGCTGAAATGTGTTGATGAATAAATGCTGACAGGCATCCCATCATTAGAAGTCAAACATAAATAATGAGGAATTTATGCTCTCTTTAATCATGCAATGTAAACAAGGAATTCATGCCCTGCTTAGTTATTGAATCTAAATATTATGCTGAATCTAAATATTTGTCAGTAAGGTTTTGCTCAACCTTTCTGCTCAAGAAAAAAAGGGATACAAAAAAAGGGATAGGCCCTTCATGATCAATATTACTGTTCTTGTACCATCCATAGTTTTTCTTTATAAGCTCTGCTATCTGGAACCAAAATAAGAATAAAAAGGTAAGATGAAAATCCTCTAAAAAGAAGAAAATAAGACGTGATAAGACTGATCAAGTTCAATATTATTTTCTATAGTTCAATCACAACACACTCTTTTTTTTGAAGCATTGGTGGATCACCACTGACATTTCAGTAAGCAGAGTAAAGTGAGGAATTGTTAGCATTCTCTGTTTGAAATGGGCTTATGTATACTAGGAGATCTTTTGTGTATAGGAGGAGATAAATCCTAAAAACCTAGGTCAAGAAGGATGGCATTGTGTACTCATAATGCATGTGGATACATAGCTATCATGCATACATTACATAAAATTGTCATTTCCTCAAAATAAGATGATGAGGAAAAGCATCCAACTACCTATGGAATGATAAGCATAATCTTGTTAACTCTCCCTCTAAAGTGATCATAAGTTTTGGATCTTATCAAATTGCTGAAATATGTTGATGAATAAATGGTGACAGGCATCCCATCATTAGAAATCAAACATAAACAATGAGAAATTTTTGCTTTCTTTGATCATGCAATCTAGACAAGGAATTCATGCTCTACTTAGTTATTGAATCTAAATATTTGTTAGTAAGGTTTTGCTCAGCCCTTCTGCTCATGAAAAAAAGGGACATAAAAAAGGGACAAGCCTTTCATGATCAATATTACTGTTCTTGTACCGTCCATAGTTTTTCTCTATAAGCTTTACTATTTGCTACAGGCATCGGAACCGAAACAAGAACAAAAAGGCAAAATAAAAATCCTTCAAAAAGAAGAAAATAAGACGTGATAAGATTGATCAAGTTCAATATTATTTTCTATAGTTCAATCATAACATGCTCCCTTTTTTTGGAGCAATGGCGGATCACCACTAACATTTTAGTAAGCAAAATAAAGTGAGGAATTGTTAGCATTCTCTGTTTGAAATGGGTTTGTGTATAGTGGGAGATCTTTTGTGTATAGGGAGAGATAAATCCTAAAAGCTTAGGTCAAGAACAATGACATTGTTTACTCATAATGCTTGTGGCTACATAGCGATCATGCAGACATTACATAAAATTGTCATTTCCTCAAGATAAGATGATAAGGAGAAGCATCCAACTACCTATGGAATAATAAGCATAATCTTGTTAATTCGCCCTCTAAAGTGGTCATAGGTTTTGAATCTTATCAAATTGCTGAAATGTGTTGATAAATAAATGTTGACAGGCATCCCATCATTAGAAATCAAACATAAACAATGAGAAATTTGTGTTCTCTTTGATCATGCAATTTAGACAAGGAATTCATACCCTGCTTAGTTATTGAATCTAAATATTATGCTGAATCTAAATATTTGTCAGTAAGGTTTTGCTCAGCCCTTCTGCTCAAGAAAAAAAGGAACACAAAAAAGGGATAAGCCCTTCATGATTAATGTTACTGTTCTTGTATCGTCCACAGTTTTTCTCTATAAGCTCTGCTATCTGCTGTAGACATTGAACCAAAACAAGAACAAAAAGGTAAGATGAAAATCCTCCAAAAAAAAGAAAACAAGACGTGATAAGACTGATCAAGTTCAATATTATTTTCTGTAGTTCAATCACAACACACTCACTTTTTTAAAGCAATAGTAGATCACCACCAATATTTCAGTAAGCAGAATAAAGTGAGGAATTGTTAGCATTCTCTGTTTGAAATGGGTTTGTGTATACTAGGAAATCTTTTGTGCATAGGGGGAGATAAATCCTAAAAACTTGGGTCAAGAAGGATGGCATTGTTTACTCATAATGCATGTGGCTACACAGCTATCATGCAGACATTATGTAAAATTGTCATTTCCTCAAGTTAGGATGGTGAGGAGCAGCATCCAACTACCTATGGCCTATGAAATGATAAGTATAATCTTGTTAACTTTCCCTCTAAAGTGAACATAGGTTTTGGATCTTATCAAGTTGTTGCAATGTGTTGATGAATAAATGCTGACAGGCGTCCCATCATTAGAAATCAAACATAAACAATGAGGAATTTTTGCTTTCTTTGATCATGCAATATAGACAAGGAATTCATGCCCTGCTTAGTTATTGAATCTAAATATTATATTAAATCTAAATATTTGTCAGTAAGGTTTTGCTTAGCCCTTCTGCTCAAGAAAAAAAGGACACAAAAAAGGGACAAGCCCTTCATGATTAATATTACTATTCTTGTACCATCCATAGTTTTTCTCTATAAGCTTTGCTATCTGCTGCAGGCACTGGAACTAAAACAAAAACAAAAAGGCAAGATGAAAATCCTCCAAAAAGAAGAAAATAAGATATGATAAGACTAATCAAGTTCAATATAATTTTCTATAGTTCAATCACAACACTCTTTTTCTGGAGCAATGGTGGATCACCACCGACATTTCAGTAAGCGGATCATGAAAAATGAGTACAAAAGGATGAAGAAAGATTCAGAAGAAACTGAATGTTAGACAGCCACCTCCAACACCTAATACAGATAGCCCAAGCCAGACACAGCAAACAAAACCAAAAAGCCTTCAGATCAAGCAAACAGCAGCAGAGAAAAGGATCAAAACCAATGCATTTGGACTCAAAAACACAATGCCAAACAGTTTGGGTCAATGTGGGGTTGCTGTTTTCATTCCAATTGACCAGCTGATCTGCTCCATTGCCTTGCCTAGTGATGAAGGCCTTCAAATTCTTCTTAGGAAGAGCTGTCTTTGCCCATAATTGTGCAAGGAAGTAAGCATAGCGAAATTACATCCATTAATGATTATCTCCACTTCGACCAGAGTGAGTGCAACAATCTGGGGAACCTTTATGGCTTTAACATAGCAGTCCTTTTGAAGTAAGGATCAAATTTTATATGCAATCCTTTCTGTTGCCCAACTAAGCAACCCAAGAGGGGGGGTGAATTGAGTTCTTTAAAAATTTTTAACAAGTATATGTAATTATGCAAAACAGAAAATTTTGTAGAAGTGTGAAGTATTGAAAGCAAGAATAAGTAGCAACAATAAGAGACAAGCACACAAACACAGCAATTTAAGTGGTTTGGTGTTACTCCTTACACCTACGTCCACTCTCCAAGATTTTCTTGAAAATTTTCTTCACTAATTGTTCTTCAAACAATTACAATCCTAGCTAACCCAGCTAGCTTCTTGTTTCACAGGCACAAGGGAGCCTTTCTTTAGCTTTCTCAGCTAACTTCTTGTTTTCTGACACAAGAGAGCCTTACAATTCACCAATTACAAGTTTGGCACACCCTCCACAAGTTTCAACCAAGTGGAAACTCAAACAAATTCACAATGAAAAGAGTTTCAGAAATTACAGCTCCTTAATGAGCAAATTCAGAAATAAAAGTACTTTACACTTTTTGAAGACCTCCACCTTTGAATGAGCTTCTCATCTTTAAATGTTGGAGTAATGAGCACTTAAAGAAGCCTTTTGGGTAGTTGGAAGGAGCCTTGAATGAGCCTTGAAGGAGTTTCAAACATTGCAGCTCACTATCTTTTCAAAAACTGGAAGGCTGAAACTTTCTTGATTTTTCCTTTTGTTTTCCTCTTTATTTCTCACTTGTAATCCCTCAAAAATGCTCTTAATTTCTTGCTAATCAATCTCATTTACGAGTATTTATAGTTTACTATGGGATTGAAATGTTAAATTAGCCATTTGTGATCGTTAGAGATGCAGAACTAGTCGTTACAGCATTTCTGGGCAAGTTAGTTGACTCTATAGTCGACTACTTTTGTTAACACTTCTGTTCTGACCACAGTAGCCGACTCCAGAGTTGGCTAACTTCAGGAAGCTTGCTGTCTTGGCCACAGTAGCCAACTTTAGAGTTGGCTAACTCTTGAGAGTTCACTGTTTTGCTACAGTAGTTGACTAAATAGTTGGCTAACTTGGTAAAACTTGCTGTTAACTCTCTTATGGCATAATTTTGATTTGATAGCTTCCAAAGTAGTTGACTAAAAGCTTCAAACTTTCATTCTAAGTGCTGGTAGCTGTTGTAGGAGTTGACTAAATCCTTCAAAACTTGAAAACTCATTCCATAAACAAGAGAACTCATTGAAATGAAGAAGATAACTGTTCTAGCTCTCATAATTTGAACTTTCTTCATTTGAAAACCTCCCAAAATTCTAAGTTTCATTTGATTGAGGTTTGAATCATTCTAGCTCTCATGATTTTGAACTTTCTTCATTTGAAAACCTTCCAAACATCTGAAAATCACTGAATTGAAGCTTGAATCATTTTAGCTCTCATAGTTTTGAACTTTTTCATTTGAAAAATTTTCCAAACATCTGAAATTTATTTGATTAAGGCTTGAATCATTCTAGCTCTCATAATTTTGAATTTTCTCCATTTGAAAACCTCTCAACCATCTGAATTTCACTGAATTGAGTCTTGAATCATTCTTAGTTGATCTTGGTCTTCTACAAAAATTCTTTTTTTGAATCATAAACCCATTTAGGTGCTTGAAATCACTTTTAATCATCTTGATGATTTATGCATGTTTGCATTTCAACATGATTCTCCACAAAACTCATTAGTAACTTACTTAATTGTTTTGTGATCATCAAAATCAATATGAGGTCAATAATCTCTCTATTTTTTATGATGATAAAACCATTAAGTATACAATTTAAAATAATGAATTCAACAAGATAAAGTAGTGCAATATTAAACTTGATCATAGGGTTAGATAATTTAGCTCATGTTAAGAGAGGATTCAGAAATCAATTTCATGTAAGAATTTTGTTCCAAAAACTTTGAAACATGTGCCAAAAGTTTGAATTTTGAATCAGAATCTTTGAAAACAATGTGACAAACATTTTTCATATTCAAATTCAAAGAAATCAAATTTTTGAAGAGATTTAAGGAGAGTTTCATGCCAAAAATCTAAATTTTATGCTGAAATTCTGAATTTTATGACAACAAGTTGAATTTTGTGTTAAAAAGCTGAATTTGGTGCCAAAGACAAAAGTTACATTTTAAAAATGAAGCATTGTACCAATGAATTGAGTCTTTGTGCAGAAACGATAATTTTGGCTTTAAAAATATAGAGTTTCAGTCCGTGACAAAGGCATGCCAAAAGTGTGCCAAAATTCTGCATAGTGTACTAAAACTTTAATTTTTAATATCAAAAGTTTCACTTTAAAAATAGCTTTCATGTAGAGCTTGTTTGTTTGAAATACAAGTGAGATTTAAGTGAAAAAACAACAAGCTTCTTCTTCTCCTTTTGTTGTAAAATCAATCTTACTCTCAAAAACTTTCTTCTTTCCTTTGAAAAGTTGAAATTTGCTGAAATATTTGCATGAATCGTAATTTTTCTTTCCCTAAACATATGCTTACATTATTCTCATTTAGAAATACTAAACTTTTGAACACTTTACTGAAACATGCTGAAACATTTTAGAATGTTGAAACTTTGTAAGAATTTCACTGAAACATTTTTAAAACATGATGAAAACTTTCTGAAACATGATGAATGTATGTTTCTTTTCTCTTTTCTCTTTTGAAACATGATGAATAGAATTCTTCTCTCTCTTTTTTTTTTTAAATGTATGTTTCCTTTCTCCCAAAAAAAACTTCTTGAAATATGATGAATAAGAATTCTTCTCCTTTTTAAATGTATGCTTCTTTTCTCCCTAAAAAAACAATTCTTGAAACATGATGAATAAGAATTCTTCTCCTTTTTAAATGTATGCTTTTTTTCTCCCCCTTTTTGTCATCAATAAAAAAGGATGTGAGAAGTCATGCACTTAATTTTGAATATCTTGCCCTTGATAGTTCAATTTTAGGATATCGAAGATACATATATTGAAGTAAAGAAATTACACAATATTTGATTCCACAGAATTTTATAAAAAGAACATTGCATTAAGTAGATGATTCATACACAAGATTTCATAACAGAGAGGAAATTTGATACCACATTTATAACACAAGATTTCACAAATACAAAGCAACATTCATTTCACAAATTTGATACCACAAAATTTATATCACATTCATAACATAAGATTACATAGTGCTAATACAAACATTCAAAGACATTAGAAAAACTTAGTACATTCTGATCAAAGCAAAGCAAACTAGTACATTAAAAATAAACAGAGCAACCTAAACAATCTAATCTATTCCTCATCAAAGGAAGATACAACAGAGGGCTGAGTAGATGAACCAGCGCCACGTCCTCTCCAAGAAGGGCGATAATGAGGTGGCCTGGCACGGGGGTGAGTAGGCTGTGGAGGAGGCTGAAATGGCTGGGATGGAGGTCTAAATGCAATAGGGGCCAGCTGATCACTAATGGTAGAGACTAGATGATGAAGAAGGCCTATGAACATCTCTACTCTCTCAGATTTTCCATCAAAGGCCATGATCTGAGCTCGCAACTGTCTCAACTCCTCAAACATGCGTGCAGACTCCGCTGAGTCACGACTCGATCCTGTCCCTTGGTCTCTCATCTCATGAAGCATCAGCCTTCCATTCAGAACAGTCATAGAGTGCTCCAACCTCTCTAATCTCATCATTATCTGGGATAATATCTCATTTACTGTAGAAATATGTGGTACCATCATAAATTCACCAGTAGATGAACCACTGTCTCCTGAACTTCTGCTGGAGATAACTGAAGACACCTCCCTCACAATATACTGAAGCTGCTCCTGGTTAAGCTCAACTGATGTCCTCTGTGGTGCAGGGGGCTCCTCAGGATGCTGCTCAGCTCTAGGTCTAGCTGCCTCATGAGAAGAAGATGATGGTCCCTCAGTAGACACCTCAACATCATCCTCTCTACCTCTCCACCTCTCCCTCTGGACTATCTGCCACCAACCTTCATAAATCCCATTCGACATAAAGAATGCTCATTATAAACATCCGAATGGTATAACTTGGTTGTCTCTTCACCCCTCAGTCTTACTCCAAAGTGTTTAAAGATATGGGTGAGGAGTATACCATAAGGCAAAGTAGTCCTAAGTCTGTTGACTGTCTCTCTTAATACAGTTAACATTAGCTCTGGAAAGTCAAATGAAGTGTCACTGACCAGATGATACATCAAGCAAAGGTCTCTCTCAGTGACCAAATAGAAGCTTCCAGCACGAGGTATGAAGATCCTAGATATAATGTGGTGGAGGAGTCTCATCTTAACATTCAGGGAGTTTGCTAGCACTCTGTCAATCCCCTCCCCATCATCAATGCCAAGGGCGGCCTCAATCCGCCATGCCCTTCCCTCAGGAAGATCATCCCAAAAACCACCGATCAGCACTCTTAAGATGTTTCCAATAATGTCCCGGTCCAAGTTGATCCTGACTCCCCTCACTATTGATGTGACAGACATGAAATCAACAGACAAATTATGGAAGAACTCTCTTACCAAGGAGGGATAGATAGGGACCTCAGTCCAGCACATGTATGACCAACCTCTCTGTTGGAGCATTCTCCCAATGTTGAACCCTTTACGAGCAAGGAAGCCAAAGTCGACTACCCGCCCGTTGAAGATGGGTCTCGTGGACAAAGACTGGATCCCGGAGACACGGAAGGAGGAGGGCAAGGTCGGGAGAGGTGCAGCTCTCTCTCGCGGTTCCTCCGAGCTCTCTCTTTGCCGCATGCGGGGGATTCTCGCCCGTGGAGCCATCAAGCAAGGGTGGATGAATGGAAGAGGAAAATCTAGGAAAGATGAGAGGGATTTGGAGGGATTTGAGCTTGGAAAAAATCTGAAAGAGAATGGAAGGAGTTTTGGGAGAGAAGGAGTCGGACGGTCGCTCGGTTGCCCTTATAGCCCGAGCGATCGAGCGATTTAGTCGGTTATGGGCCGGCTAACTCCCATGAGCCAGCTATTCAAACGGCTCAAAAACAAGAGAAAAGACACCTAGCCTTCAAATTAATCAAGGATTTTCATACAAAATGATTTTTAAAGGATATGCATGCTATGGGATCATCTAGGGGGATCAGTTGGGCTAATTATCATGATTTTTAATCATTAAAAACTTGCCCAGAAAAATTTTAAAAAATCAATCTATCTAGCTAACTCATTTAATCAGGGGGTTAATCATGCCAAGTTCTCTTCTAATTTCATAAAATCTATTTTGATCAAGGGATTTTGTGAAAATGTCAACTAATTATTTATCAGTACTAATAAAATCAAAAATTATATCTTTACTTTGAACATGATCTCTAATGAAATGATGTCTAATTTCAATGTGTTTAGTTCTAGAGTGCTGAATTGAATTTTTAGTTAAGTTTATGGCACTAGTATTATCACATCTTATGGGAATGTCTTTAAGTTTAATGTCATAATCTTCTAGTTGCTGCTTAATCCATAAGATTTGAGCATAACAACTTCCAGCAGCGATGTATTCAGCCTCAGCTGTAGACAAGGCTACTGAAGTTTGT
Source organism: Metroxylon sagu (assembly GCA_017589505.3). Lineage (NCBI taxonomy): Eukaryota > Viridiplantae > Streptophyta > Magnoliopsida > Arecales > Arecaceae > Metroxylon > Metroxylon sagu. The sequence goes on from JACVBY030000422.1 coordinate 40,595, forward strand.
TTCTTGCTAAACCAGGAGATTAAGTTAACTCCTAGAAATTGGCAAGTTCCACTAATTGATTTTCTATCAATTTTACAACCAGCAAAATCAAAATCAGAATATCCAATCAAATCAATAGAAGAGTGTTTATCATACCAAAGTCCAAGATTTTTAGTGCCATTTAAGTATCTCAAAATTCTTTTAACAACATTTAAATGTGCTTCTTTAGGATTTGCTTGAAATCTAACACACATGCATACACTAAATAGAATATCAGGTCTACTTGCAGTTAAATACAACAAAGATCCTATCATGCCTCTATAAAGCTTTAAATCAATATTTTTGGTACTATCATTTAAGTCAAGTTTGCATGAGGAGCTCATAGGGGTACCAGCATGCTTGGAATTCTCCATGCCAAACTTCTTCAAAATTTTTCTTGTATACTTGTTTTGGCTAATGAAGATTCCTTCTTCAGCTTACTTAATTTGGAGTCCAAGAAAATAGTTGAGTTTTCCCATCATGCTCATCTCGAACTCACCCTGCATGAGCTTATCAAAGTCTTGACACAAGAGTTCATTAGTAGTACCGAAAATGATGTCATCTACATAAATTTGCACAATAAGCATATCATCATTTTCTCTTTTTATAAATAATGTAGTGTCTACATTTCCTCTAACAAAATTATTATTTGTCAAGAATTTACTCAATCTATCATACCATGCCCGGGGTGCTTGTTTCAAACCATATAATGCTTTATTCAATTTAAGAACATGGTTTGGATGTTCATGATTTTCAAAATCGGGTGGTTGTTCAACATATACTTCTTCAGCAATATAACCATTCAAAAATGCACTCTTAACATCCATTTGAAATACTTTAAAGTTCATGAAGCATGCAAAGGCAAGTAATAATCTAATAGCTTCGAACCTAGCAACTGGAGCAAAGGTTTCATCAAAATCAATGCCTTCTTCTTGATTATAACCTTTAGCTACTAATCTTGCCTTATTTCTAATAATATTTCCATATTCATCCAATTTATTTCTGAAAACCCATTTAGTGCCAATTATGGAGTAATCTATTTGTCTACTAACTAAAGTCCAAATATTATTTCTTTCAAATTGATTTAATTCTTTATGCATAGCATTTATCCAATCAGGATCATCTTTAGCATCATCAAAACATTTAGGTTCAATTTGTGAAATAAAGGCTAAATGATTGCATGCATCTCTATAAGAAGATCTAGTTTTTACCCCTTGAGATGGACTACCAATGATTAGATCTTTGGGGTGATTGTGAACATACCTCTACTCTTTTTCTAAACCTTGTGTACCTTGAGTTTCAGCTTGTTGAAGTGCTTTAATGGTGTCTTCTTGACTGATTTGCTCATTTGTATCTTCTTTGTCCTTCAATGTAATCTCTTGCACTCTTTCTTCAAGTAACTCTGCATCATCAATAGCTTCTTTCTTCCTTGATGGAAGGTCATTAGTTTCATCAAATACTACATCTATAGATTCTTCTACAACCAAGGTTTTCTTATTAAAAACTCTATATGCTTTACTATTAGTGGAGTAGCCAAGAAAGATTCCTTCATCAGATTTGGTATCAAATTTATCAAGATTAGATTTGCTATTGTTAAGAATAAAATATCGACACCCAAAAATATGAAAATACCCAATATTTGGTTTTCTACCTTTCTAAAGCTCATATGGGGTCTTTTTCAAAATGGGTCTTATTAAGGCTCTATTTAAAACATAACATGCTGTGTTAACTGCTTCAGCCCAAAAATATTTTGGGATATTGCTTTCATACAACATGGTTCTTGCCATTTCTTCAAGAGTCTGGTTCTTTCTCTTAACTACTCTGTTTTGTTGAGGGGTTATTGGTGCAGAAAAATTATGATTGATTCCTATTTCATTGCAAAAACTTTTAAAATTTTGATTTTCAAATTCTTTTCCATGATCACTACGAATAGATAAAATTTGAAGACCTTTTTCATTTGTAGTTTTTCTGAAGAACTTTAAAAATTCAAAAAAAGCTTCATCTTTACTTGCTAAAAATAAAACCCATGTAAAACGAGAGAAGTCATTAATAATTACAAAACCATAGCATTTTTCACCTAGACTTGTGGTTCTAGTAGGTCCAAACAAGTCAATGTGCAAAAGCTCCAAAGGCCTAGAAGTTGAAACCACATTTTTGGATTTGAATGAAACTCTAGTTTGTTTTCCAAATTAGCAAGCATCACAGATTTTATCTTTTTCAAAACTTAATTTTGGCAAACCATTTACTAAATCTCTTTTGATTAGTTTGGAAAGCAAATCCATGCTAACATGCGTAAGTCTACGATACCATAACCAGCTAGATTCATTAAATTTAGAATTCATGACAACTAGACATTCCATATTTTGGTCATTTAGCTCATTTAAATCTACAATATAAACATTTCCATACCTATGACTAATAAATTTCATGCTATCATCAGCAAGATTTGTAACCATGCAAATAGATGATTCAAAACTGACTTTAAAACCTTTATCACATAATTGACTAATGCTTAACAGATTATGTTTCAAACCATCAACAAGAAGAACATTATCTATAAAGGTATGGGAAGTGATACCAATTTTACCAATGCTAATGATCTTTTCTTGAGCATTGTCTCCAAAAGTGACCGCTCCTCCATCCTTAGCTTCTAAAGTGATGAATTGAGATTCATCACCCATCATATGCCTTGAGCACTCGCTATCCAAGTACCATTTTCTTTTTGTATTTCGGGTCATAAGACATACTTGCACCCATAATTTTAAGTCATGTTTTTAGGTACCCAAGCTTTCTTGGGTCCTTTGGGGTTAGCATAAATGGTTCCTTTAGGAACCCAAATCTTCTTAATGTTCTTGTTGATGTGTGAGTTACATGCAAAGGCCTTATGTCCGTGTTTGCTACATTTGAAACAAGTAATTTTAGGTAGATTATTGGAGGGAACAAATATATTTTTTAAAAACTTTTGTTTCATTAAGGGATTATAGCCTAATCCAGCTTTATTAAAAATAATCGTTTGGTTTTCAAGAATCATTTGTAGTTTTGTAGAACTTAAAGTAAATTTATCAACAAAAGGCTTAAGTTTGTTCACTTCATTTTTCAAATTCAGATTTTTATGGGTTAAAACAGAAATTTTATTTGAAAGCTTTTCTTTTTCAAAAACTAAATTTTGGTTTTGGTTTTTCAAATCTTTATTTTTGGCACCTAACTTTTTGAATTCAGTAAGTAAATCATAAAATGCATCTTATAATTTATCAAATGTAAATTCAGTTTGAAAGTTAGAAATTACCTCTTCTTCACAGGCCATGAGACACAAGTTTGTTGTTTCTTGTTTCTCATCATCTGAACTTGTATCATCACTATCACTTCAAGTTGCCATCATAGCCTTCTTTTTAAACTTCTTGGGACCTTTCTTAAGTTGTGGATAGTCAGCCTTAAAGTGTTCCGATTTCTTACATTCATAGCAAATAGGAGGTTGCTCTTTTTCTTTTTCCTTACTGAATTCTCCTTTTACAAAAGGCCTCCTTTTTACTCCATGTTTCTTCTTCCTCATGAATCTTCTAAATTTTCTTGTGATGAGAGCTAGCTCATCATCTCCATCACTTTCTTCTAAAGATTCATCACATTCTTCTTTTTGGTCTGAACATTTTAGAGCCATGGTCCTCTTCTTTTTGGTCTCTTCCTCATCTTGATGTTGTTTAACTTGAATTTCATGGGTCATCAGCGATCCCATGAGCTCTTCTAGAGGAAGGTTGTTGAGGTCCTTTGCTTCTTGAATTGCAGTCATCTTGGCTTCCCATGGCCTAGGCAAAGATCTCAAAATTTTTCTCACTAGATCACTGTTAGTATAAGATTTGCCAAGGCTTTTAAGACCATTTACAATATCAGTAAATCTAGTAAATATATCAGTAATGGATTCAGTTGGTTCCATTTTAAACAGTTCATATTTATGCACAAGCATATTGATTTTAGATTCTTCACTTCATTAGTGCCTTCATGGGTGGTTTCAAGTCTATCGCAAATCTCTTTAGTAGAAATACAAGTAGATATTCTATTAAACTCATTTGCATCAAAAGAACAATATAAGACATTCATGGCCTTAGCATTGAGCTGTGACATTTTCTTATCATGCTCATCCCAATCTGCTTCCAGTTTGTGAATATCAATATCATTTGTTCTAAGAATGGGTGTGTGAGGGCCATTAACTATGATACTCCAAAGATCATAGTCAAGTGCTTGAATAAAAATTTTCATCCTAGCCTTCCAATATGTGTAATTTGTGCAATTGAATAAAGGGGGTCTGTTTGTAGACTGACCTTCAATCAACAAGGTACTTACTTGGGCTGCCATGAATCTTTAGCTCTTTGTCGGTTAAGATAAATAAGAACAAGAGCACTAGCTCTGATACCACTTGTTGTCCAGCTAAGCAACCCAAGAGGGGAGGTGAATTGGGTTCTTTGAAAATTTTTAACAAGTATGTGCAATTATGCAAAACAAAAAATTCTGTATGAGTGTGAAGTATTGAAAGCAAGAATAAGTAGCAACAATAAAAGACAAGCACACAAACATAGCAATTTATAGTGGTTCGGTGCCACTCCTTGCACCTACATCCACTCTCCAAGATTTCCTTAAAAATTTTCTCCACTAGTCGTTCTTCAAACGATTACAATCTTAGTTAACCCAGTTAGCTTCTTATTTCACAGGCACAAAGGAGCCTTTCCTTAGCTTTCTCAGCTAACTTCTTGTTTTCTAGTATAAGAGAGCCTTACAATTCACCAATTACGGGTTTGGCACACCCTTCACAAGTTTCAACCAAGTTGAAACTCAAACAAACTCACAATGAAAAGAGTTTCAAAAATTACAGCTCCTTAATGAGCAAATTCAGAAATAAAAGCACTTTACACTTTTTGAAGACCTCCCCCTTTGAATGAGCTTCTCTTTTTTAAATGTTAGAGTAATGAGCACTTGAAGAAGCCTCTTGGATAGTTGGAAGGAGCCTTGAATGAGCCTTGAAGGAGTTTCAAACACTGCAGCTCACTATCTTTTCAAAAACTGGAAGACTGAAACTTTCTTGATTTTTCCTTTTGTTTTCCTCTTTATTTCTAACTTGTAATCCCTCAAAAATGCTCCCAATTTCTTACTAATCAATCCCATTTACGAGTATTTATAGTTTACTGTGGGATTGGAACGTTAAACTAGCCATTTGTGACTGTTGGAGATGCAGAACTACCCGTTACAACATTTCTGGGCAAGTTAGTCGACTCTAGAGTTGTCTACTTTTATTAACACTTCTGTTCTGACCACAGTAGCTGACTCCAGAGTCAGCTAACTTCAGGAAGCTTGCTGTCTTGGCCACAGTAGCCGACTCCAGAGTCGGCTAACTCCTGAGAGTTCACTGTTTTGCTACAGTAGTTGACTAAATAGTTGGCTAACTTGGTAAAACTTGCTGTTAACTCTCTTATGGCATAATTTTGATTTGATAGCTTCCAAAGTAGTTGGCTAAAAGCTTCAAACTTCCATTCTAAGTGCTGGTAGCTGCTGTAGGATGGTGGGGACACCAAGATCAGATCATGGTTCCACGATCTATGAATGATGTTTTGATTGTATTTGAGTCTTGATTATCATTGCAGTCTTGTTTGACTCAGTTTAGTCAAATTAATTGAGTCTTGTAATTTGAATGCAAGAGGAGCTAACTCACCATCCACATGGAGTCCAGTCAAAATCTACATCCCAGCAGTAGCCCATCCCACCTTGGAAGCTAGTTGGCGCCCCCTGACAGAGATGGAAGCTTCTTGGCGCCAACCAAGTGGTCCCCTCTCTTCTTCATGACCGCCCAGACAAAATTGGCAACATTAATTAGCACCCCAAGAGTCCTCAAGAAATCTTTATGCTGCCCCACTTGTGGTCCCTTGTTTCCATGTATACCGGATAACTTTGGAAAAAATCTACCGCCCCCTTACTTCAATGAATCCTAATCTTCATGGTTGGTGCCTCAACAAGTGGTCCCCCTGTTTCTTTTTTCAGCTGAACAAATATGGAAGCTAGTGGACGCCTCATTCTCTTTTGGCCGACCCATCTAAACAAGGCAGACATCATGGCTCCCTCCATTATTTCATGATTATTTTCTCCTTAATTTTCCATGTATGAGAATTAACTCTAGGATGATTTTATTCCTTGTATGACTATACAAGGGGCCTTTGAGCAATTATAAAAGGACCCCTCCTCTTGTAGTTTAGGAAACAATTAATGAAATTTGAGAGTTTCTTCTTCCTTTGCCTTTGCTTTTCGAAGCATCGAACTCCATGAGGGAGCGGGCATAAGCCTAGTTATCCAAGATCCCTTAAACTTCACGATTTGAAGAGGAGGTCCTCTTTGCCACCAAACCATCAAGCCAGGAGCCGAAGGTCCAAGGAACTGAGCCTCATCATCCAAGGCGCATCCTTCGAGATACTGTGCGAGACCATCGTTCCAGAAAAAAAAAAAAATCATCGCTGCCAGGTATTATAAACCCCCTCCTTCTCCTAGTTCTGCTTTATTGAAGGATCAGGGACATGTCCTAATCTAGAGTTTTTCTAATCCCTACGGTCCTGACTCCCTTAATCTCTTTAAGGGTTTACTTAGGGGAATAAATTGTTAATCATCACATGTTTAATTCTAGCATGTTTTGTTATGTTTTCAAAAAAGGTTTAATCTGAATAAAAATAAATCATCCAATCTGAAAGCACACTTTCATGATCATCACACTCTCATCCCGCACCCGTTCCGCATCAATTTTGGTATCAGAGCTAAGTTTAGGACATTTTCTTTGCATGATATCTTATTTGTTGTCCTGCTGTATTTTTTGTGCACAACCTGTAACTCTACCGGCATGAAAACCCATCTGATCTATATTATTTTGGCTGAAATCTATTTTTCTGATAACCTACAGTGCCTCTGCTATCTACATATAAACTTTCATTATTAGATCATTTTCTATTATTTTCTGAGATTTTCTGCAACCAGCATGTGCTGAAGTTTTAGCTTGCTGAAATTTTTGCACCTTCTCATTCTATCTTGTTTCATTGCATAAAAAAAGAAAAAAAAAAAAGGTGCATCTCTTGGTTTCTATTGTGCTCATTTAGGGATAGTCCAAAGAAGGAGGCTAGAGGTAGTACCCCGGGCTATTTGACCCAACGGACGTTTGGTAGAGATATCAGGGACGTACCAATAAGGGAGGCTATCGGTAGTACCTTGGTGCGTTTGACCCAACTACCTACGTTTCGGGAGTATCGTAGGCTATCAAGAGGACTGTGCATAGCCATCACAGAGAAGGCCAACTTGAGGTAAGGCATTAAGTGATGCACATAGGCAAAAAAAAAAAAAAAATCAAACACATTTTGCATCGAACCCAAGCCTTTAATAAAATTGAGTAGCAACTTAATTGCTCTAGTGAGCTAGGGACACCAACGAGTCTGATTCAAGGTATAGTGGGAAAGCTGGTGCACTCAACTCATTGGTTATTATTTGACACTAGTGTCTAAGCAAAAGGTCCAGAGGCAAACGCCCTAAGTGGACTTGTGGTTCATAATTAGGACCCTGTGAAAGCAGGGGGAGCCTCCCACAACCCCACCTCTTACCTGGCCAGTGGATTGATTAACCGATGAATTGGCTGTAAAGTTAGCTGACTCCTTCTACATTGGATCTCTAGGTCTAGCAAACCCTAGAACGAATCCTTTGTGTGCTTGTTTGCATGTCTACTAGGTCAGAAGTTCCATATCAACTGAGTCAATCCCAACCTGAGGTAACCATGGAGGCTAATTACAAAGCCATGCTAAGGACCATAACGAAGAAGTTGGACCAGTTGAATGATAGATTTGATCGAATTAATGAATGTGCCGAAACCCTTGAAAATACCCCTCGGACCCATACTATGCCTAGATCTACGTCATACAGTCCTAGAGCCCATTAATATGATCCCACCCCAGAACTATATCCTAGGTGTTCACCCTATGACTATGCTAAACTTGACAAAGCTATTAGATTTGACAGGGCCCTTAGGAGCAGTAATACTAAGCCATATCCACATGATCAATACCTTGAGCCTAGGAGAGCCCAATGCTATGACCCAGTCCTAGAACTCCACCAGGGGAGATCCAGTTATGACCATGTGAACCAATCTCAGAGAGCCACCAGGAACCAAGATTTAGGGGCACCTACTTTTAGTGGCAATCGTGATCCTTATGTGTACCTTGATTGGGAAATTAAGATGAATCAATACTTTGATTGGGATAAAATGTCCGAGGATTGCAAAGTTAGGTTTGCCCAAAGGAGATTACTAGATCAAGCCAGGATATATTGGAACCATGTTCTAGCAAAAACATATTGGGATAACCCTATCAGAACCTAGAAGATGATAAAGGACAAGTTACGTGAAGAGTATCTACCTGTGTCCTATCAAATGACCCCACACTATGAGAGATCTTTAAGGCATGTGAAACCCTTCAACCGATCCAAGCTTCCTAGGTCAAAACAGTTGAGCATAAATCAAACCACTTTGAGACCTAGCTTGAACCATATTGACCCGATACCTAGTGTGACCCAGTCTTTTGTTGGTCAGCCCTCACCTGCATCACCTCTAGCCTAGATCGACATTGAACCTGAGAAACCACTAGAGGAGGCAAAGTCTGAATTGATCGAGGTAAAAGATCCTGAAATCATTTTGAAAGGTCAATTAGAAAGTGAAGACCTTGAGGAAGAAGTATACGAGGATGACCCAAACTTAGTTGATGAGTATGAAAGGAAAAATTATGATGAATATGAGGAGATTACTCAGGCTGAATCCATTTTGAAAGAACAGTTAGAAGGAGATAACCATGAGGAGAATAATACTGGGATCTTGCTTGAGGAAATATTAAAGAATGATCCAATCATAGAACATAGTCCTGAACTTCAAGAACAACCAAAAATTAGTGAAAACTTGGTTCCATCAATTAAGTACCCTCAGGAAGAATTCTTACCTTTAGTTCTCTACAAAGACTCTTTTCTTGAAATGGTTGATTCACCCATCCATAAGGTAGACCCTTTTTTACTTGTTGACATAAATCAAGGGTTAAACCTTAAGGTCAGCCACACTTACCAAAGCTCAATCCTGATTAGATTTCAGATCTACCGAAATAGAGTTTGGCATGATGTATTACCCATAGAGGTTGGTAGGACTATCCTTGATAAATTTTTCCTTGATCAACATATTGCATTCCATGATCAAACCCATAACCATACATTTATGAGCCCTAGCAGAAATACCAATCTACATCTTTTACCTCCCCGAGCCACTAAGGAACTAGAATCAGATCACGAGATAGAATGTAGGTTTCCCAAAATGGCCCATCCCTATTTCCTACCTTTTTCTAAGGCTCCCAAGACCATTCAGTTACACTTTGATGAGGTCGTTAAGTTACATAAATTCTTTGAGCATATTAAGTTTGCCACCTATTTTTGGAAGACCTTATGGAACCTGTTAGGAGTCCATGTGTATGCCAACCACCAACCCAGGGTCAAACCTAAAGAGTCAGTAGTCTGTTAGGTTTAGGCCCAAAGAGTCCAATAAAATTTTCTTTCCATAAGAGTGCATTAGTGAGTCTGCATTTTGGTTCGAGTCTCATGCATAGCACGATTTGTATCAAGACATCTACACACAAGCTTAATGAATCTTCTCGAAAATAGGTTAAAAATTTTGCTAAAGAAGAATATATGATGGTTAAGTTACATTCCCTAGAGTCAGACCCCTTAGAGTAATTAAGGAAGTTGGATCTAATGCCTATGTGCCCGAGTTACCACCCGGATTAGGCATCGGTTCCACCTTCAATATCCCAGACCTAGTAGAGTATAGGGACCCGACAGTGACAACTAGTGAGATATTTGAGCCTAACCCTATTCTTGAGAGTGAACCCACCCCAGAGTATCCACCCATAAATTAGCCTGAGAGAAGAGAAAGGATCGAGCGTATTCTAGATGACCAGGCTTCTACTACAACAGGCCCTAGGTTATCAGTGCTATTTGGTTCCTTGGCAAGGTCGATCGAATCTGAGGACTCATGGATCATCCGAGTGGATTTGTGACACATTGACCCGGGCCTAGTAAAGAGATACCTGAGCCATTACTCGATAGGGTCGAGTTTCTCCCATCCCAGAAGAATTGGTGGGGACACTAAGATCAGATCATGGTTTCAAGATCTATGAATGATGTTTTGATTGTATTTGAGTCTTGATTGTCATTAGAGTCCTATTTGACTCAGTCTAGTCAAATTAATTGAGTCCTGTAATTTGAGTGCAAGAGGAGCCAACTCACCGTCCATATGGAGTCCAGTCAAAATCTACATCCCAGTAGCAGCCCAGCCCACCTTGGAAGCTAGTTGGTGCCCTCTGACAGAGATGGAAGCTTCTTGGCGCCAACCAAGTGGTCCCTTCTCTTCTTCATGACCGTCCAGACAAAATTAGCAACATTAATTAGAGCCCCAAGGAGTCCTCAAGAAATCTTTATGCTGCCCCACTTGTGGTCCCTTGTTTCCATGTATACCGAACAACTTTGGAAGAAATCTGTCGTCCCCTTGCTTTAAGGAATCCTAATCTTCATGGTTGGTGCCCCAACAAGTGGTCCCCCTGTTTCCTTTTTCAGCCGAACAAATATGGAAGCTAGTGGACCCCTCCTTCTCTTTTGGTTGACCCATCCAAACAAGACAGACATCATGGCTCCCTCCATTATTTCATGACTATTTTCTCCTTAATTTTTCATATATGATAATTGACTCTACGATGATTTTATTCCTTGTATGACTATATAAGGGGCCTTTGAGCAATTATAAAAGGACCCCTCCCCTTGTAGTTTAGGAAATAATTAATGAAATTTAAGAGTTTCTTTTTTCTTTGCCTTTGCTTTTCGAAGGATCGAACTCCGTGAGGGAGCGGGCATAAGCCTAGTTATCCAAGATCCCTCGAACTTCACGATTTGAAGAGGAGGTCCTCTTTACCACCGAACCATCAAGCCAGGAGCCGAAGGTCCAAGGAACTGAGCCTCATCATCCAAGGCGCATCTTTCGAGATACTGTGCGAGACCATCGTTCCAGGAAAAAAAAAAAAATCATCGCTGCCAGGTATTATAAACCCTCCCCCCTTCTCCTAGTTCTACTTTATTGAAGGATCAGGGATGTATCCTAATCTAGGGTTTTCCTAATCCCTACGGTCCTAACTCCCTTAATCTCTTTAAGGGTCTACTTAGGGGAATAAATTGTTGATCATCACATGTTTAATCCTATCATGTTTTGTTATGTTTTCGGGAAAGGTTTAATCTGAACAAAACTAAAATCATCCAATCTACAAGCACACTTTCATGATGATCACACTCTCATCCCGCACCCGGTCCGCATCATATGAGTTGACTAAATCCTCCAAAACTTGAAAACTCATTCCATAAACAAGAGAACTCATTGAAACGAAGAAGATAACTGTTCTAACTCTCATAATTTGAACTTTCTTCATTTGAAAACCTCCCAAACTTCTGAGTTTCATTTGATTGAGGTTTGAATCATTCTAGCTCTCATGATTTTGAACTTTCTTCATTTGAAAACCTTCCAAACATCTGAAAATCACTGAATTAAAGCTTGAATCATTTTAGCTCTCATAGTTTTGAACTTTTTCATTTGAAAAACTTCCCAAACATCTGAAATTCATTTGATTAAGGCTTGAATCATTCTACCTCTCGTAATTTTGAACTTTCTCCATTTGAAAACCTCTCAACCATCTAAATTTCACTGAATTGAGTCTTGAATCATTCTTAGTTGATCTTGGTCTTCTACAAAATTTCTTCTTTTGAATCATAAACCCATTTAGGTGCTTGAAATCACTTTTAATCATCTTGATGATTTATACATGTCTGCATTTCAACATGATTCTCCACAAAACTCATTAGTAACTTACTTAATTATTTTGTGATCATCAAAATCAATATAATGTCAACACTTTCTAAGAAGTAGATATGTTATTCAAAGGGCATAATGCTTTCTAGCACAACACTCTATAAGGACTCCTTTCAAGGTAAACGTTTTAAATTTCAATGTAATCAATAAATCCACCTAATCTGAACATGAACATGTACTCAGTGAGAATCTAAAGACTATGAAAGAATGGATGTTCACAAATTTGCTGCATGGCAGCGGAAAAAAAATTAGTCCATCAGTAAGGTTGAAAAGAAAAAGATCCAAGGGTAGGAAAAGTGAAATCTTTTCTTCTTTTGGAGAGAGAACCTTGAAGCCTTTAGTCTCTGTAATCCTGCATGACTAAACTTGCCAGCAATTCTGAAGGGTGTGATTGGTGAAGGGCTAGCAGGGAAAATAGCATATTTAGCTGAAACTAGAAAGCAAGAATACAAAACTGTTAAAAAAAATAAAACAAACAAAATTAGAAATAAAACTAGCGTTTATAAGTGCAGTTGAAGTGCAGTTGAAGTGCACTTTTAATTTAAAAAAATATATAAAACTAGCTCCAATTGCTGAAGTGCAGTTGGAATTTACTCAATGCTTTTTTTAATGCTTGATCAACTGAACCGATAGAAAGAATTATGTAGCCACATAATTCCAAAGGATCAAAGCATTATAGTTAAATTTTAGGAGAGGGGTATTTTAAGAATAGAAAGTTTTACAGAGACATTATGGGAGAGGGACATTTTTAGATTGGGAACTCTTTCACATAGTCCTTGGCACACTTATATTATTTTTAGGATTTTTAGGAAGAAGAAATACAGGATAAACAATATATACAGTATCATGTTTGTAGTTATTTTTTTAAGAAAAAAATGTGTTTCAAAATTTTAATTATCATATAATTAAAATATATCATGCAATGACATACAATACAATAATATATTGATTAAATTCTCTCCAATCTAAAGCAGTTTTTCTCAATAATGGCAAGGTGCAATTCATGGTACTGCTGCAACATTGAGAATACAAAGGTAGGCACTGACTATTGCATTACAAATATTGAGTGGTTCCTATCCTAACCATTTTATAGGCAGCCACCTTCATCAATATATTTTCTCTTTTTTAAGTCTAACATATTAATCTATCCTCAGCATTGTAGTTTATATATTTTTCTGGGGAAAACACCAACTCTGACCTTATTCTCTCAATAGCAGAGAAAGTGAAGGCGCAGCAGGCATGAAGGCCTACTAGACTGGAATGCCTGTTAAGAGTCCAAATGGAGTCTCTTGATAAATTGAGATGATAAAAAATTAGGGAAAAAAAAAGAAGAGGTGAATAGAACATAATTGCTCATCCATTATAACAAGATTGGTGTTAATAATTTGAGCAAATGCCACTTAAAATCTAGGCCTACTTCTTTGGCATCCACTGCAGTGTAATTACTCTAAGAAATGAGGTGGCTATAGGTGTGGCAAGCCAATAAGCCTGTTTCTGTAGATCTTGCTCCAGTGAGAAGTGTAAAATGGTGACTCAAATTTTGAGAGAGAGTTTGGATCAAAGTCCCATCCAATTCCTAAATTTTGTTTTGCAGAAGGTTTATGATTAAGCAGTTAGATTTACTGCAAGGTTTGATCTCACTTAATTAGTTAGTTTATTGCATGGGGGATACTGGTATCCCTCAGCAGTGATACCATGCTCCAGAAATACAAATATACCTGATGACCTGAAAGCTACCAAACCTTGAGCCAAACAACATGCAACAAATGAGCCAAGAGAGCCAGGCCTCAGCACAAATCATGGTCCCAAGTACAAGTCTTGGTATTCCCAAACAATTCATTTCAAATCAATTCTACAATAGAATTCAATTGAATTTTATTAATAGAATTAAACTGAAATGAATGGTAGAATTCGTGCAATTGAAATAAATCTTAAAATGTTAGAACTCAACTAAATTCTATTACTGGGAACAGGCCGAAATGAATTGAATATATGTAAAGCTTCAATACTATTCCTTTTATCAAGTCTTTTTATAAGTGGGTCTACAAAATAAATTTTAGCTCTTCAAAGTATATTATTTTTGGTTTGAATTCTAATTATATGGAAGTCTGATTTTTAGACCTCAATTCAATTGAATTTTTATTTTTCTTTGGCTCAAAAGCATTTCAAATAAAGGAATCATTTACAAATGAAGGAATTCAATCAATTTTTTTATGTTCAAGCGATTCCAAATGGGGTGCTAAAGAATTCTGACAGACAGCCTGCATAAGAGTGCAAAGAAGACAAGGTAGCTCCTCCCATGGAGGTTCAAAGCAAGCCAGCCCTTAAAAGAAAGCAATAAGGAATAGCTTCCCCCATAAGCAAAGCTACCCTGCACCAAGTGAATTATATTGCGTGTATAAGAACTCAGGCATGGCCTTCCTTCCATTTGTTGAAGTGCTTGGCTTCATTCCTCTCCAAACAACAAAGATCAGAAGTCATGGGTTCTCGTATTTACACAGAGATCGATCCCCATTTTCAGTGGGTTCCAGGGGAAGAGTTTGACACCATCATATTTCAGCTCACAGGCATGGTTTCTCTATTCATTTGCATGAAATATTTATCATTTTTTTTCTTCAATTATAACTTCAAAATTCTAATTTTGTCTCAAGACCATAGGCAGAGATAAGGAAAATTATTGACTCTGAAAATTCTGCCTTAAAATACATCAGACCTTTATGGTGTTTTTTTACTTTGTTTATATCATGGTAAATGATGATTTTCTATTTGAATGATAGTTAAATGGCACCTTAAAATAAAAAATAAAAAAGAAACTACCCATTAAGATTGTTTAAATAACATTGCAAGCCTTTTAATCCATGGTATGTAACTGGTTCTTTACTTGGAATGAAGGATTCAGCAAGGAACAATTAAAAGCCGAAGTTGACACATCAAGGAACCTAAGGATCAGTGGGGAGCGACCTATGGAAGGGAATCAATGGTGCCGCTTCCTGAAGAGCTTCCCACTCTCAGAGGATTTCGATGCGAAGACGATCAAAGCCAAGTTTGAAGATGGAATCCTTTATGTGGTACTGCCAAAGCCAATGGCCGAAGAATCCTTGGCAGCTAACAGCAATGTTCATGTGCCCAGAAAGCATAGGAAAATTATTCTAAATGTTCTTCTGGCGATCACCATCATTGTTGTGGCAGGGCTTGGGACATACGCAGCATATAAGCTAAGGAGTCATAAAAGAGAGACGCAGCAAATGTGACAAGTATCATTGATGCAAAAGGATGGATGATGCTACATGAGTCCATAAGAACAGTTTCATGGGACAACCCTGCCTCATGTGCATCAGTTGCTATCTAATAACTAGAAGTGTAATTTAAATCTATTATTTATTAAGCAATGTCCCAACCATTGATTCAAGGTGTCTTAAGACCATGTCAGGTTGGCAAGAATTGGTAATGGAATTGGATGTCTGATTCCCATCTAGTCTATCTCATGCTTGATAACTCATGCAGAATGTATGAAAATGTTATTCCCATGATACTGAATTCCCATTAAAAGGGGTTAAACCATGCACAAGGGGCATGTGGGATTTAGCCACTCTCATCCATTGGACCCATGGCTCCTACTCTCATCCTCTTGCATGAGATGTACTGTTGATGTATGATGCTTCATAATCTTTTAAGATTCTTTGGTTGAAGAAGAAAATTAGGATGGAAAACTTTTTCATTCTTATTTTTCTATCCTCATTTTTTCATATTTAGGGTCTGTTTTGATTAGCTATTAATCCAACTGTTGGCCAACAACTATCTCACCTAGCAGCTAGCTAACAGCCACTTAAAGATATCTCAACAACTCTAAACAGCTAATCCAAACAAACTCTTTTATCGGAAGAAGAAGGAAAAATTATTTGAAACCTATACATCTTTTTTTTCCCTACTTATCAAAAAATAAATATCATGAGAATATGGTATTTTTGTTTTCCATTGAAAAAAATTTTGGCATAAAAACTAAAGCTATTCCTCAAATTTTTTTTATTTTATTTTTCTTCCATATCAATCTAATAACTCATGTTCACTTAATGCCCATGCAATCTTTATTTTAGAGGTCTTATCATAAAATTAACATTTTTTCATGTAAAACTACCTTCAACCAAAGATACAAAAAATATTTCTAGAGCTATATTTTCATAAAAAAATTTTATCAATCAAATATGATAAAATTTATTTTGTTATGCAAAACTTTTGCCAGAAAATGTGTCTCAAAAGAACTTTTCCTCAAAGAAAACCATTGTCAGAAAAATACCAAACGAGCCATCATAGCAATTCACAGCAGAGGAAAACGAGCTGGTTGATTGGCTTTGCGAGCAGGGGATGCAATAGAGAGTTCTCTCATGAGCAGAGGAATAAGGAGGAAAACAGAGCGTCATATTGAAGGAATCAAAGTAATTTCATAACAATCTAGTGAAGATAACAAGAAAAAAAAGGTCCAAACAATGGTCTCACAGGCAGAGATGAAGCATCTCTTTATTCTAGAATTAATAATGTCGTCGCTGATGTCTGCAACGATATCCTTGTGCTTAGAAAAAGACTCCAATGGCAATGGCAAACGCTGCGATCATCATGGCAAGGCCAGCAGATATTGTTGTCCCCCTCGATTGTGGTTGAGGAGATGGACCTTGAGATTGAACATTGATGACAAGCTTCTGTCCCAGCTTACAATGGTCCTTCATGCCACAGAGGTACCATTTCTTTCCAGGTTTTAACAGGGGGATCATATCATTCCCACCGTTCCTTGGCTGGCTTTCCTTTGGCACGGTGCAGTTTTTGAAGTCAGGGCCAGTCACATTGTAGAGATTGTGAAAGTTTGGATCATAGTTGAAAACTGCAGCATCAGTGCAAAATCACAACTTATGTGAAGTCTTGTTCTTTACAACTTAATCTTGCTTGTAATTCAGTCCATAGAACATGATTTTATGCTTTTTTTTTTCAAACTATAGTTTATACAGGAGAATAAAAATCAGAACATAACATTATGCAGCTACTGAGATTTAATTCTTTTGATGGTCACATATATTGGCGTCCTTATAGGTGCTTTGCACTTTAAAAGTACCTAAATTTTACTTCACAATAAATTCTAATGGAAGAATGGGCTTTGCCTGTTAAAAAAAGTCCTCAGAACAGTCTGCTTAAACCTTTCCTTCTATGAAATAAAGATAATAAACATGTCACCTTTTTAAAAAAACATGCACTTAAGACCTTAAATCAATTTAATCCAACCTTTTCCTTACCAATAATTTGGTGTCTATATGTATGGATCACATAAACATATCAAAGAAAGAAAAACTTAGATAAAAGTATGTACACATGAATGCAATTGACCAAACATGAACATGTAATCCTTTTAATTTTACAGCTCCATCAATGGTACAAAATTTTATTTTCTGAAAGTTTCAAGGAAGTCACTGAAAGATTTCACATTATATCTTGATCCATCACCAGGCTTTTGGATGATAGGCATATTCCTTTCTAACAGAATAATTTTTTTTAAAAAAACCATCGATGAAGAATTTAAAATCTTATAATATTTGCGAATGATGGTGAACAAGAAAGATATGGGATGAAGAGAATTAATCTTTTTAATTACCAAGCCGGTCTCCAACGAAAAACTCTTTGTCAGCAGCCCATTCTGTGTAATTGACGTCGGGACCCCAGCCTTTATCATCACCCACAGTGTAATCCGTGGCAAGAACAACGTGTGGGAGGACTACCATGGCAATGGCAAGGAGAACAAGCATTGTTTTAGACGCCATGGGAACTGGATCTTTCTTGTTGATGTGCTTAAGAGCTCTGCTGGCTGCAATGCCTTTCCAGTGGCTGAATCGATCTATATTTATAGACTCTTATTTTTATGACTCCAATTGGAATGCCCGCCGGCGACGGCAATTGCATGAATGCATTCCGGCATTCCCATTGAGTGGTCCGGAAATATGAGAATATGCCAACAAAATCGTTGCTGGACATGCCGGAACCATGAGATTATAAATATGAGCCGGCTTGGAGGTTTGTGAGTTTAACCTATGTGAAGATGTATGTAATATGATTCATGGCCCATCTAGTGGAGCTCTGGCTCCATCTGTGGCCTTTACCTTTCTTGAATTGTACCCAAAAAAAAAAGCAAACTGAGTTCAGCTCTACTTGGGCTAACCCAACTCTTGAAGTGGCTTCCACTGGCTTGAATTGAGTTCGAATGTCCAATTGCAGGCAATCATCAATTAAGAAATTAAGAAATTAAAACCACACATCTAGTGGTGTTGGATATGACCTCATACAATTGGATCTATTTTGATCAATCTTGATTCTAATCATGCTCTAAAATTTTACGTCACACTTGAACTTGTCTTGGACCTACCAAACTTATTATTTGCCTTTTATATACATGCATGCATATATGTATGTGTGCAGCAATGTATTCTTGTTCTAACAAGCAAACAATGGCATTACAAAAGAAACAATAGTGTTGATGAGAAAGGCATACTAATCAGAATATTGTTCATAGAAATGTACATCTAAATGGGAACTTGATTGCCAATTTAGTTATAATCACAATCTAATAGCTCCTAAATATATATATATATAAGATTTAATTTTCATTCGAAAATAAATCTCAGCATTAAGACAGCCTAGTAGCATGTACACAAATCAAGACTAATATCATTTCAACATAAAATCAAAGGGCAAACTAATGAAAAGATATATCTCTGCTTGCTTCACATAACTATGATTAATAGTCTTTAATATTTTCTTTCTTGTATCTAATGGAGCTATTTTTAGGCTCAAGAGTTTGAATATTGTATTTTTCTTTTGGTACAATTTATTTACCTTGTCATCGAACCATAGAATTATTTTCCTTGATAATTGTATGTTCCACTAAAATCTGAAAGCATACTTTAGGCTTATAAAGAGAAATTTTATATTCAATATTACGGACAACCTTTAATTCAAATGATAATATTTAGGCACATTCCTTACTTGGATTGGGAGGTTTAGAAAGAAGAGAAGAGAAATAAGAGTGGATTAAAAGGAAAAATGAAGAGAAGATTAGATTCTCTCATCAAATAAATTAATTAAGGAAAGAATGAAAAACAAGCAGAGAAAAGAGGTTTCTTTTATAATTAAATTTTATAGGAGAAACCATGATCATTCAAGATTGTTCGAAATAGATCCAATTGCATAAGATCATATCCGACATAATTAGAGGTGTAGCTCTAATTTCTTAATTTTGAAGTCACGATGAACCCAACAACCTTTATTGATTGCCTGTAATTGGACATTCGAACGCAATTAAGCGAGTGGAGCCCACTTCAAGAGTTGGGTCAGCCTAATTAGAGCTGAACTCAATTCATTTTCCCATAGAACATAACATGCATTTTTGCAACCTGTAACGCAATTATTATTCCCATCAAAAGTTTATATCAAGTCACCACATCCAATGCGCCAAGGAAACCAACTCTTCTTCCCCTTGGAGCTCTCCAACCATGGCAGACAAAGATAACATTTGAATCAAAAGATTTTTTTTTTTTTTTAAATTTTAATATGTCGACAAAGGAACTTCCTCCCCGCTTCCTTTTTCCATGGAGAAAGGAGAGGCCAACTCGCGTAAAACAAACTTATAATCTCATAGTTTCGGCATCTTCTACGACGATTTTGTTGGCTAGTTCTCATATTTTCGGACCACGGAATGGGAATGCCGGAATGCACTCATGCAATTGCCGTCGCCAGTGGGCATTCCAATTGGAGTCATAAAAATAAGAGTCTATAAATATGGATCGACTCAGCCATTGGAAAGGCATTGCAGCCAGCAGAGCTCTTAAGCACATCAACAAGAAAGATCCAGTTCCCATGGCGTCTAAAACAATGCTTGTTCTCCTTGCCATTGCCATGGTAGTCCTCCCACACGTTGTTCTTGCCACGGATTACACTGTGGGTGATCATAAAGGCTGGGGTCCGGACGTCAACTACACAGAATGGGCTGCTGACAAAGAGTTTTTCGTTGGAGACCGGCTTGGTAATTAAAAAGATTAATTTTCTTCATCCAATATCTTTCTTGTTCACCATCATTCGCAAATATTATAAGATTTTAAATTCTTCATCAATGATTTTTTTAGAAAAATTTATTCTGTTAGAAAGGAATATGCCTATCATCCAAAAGCCTGGTGATGGATCCAGATATAACGTGAAATCTTTCAGTGACTTCCTTGAAACTTTCAGAAAATAAAATTTTGTGCCATTGATGGAGTTGTAAAATTAAGAGGATTATATGTTCATGTTTGGTCAATTGCATTCATGTGTACATACTTTATCTAAGTTTTCTTTCTTTGATATGTTTATGTGATCCATACATACAGACATACAAACATACATGCATATATACATGCATACATACGTAGGAAATCCTAGCCAAATTACATAGCATGAAAAATAGACACCAAATTATTGCTATGAAAAGGTTGGATTAAATTGATTTAAGGTCTTAAGTGCATGGTTTTTTAAAAAGGTGACATGTTTATTATCTTTATTTTGTAGAAGGAAAGGTTTAAGCAGATTGTTCTGAGGACTTTTTTTAACAGGCAAAGCCCATTCTTCCATTAGAATTTATTGTGCAGTAAAATTCAAGTACTTTTAAAGTGCCAAGCACCTATATGGACACCAATATATGTGACCATCAAAAGAATTAAATCTCAGTAGCTGCATAATATCATGTTCTGATTTTTATTCTACTGTATAAACTATAATTTTTTTTTAAAAAAAAAACATAAAATCATGTTCTATGGACTGATTACAAACAAGATCAAGCTGTAAAGATCAAGACTGATTAAGTTGTGATTTTGCACTGATGCTGCAGTTTTCAACTATGATTCAAACTATCACAATCTCTACAATGTGACTGGCCCTGACTTCAAAAACTGCACCGTGCCAAAGGAGAGCCAGCCAAGGAACAGTGGGAGCGATGTGATCCCCCTGTTAAAACCTGGAAGGAAATGGTACCTCTGTGGCATAAAGGTCCATTGTAAGCTGGGACAGAAGCTTGTCATCACTGTTCAATCTCAAGGTCCAGCTCCCTCACCAGCTCCTGAACCAACCTCGAGCTGGACAAAATATCTGTTTATCTCTCCATGATCATCGCAGTGTTTGCCATCGCCATCAGGGTCTTTTTCTGAGCACAAGCCATACTTGCAGATGCTCACAGAGAACATTTTTAGTTCTAGAATAAGAGATGTTTCTTCTCAGGGGCTGCCTATGAGACCACCACTCTCGTGGTCCCTTCTTTTCTTGCCTTCACTGAATTGTTATGATTTTAATATGATTCCTTCAATAAGACTTTCACTTGCAACTTTATTATTTATCTTTTCTTTTAATATATATTGCAGTATAAATATAACCATGACTCCTTATCCAGACTAGCAAACAATGGCATTACAAAAGAAACAATAGATTGCTAAATTAATGAAAATGGCATCCCAAGCAGCGTATTATTCATAGAAATGTACATCTAAATCGGAACCTAATCGCCATTTAGTTAAAATTATAATCTAATAGATCTTAAATGTAAGATTCGATTTTCATTCAAAAATAAATCTGAGCATCAAGAGAGTCTAGTAGCATATACACAAACTAATGAGAAGATATATCTCCTCTTGCTTCGCATATCTATGATTAATAGCCTTCAATGTTTTCTTTTTTGTATTTAATGGGACTATTTCTAAGCTCAGGAGTTTGAATATTGTATTTTTCTTTTGATATAATTTATTTGCCTTGTCATTGCACCATGAAATTATTTACCTTTATAATTGCATGTTCTACTAATATCTGAAAGTATATTTTAAGTTTATAAAGAAAAATTTTATATTCAATATTACTGCTTGGCTAAGAAAAACAATACCCGTAGAATAATCAAGACAACAAACGAGCCAATTAGAGTCACCAAATATATAATCAAGTCATAATGCCATGCAGATAAAATAATTAGGCACCAAAGAAAAATAAATCATAGTAATAAACGCCAAATTTATATGGAAAACACCCTAATGTAGAGGGAAAAAAAAACATGGGATAAATTAGCGACAAAATCTATTATCAAATCAATTGTTATAATATCTATGTCTCAAGTTTTTGTCCTAGAGATTCATAGTAATTGGCAACAATATAAGAAATTAGTCATAGGGTTACACAACAAATCTTTTATTATAAGAAGATTGAGTATACTGGTTCTCTGTTATTAATATACTCTAACAACAGCCTAAAAGGAACCACTAATGGCTTGTTGCTATGTGTGACTGCTCTCTTTATGGAGCATGATTTTCTGGCTGTTATCTTTTTCTCACAACCACACCGGCCCCCTTAGTTTTTCCACCCTTCTTTTTTTTTTTTTTCCCTACTGTTCAAAAAAAAAAAGAAGGAATCAATTCTCTCTTTAATTGGGAAACTAGGGAAGGAAGGTGGAGGAGAAAAAGGAAGTGGCTATATGATCCTCCGCTGTGTTCTCTATTTGGAAATAGGTAAATTTTATTGGAAACGAAACTGAACCTAAGTTGAGCCATGTGCCCATAACAATTTCTTCTCCAACCCCGTAAAGAGGAGAATCATCACATGACTCCTCACTTGGAGTCCATCCTAACCAGCTCGATGCAAAGGTCATGTTTCTCCTTGAGAATCACTTTAGTCATTATGCCAGTAGTGTCCATGTCTACGTGAATCTTCTTAGGTGCATTAATTGTTTCTCAATTATCAAATACAACTAATGATCTCACATCAATGTGCTTCATTTGTGCGTGATAAATATTCTTGCTCAAATCTATTGTACTTTGGCTATCATAACACACCACATACTTATTTTGCTTCAACCTTGACTCTTTAAGGAATCTTTTCATTCAAAGCATCTTCTTTCCTGCTTCGATGGCTACAATGTATTAACCGATAAGCTGTACACTTCTACAACTTAAACTATCATGACACAGCTTTCCCTACAAAGTGAAAATAAATATCCTGAAGTAGAATTCCTACTATCAAGATCACCCACCATATTTCCATATGTGAATCCTTCTAGAATGGTTATGCACTCTTAAAACTCAAACACAACTTCAATGTGTGTCATGCTTAGACCCGAGATGAATTTAAAGCGTAACAATCTACCGCACACTTGAAAATAAATTCTCAGTATGCAAGGCATCATATGCAGAGTAATTTTACATAATTAATTAAGATATAGAGCCAACTTCTATCCAACTCCTGCTTATGTCTCAGTTTCTGAAATAAAAAAAATAATAATAGAGTTTTATGAGCTTTCGCTCTGTAAGGAACACTAAGTATAAATTAGTGGATTAAACAAGTGAAAATTTATAAAACTTTTATAAAATAATGCATATCATTAATTAAAAATCATAAACTTCTGTTGATAACTTCACATATCATTGATATATTAATACTTATAAATTTCAAGGTATCTTTTAACTAGTACATAAAACTTTTCATATGATATCTTTCATATCATCATATTCAAAATTTTTAAATCATCTATCATTAATAAATTTTATATCATCATATTACTAATACTCCACGGTCATAAACTATTGTTACATATATCCTTATGATAGAGGCAGAGACCACATTTAATCTTGTGGATGGGGGTGTATCCTCCACACATATCCCTTGTAGAGGTAGGTTCCGATATCTGTGATCAAGTCAACACATAGCAGACCGAGAGTTACATGTTTTCAGTTATATTTTATTGTTAATAATTCTGTATTCATTAATATTTACTTATTCATATCATAAAATTCTCATAATAACAATAATTCTTCAGTATTTACAATAAATAGCTACACAAAAATAACTATATAACAGTAGGTATTAAAATATTAACAGCATATAAGAAAATAAAACAATAATATTTAATCAGCAATTTATAAATTCTCAACTAGATATTTAAGCAGTTTTACACAAATCTTCTAATTTATAATTAGCCTACTTACTTGATCCAAATTTGTAAATAACATGCTATACAAAATTTAAATCTTTAATAGCATTGCAAAATCTTATTATTTCAAATCAACTGGTTATATGAAAGTTTAGCAATTATTTCAATTCAAATAATCATTCATTAACTATAAAATACATTTTTGGCAATTCTACAATATTATAAAAGTTTTAATTTATAGTCAAGTTACCTAACAAAGTTTAAATCTTTTTAACAATCATAAATAATTTATAAAATACTCTAACTTATGATGAGGTTACTTACCTTTATAAATAAAATTACTAGAAACTAATCCTCAATTTTTGATATTCAAGGGCTCCATTAACCTTCTTGATCTTTCAACCTTCACCTTTTTTATCCTTCTGAACTATTGATTTATTATTAAAAAACCTCAAATGAGCCTTATTTATGGAGAGATTTCCTAAATTCTCACTCTTCCAGAGATTTCTAATCAAACTAATAAATTTCTCAATTCTTATAGGATACTGATTTTTTTAAGAAAACTAAAGAGATAAATATCCATTAAATATTTAAAAACAGATTCTTCAGTCAAAACTAAATTTCAACTCATCCAATATAATTTTAAAATATAAAAAGTCGGATAAAAACACCAAAAACCATCCTTATCTCAATCAATGGTATTTTCATAATTTATCAAAAATTTGTTAATAATGATATATATTCATAAAATTGCTTCTAATTTTCTCAATTGACCTTCGATTTAAGTGATTTAAGATGTGTTAGAAAGCAAACATTATAGATATAGATTCAATCAAAAATTAAAATTCAAATATTTTTTATAATTTTTAACTTAATACAGTCAAATTTCCTTTTAATCTAAAGTAAGCTAGCCAAAAAGATTGGGTCTTACATTCTTCCTCTCTTAAAAAATTTTGTTCTTAAAATTTCAATTTACAATTATAAATATTATTCTTAAGTTATATATACTTATATTTATGTCATCTTTCAATCACAACATTTTAAATTACGGCATTAGATCTATCACACTTCCACTATGCAACTTTAATATAAACCTCCATATTAAAGAAAGGTTTCATCTACTTCCACTCAATTTACTTTTTACCCATACCATTACTAATTAATCCAAATTCCTAAGGATCAAACCTAAACTTATCCGTAAGAATCATAGGAGAAAAAGATTTCTTTTAATTAAATCTTATAAGAAAAATCATGATCATTCAAGATTGTTCGAAATACATCCAATTGTATGAGATCATATACACCATTAGAGGTGTGGCTTTAATTTCTTAATTTTGAAGTCTTGATGGATCGAACAATCTTTACTGATTGCCTGCAATTGGATATTCGAACGCAGTCAAGCCCACTTCGAGAGTTGGGTTAGCCCAATTAGAGCCAAACTCAATTCATTTTTCGAGAACATAGCAAGCATATTTGTAACCTGTAAGGCAATTATTATTCATATGAAAAGTCTATATCAAGTCACCACATCCAATGCCCCAAGAAAACCAACTGTTCTTCCCCTTGGATCTCTCCAACCATGGATGGCAGACAAAGATAATATTTGAATCAAAAGATTTTTTTTTAATAATTTTTAATATGGCGACAAAGGAACTTCCTCCCTGCTTCCTTTTTCCATGGAGAAAGGAGAGGCCAACTCGCATAAAACAAACTTATAATATAATAGTTTCGGCATCTTCAATGTCGATTTCGTTGGCTGGTTGTCATATTTCCGGACCACGCAATGGGAATGCCAGAATGCACTCATGCAATTGCCGTCGCCGGCGGGCATTCCAACTGGAGTCATCAAATTAAGAGTCTATAAATATCGATCAATTCAGCCATTGGAAAGGCATTGTATCTACTAGAGCTCTTAAGCACATCATCAAGAAGAAAGATATGGTTCCCATGGCATCTAAAACAATGCTCGTTCTTTTCGCCATTGCCACGGTTGTCCTCCCACACGTTGTTCTCGCCACGGTCTACGTGGTTGGCGATGATCAAGGTTGGAGTCCTGCTGTCAATTACACACAATGGACTGCTGGCAAAGAGTTTTTCGTTGGAGACCAGCTTGGTAATGAAAAAAGATTAATCATCTTGATTAAATGTCTTTCTTGTTCGCCATCTTTTGCCAATATTAATAAGCCGTATTTTTTTAAAAAAAAAAAATTGTTCGTAGGCAAATTTTCCTTCTTCTTTTTTCTGTTATGTCTTTTTCTTGTTTTTATTATTATTATTTCGGTTTCTCTGTAAATATACCTGTCATCCATAATCCTGATGATGGATCTAGATAGAATTTGGAATCTTTCAGCACCTTCCCTGAATGCATTAGAAAATAAAATTTAGTGCCATTGATGGAGTTGTAAAATTATGAGGACTATAAGGTCATGTTTGATCAATTGCATCATGTGCAGACACATGCTAAGTTAACATTCCATGGATACATATTTTTTATCTAAGTATTCTTTGTTGGATATGTTTATGTGATCCATACATATGTATGAATATGGAGCTGTAGGAAATCCTAGCCAAATTACATAGCATGAAAAATAGACTCCAAATTATTGCTAGAAAAAGGTTGGATTAAATTGATTTAAGGCCATAAGTGCATGGTTTTTTAAGAAAAGTGATATGCTTATCATCTTTATTTTGTAGAAGGAAAGGTTTAAGCATATTGTTCTGAGAACTATACAGCAGAATTTGTTGTGAACTAAAATTTAAGTACTTATAAAGTGCAAGACACCTATCAAAAGAACTATATATGTCTCAGTAGCTGCATAATATTATGTTCTGTTTTTTTAATTCTGCTGTATAAAATATAATTTGAAAAAAAAAATAAAATCATGTTCTATGCACTGAATTAGAAGCAAGATCAAGTTGTAAAGAGCAAGACTTCACATAAGATGTGATTTTGCACTGATGCTGCAGTTTTCGTCTATGATCCAAACTCTCACAATGTCTTCAATGTGACTGGCCCTGACTTCCAAAGATGCACCGTGCCAAAGGAGAGCCAGCCAAGGAACAGTGGGCTTGATGTGATCACCCTGTTAAAACCTGGAAGGAAATGGTACCTCTGTGGCAAGGAGAACCATTGTAGCCTGGGACAGAAGCTTGTCATCACTGTTCAATCTCAAGGTCCAGCTCCCTCACCAGCTCCTGAACCATCCTCGAGCTGGACAAGATATCTGTTTACCTCGCCATGATGATTAGTGTTTGCAATCGCCATTAGGTTCTTTTTCTGAGCACAAGTCATACTGGAAGATCTCACAGAGAACTTGTTAATTCTAGAGTAAGGGATGTTTCTTCTCAGGGGCTGCCTATGAGACCACTCTCATGGACCCTTTCTTCTTGCCTTCACTGAATTGTTATGGGTTTAATATGACTCCTTCAATAAGACTTTCACTTGCAACCTTATTATTTATCTTTTCTTTTAATATATATTGCAGTATAAATATAACCATGACTCGTTATCCAGACTAGCAAACAATGGTACTACAAAAAATACAATAGCTTGCTAAATTAATGAAAATGGCATCCTAATCAGAGTATTATTCATAGAAATGTAAATCTAAATCGGAACCCAATCGCCATTTAGTTAAAATTATAATCTAATAGATCTTAAATGTAAGATTCAATTTTCATTCGAAAATAAATCTGAGCATCAAGAGAGTCTAGTAGCATGTACAGAGACTAATGAGAAGATATATCTCCTCTTGCTTCACATATCTATGATTAATAGCCTTCATTGTTTTCTTTTTTATATTTAATGGGACTATTTTTAAGCTCAAGAGTTTGAATATTGACTTTTCTTTTGATATAATTTATTTGCCTTCTCATTGCACCATGAAATTATTTGTCTTTATAATTGCATGGTCTACTAATATCTGAAAGTATATTTTAGGTTTATAAAGAAAAATTTTATATTCAATATTACTGCAGGGTCCAAAAAAACAATACCCACAGAATAATTAAGATAACAAACAAGCCAATTAGAGTCACCAAATAAATAATCAAGCCATAAAACCATGCAGATAAAACACCCTAACGAGAGGGGAAAACAAAAACGTGGGATAAACTAGCAACAAAATCTACTATCAAATCAATTGTTATAATATCTATGTCTCAAGTTTTTGCCTTAACTAAAGATTCATAATAATTGGCAACAATATAAGAAATTACTTATAGGGTTATACTGTTATTAATATACCCTCAGAATAGCCTAAAAAGAACGACTAATTGCTTGTTGCTATGCGTGTTTGCTTTTTCTATAGAGCATGATTTTTACTCTGTTATCTTTTTCTCACAGCCATACAAACCCTCTTTCTTAATTTTTCCATCCTTATTTTTTTTCCCCAATGCTTCAAAAAAAAAAAAAAAAAAGTGAGGAATCAACCCTTTCTTTAATTGGAAAACCAAAGAAGAAAAGATGGAAGAAAAAAAAAGGAAGTGGCTATATAATCCTCCGTTGTGTTCTTTATTTAGAAATAGATAAATTTTATTGGAAACGAGACTGAACCTAAGTTGAGCCACTAGCTCATAACAATCTCCACCTCTGGCCCCATAAGGAGGAGAATCACCGCATGACTCCTCACGTGGAGTCCATCCTAGCCAGCTCGATGCAAAGCTCAAGTTTCTCCTTGGGAATCACTTTAGTCATCACGCTAGTAGCATTCAAGTCTATATGAATCTTCTTAGGTGCATTAATTGTTTCTTAATTATCAAATACAACTAATGATATTTCACATCAATGCGCTTCATTCATGCATGATAAAGGTTCTTGCTCAAATTTATAGCACTTTGGCTATCACAAAACACCAAATACTTATTTTGCTTCAATCTTAATTCTTTAAGGAATCTTTTTATCCAAAGCATCTTCTTTCCTGCTTCGATAACTACAATATATTAGCCTCAGTAGTTGATAAGTTGCACACTTCTGCAACTTGAACTGTCATAACATAGCTTTCCCTACAGAAGTGAAAATGAATATTTTGAAGTAGATTTTTACTATCAAGATCACCCACCATATTTGCATATGCAAATCCTTCTAAAACAGGTTACCACTCTTAAACCTCAAACACAACTTCAAAGTACCTCTCAAAAACCTAAATATCCACTTGATAACCTCTTAGTGAGTCTTTTCTAGCTTAGAAAGAAATCTACTCATCATACTAATTGCATGAGTAATACCTGGTCATATGCAAACTATAATATACATTAATGACCCAACTGTAGAGGAGTAAGGAATAGCTAATATATAAATATATATATATTGTCTCATTAATTGGATAAGATTTCTTACTCAACTTGAAATGGTTGGCAAGAGCTATGCTAACTGGCTTCATACTTTATGTTGAACTTTTTAAGCACCTGTTCAGCGTACTTTTTTTGTAATAGCCACAACTTTTCAGCCTTTTTGTCATGGATGATCTCTATGCCCAAAATTTGCTTATCTTGACCCAAATCCTTCGTGTCAAAGGATTTGGATAACTCCTTTTCTAACCTATAAAAGAATCATTAAAGCACCTTATCCCATAAATAACATATCATCATCAACAACAAAAGGATAATAAAATTATCACCAAGAATGTTTTGACATATATACAAGGATCTATAGTTGTTCTCTTATAGTCTTGACTCGCTATGAATGAACCAAACTTCTTGTATCATTACCTTAAAGTTTGCTTGAAGCCATATATATTGCATTTGTCTCTTTAGCTATATGGTTGAAAATACTAATATCCACCCACTGCCTAATAGTGCCAATGATTTTATGCTTAACCTTTTCCAATCTTTATCTAATATATCACTAAGCTTACCTGCATCACTCTCTGTTGGTTCATATAAGTCTTTATAGTAAAGGAGATCTTCTATCATTGGCTTCTAAATAATTAATTAGTTGCTATCAATTTAATCATGGGTCCTATACTATTTTTCATAATTTTTATGCCTCAATAACCAAGGCTCTAATACTAGATTGAAGGGACAAAAAACACTAATCTAGAATAATCAAGAAAGCAAACGAGCCAATTACAGTCACAAAATAAATAATCAAGTCAGAATAATATATAGTTAAAATAATTAAGCATCAAAAAAAATAAATCACAGCAATGAACACTAAACTGACATAGAAAACCCTCTAGTGAAAAGAAAAAAAAAAAAACTGCAGGATAAATCAACAACAAAACTCATTATCAAATCAACTATTATAATATCTATGTTTCAAATTTTTGGCCTACCTGTAGGGCAAATCAACAACAAAAGTCGTTATCAAATCGACTATTACAATATCTATGTTTCAAGTTTTTGGCCCACCTTGAATTCTCTTATTTTTTAAGTTAATTAAGGAGAGAATAAAGAATCAAGTAGAGAAAAGGGGTTTCTTTCCTAATCCACTTTTTTGATGTACCATTGGAATATATGGTAAGGGTAAAGTTTCAAAAGGAGTGAACTCTTTTCTCTCGTGTATAAAGTTTTCTTCTTTTATTTTCTTTCTTCTCTCTTTTATATTACTGATATATGCTTATGCAATGCATGAACAATCCTTTAATTTTAATTTTAAAAATAAAAATTAAATAAAAAATTAAAATTTTAAAAACATTATTTATAAATAAATTTTATAAATAGAGCTATTATTTTTTAAAATAATATAAAATATAATTACTATTGTTTCTTGACTTATCTTTATTCCATGATTATTTAAAATAAGATCTGTACTAAAATATAATATTTCTATACTAAATTTAAGTGAATTGCCTTTAAACTATATATGTAACGAAAATCTTTGATAAAAACAATTCCATCTAATTTAATTTAAAAGATAAGAGTGTTTTTAAGAAAAAAATATAAAATTTAAAATGAATACGTACTTCATTGGCAGATATGTTTGAATAGAATAAATTAGAGTTTTATTTTCTCCCTATTTTGGTGTTTGATCACTGCATAAATGATATATTTTAAAAAAAAGCTTGACAAATATGTTTGAATAGAATAAATTCGAGCATTATTTCGCCTTTATTCCCCCGCCCAATCATAAATGATATATTTGAAAGCAAAAAAAAAAAAGCCTACTAGGATATGGGGAAAGAATAGATTTTTTTTAAAAAAAAAAATCTATTAAAATAGCAAAGAATAGAAAAACTTTTTTACCAAAAGGAACACAGAAGGCACCGGCACGGAATGTAACTATTACTATGAGAGTAAAAAATTATTGTTATTTGATACGTGGCAACAAAATAAAAATAACTCTTAACTTTAAAGGGTGTGTCTGGCACCCATTCTGAATTAAGGTGGGATTGCTATTTCAATTGCATCGACTTTCTAATCTCAAGCCCGTCCCGTGGATTTAGCAATCCGATTTTTTTTTAGGTATATCAAATCAATATTTTGATGGAGCTCGCCGTATATAACTTTTTCTCTTTCTCTCACAAGCACTGATCGAATTGGAAATCCAATTTCATCTAACATTCCAAATGCGACCTAAATGTACCAATGTTTTTAGTGTCGAACAATTTGACCAGTTGAATTGATTAGATCGATAATTTATCTAAGGTTTGTTATAGATAATCCCTGGATCCAAAATAAAAATAACCATTTTAGACCCATAAAATTACGATTGAACTACCAACACGTTCAAACTTATGAGATCGAGTTCTTTTGGCTAGTTTACTTTAAACTAAGATACAAATTGATTGAATTATATTTTTTTAAAAATATAATTAAAATTTTTAATTAAATTTATATTCATGATATTTAGGGTTGAGATAGCTCTGTAATACATTTTAAATTATTCAAATTAAAGATAGTTGGCAAAGTTAAAAATAATTTTATGAATATATATTATAGTTGATAAATTTTTTATAAATTAACAAAATATTATTAATTAAAATAAAAATAATTTTTAAATTTTTTTAATTTAAAATTATATTAAATAATAAATTAATTTAAAATATATTTTAAATATTTAATAAAATATATTTTTTTATTTTTTTAAAAAAACTAATACGCTATAAGAGCCGCCATGTTGAAAAGTTTATCAGTTTTAACGGCTTAAAATTATATATATATATATGTATGTATGTAACGAAGCTCATGATTGTTTGATCAGAACCATTAGAGTTGAGCCGCAACCTTTTTCGATTCGAAGACCGCTTAGGTTTTTAAAACATTGATTTAAACTGTTTTATATTTTATATAATACATAAATTGTTGATCAGAACCGTTGGATGTCGCTTAGGTTCACGAAGTCAGCAGGTGTTCTCGTTCTTCGTCCTCGTCCTGCGGCCCTGCCGCCGCTCTCTTCCTTCTCCGCCTACCCCTGTTGTGTTTTGCCGTTTTGCGTTCTGGGGTTTTGAGGAAGCGTCGTCAATTGACTGCCGAGAAATTCGATCATGGGTGCGTAATCCGTTGAAAAAGTTTTTTTTACCATCTTTTCTTCCGATCGAATGCTTGAAGATTTTTTTTCGTTGATTTTTGCAATTAAAAATCTCTCTCTCTTTTTTTTTTTCCTTCTTTGGTTGCAGAAGAAAAGCCTCGCAAAGAGAAGAGGAAAGAAGCTCGACTGGCGAAACAGAAGAACCGATTCCTCTCATGGGTTCACCACCAGGTTATCAAATCTCTCTCTGTTAAGATTTTTTTTTTTTTTGGCTTTAATTCATACTAAACAATACGTCTTTGAAGAAATCCCCATACGGAATAGGATTCTTTGGGTTCAGAGTGGTAAAAATTTTTAGTTTCAGAGTGGTAGAAGGGGAAAAGAATCTTACCTGAGTTGATATCATATTTCTCTTATTCTTCTAAAGTTTAACTTAAATTGTTGTCGAAAGTTAGAAGTTCTGAGAATTAGCTGATGGGTTTCTGATCTTTGGGAGGCTTTTTTGGGTTCAGGGAAGTAAAAAGAAGAAGAAAGCACCCTTGGATTCGGAAGCACAAAGTGAAGATGTGGCTGTGGAGAAGAAGAAATCCAAGAAGAAATCGGATGACTTGAAGAAGAGGAAGATGAGTTCAGAGGGTAAGTCGAAGACCAAATTCCAGAAGTTTTTGGAGATGGAGATGGGGAAGGGTATGGTTAGTGCTGAAGAAGATCTGGAAATGGAGAGGAGGCTGGGAAAGAAGCTCAAGGTGAAGAATGGGAATCTGGGTGGTCGTGATGATGAGTTAAATATGCTCTTGGGTGCGATCCCATCAGCACTGGACTCCATGGTTGGCAATGACACAGATATAGATGATGAAGCAGAAGAGGATTGTGGTAATATAATGGAGAGTGTGTCAACAGACAAGAAGAAGCGCAAGAGAAAGAAGTCATCTGTCTCCTCACCAAAGCAACTAGAGGAAGAGGTTGCTGTGGAAGTGTCGATGGGGGATGCTAAGGTGGAAAGTAGTGAGGCTGACCAGCTTGATACATCTGACAAAAAAGAACCATGTGTGGAAGAAACTGTGATGGATACGAGTGTGACGTATGTGGCTCCTCACTTGCGAGCTCGTGCAAATGTTGAGTCAGAAGAGCTCTCTCAGGTTCGCCGTAGAGTGAGAGGTAAGAGCTCAATTATATCTTAGGAGGAGTGAATGCGATTATCTTCTATGGAGCTTGGTTTCTTGGATATGTGGAGTGTCATTGGTGTCCAACTCTATTTAACTAGTTGTTTGTTTTCAGGACTTCTGAATAGGCTTTCTGAATCAAATGTGGAGTCAATTACAGAAGAAGTGGCCGCAATCTTTCGAGTACTAATATTTATTTGATCTCTTACTATGTTTTTGCGGCTTTATTATCTTGTTAACTCTCTTTGAAACCTCTCTGGAGCTGACATTTTCACAGTCAGTTTCTCGCAGTGTTGGTTGTCAAATAATTGGAGAGGAGGTTGTAGCATCTTGTTCTGGAGGGCCTCGTGGCAATGAACAGTTGAGTTTCATTTTTGTCTTGATTTCAAACTCAGTTGGCACGACATTCTAGATTATTAATCTATTTTAATGTGATTTTCAAAATGCTAATTGTTTGTTTTATTTTATAGTGGAAGTGATGTATCTTTTTATAAAAATGAAAATAGAAAATAATTCATTCTCATATGCTGAAGTGGTAGAAGGAAATATCACAGAAAATTAAGCAAGCACAAGAGAGTCTTACTGACAACTTGTAGACCAAGAAAAATCATATTGATCCCTTAAAAACCAACATGCAAAAGATCTTTATAATATCAATCTTTCCTGCATCCTCTTGATTTCATATAACTTACTCCTCTCTGAAATCATCACCAAAAGAAAGGGATCTAGTACAATGTCACCTTCCTTCAAGAGTGTGGTAATATCTTTTCACAAACAGACTACTTAGGTGATCGTTAAGGTGTTAATTACATATAAATCCTAAATGACTTAAGAAAAATTATGTGGTCGATATCATGAGGAATGTTTACGCCTGATCATTCTTTCTAAGTGTGAGTTAAAGAGTTATTGCTTGTTAATTTTTGTGTATCTTATGTTCTTAATTGTCACATTGTGGTGGGATCAAACTTTAAGAACATTTCCTTTATGGAGATATAGCGGGTAGCAGCAGCAGTAGTACATTTTAGATGGCATGATACTTGTAGAGAAATTAATTTTGCATTAATAGGAAGAAGAAAGAAGCTATAGAAGGATTGAATGGGGGAATAGAGTTTAATAGTTACAGTCTTGCTGTTTCAACATTTCTGGATTCTTCTCATGTATCTCTTGCTGAAAAGTTCTGGCCATTTTAATCAGCACTGAGCTTTCTTTTCTCTTTTATCAGTTCTTTACGTCAAATCTCTATAGGTAAAACTGCTTGCTTTTGTTCTCTAAGATATCTGCTTCACTACTATACTGTAATTCTAATCCTTTTTGTCTATGTAGGTATGCTGCCGTTTTTGCAGCTTTTGTTGCAGGTATGGCATGCTTAGTTGGGATTGATTTTAGTGCAAAGCTTCTTGCTTCTCTTGCTAAATCATTTGAGGTATGACAGGGAGTCTAAAATGAGACTAAGTGAAACTAGTGCCAGCAGCCATGATTTCAAGCATCCATAGCTTCAGTATATTTATTATATGAATATTTGATGGGCTTGAAATCACTGGAGAAGATACTCTTCTCTATCTTTATGCCTTTGACTGGACATTTCTGTAATGGTTGCCCTTCCCTATCTTTGGCTTCTTTGTTAGGTTCCTTTAATTCATGATTTGATCCATGAACTCTGTTAACCATTAGTTATATTCATTGAAGATATCATATTGGTGGGTCACTGGTGTTTTTCTAATTGACATTTTCATTCTGTTTTAGGATGAGTACTTGAAGGAGGATGGCCTATCTTTGCGAAATCTTACGTTACTACTGTCATATATGTGCATCTTTGGTGTTTGTTCCAGGTTTGTACTATTGATAGTTGAGACGCATGCAAGGTTTTAAGTTTTTTGTCCCCTAATGGGAAGATCTGAAATCTTGTCCTTAAAGCTTTAAAGCTTAAACCTTTTACTATTTGCTTGTAAGTATGTGCTTGAAAAGAAAGTTACCTGTTTTGCTCCATCTATTCAATAAAATTATTTTTAGGTTAAACTTCAATTAGATTTGTCTGTGTGGGTACCCGTAATCATTTATATCTGCTATGTATCTGTTTGTTGTGCATTGAAACTTTTTTTTTTCTTTTGTTTGCATTCCTGATATATGGTTGTATTGATTTGTTTCTTTATGAGTTTAGGTGGTACATGTTCTCAGTGCATAAATTTACCCTTTTTTGTCATTGTCTGATTTGCAGTGATCTCATATATGATCTCCTTTCTGTGTTGACCAAGCGCTTGACAGAGTTGGATGTGTCCACTATCTTGACAATTCTGCAATGTATATCTTTTCTAATGTTTTCTTTTTAATTTATATTTTTATGATTGATGTGGACCAATTTTAATCTAAACTTGCAAGTCCTAGATCATGAGACTCATAATTATTCTAGCTCATTTTTACACCTTTTGCTTCTGTAAGCAGGTTGTGGAATGAAGCTGAGGAGTGACGATCCCACTGCTATGAAAGATTTCATCCTTGAAATACAGAATAGAGTGAATGAGTTGAAATCGCTCTCTGAGAGCAAAGAAGATGGGAAGTCAAAGATCAATAGTAAAAGAGTAAGCTGATTATTCATGTTCTTTCTTCCTGACATCTTGTTTTGAACATGCTTCTGATTTTTTGGTTTAATTTTCCTTGCAGATGGAATTCATGCTTGAAACAATTTGTGATATAAAAAACAACAAGAAACGGCCAAAAGAAGATCCTGCTCATCATACACGGTTGAAAAAATGGCTACAAAAGGTCTTCCACATCACTTACATGTTACTTTTTCCCCTTTATATATTCATGCAAATATAGCAATAGTTTTTTTAAAAAAACTTTATGCATTATCTAGTTTATTTAGTAATTTAAGTAAGCCATCAACAACTAAAGGTAAGAAAATTCTTCTATTTTGACATCTTATTTCCACTGTAGATTCTTCATGCTGACACCTGGTGGATTTATACATCATAGATCTGTGCTTTTTTAATTTGTATTATAATTTTATGCAACTCAGGATAATGTGACTTTGTCAGTCTTATAGCTCCTGCTTGGATTCCATATTATGCTATACATCATCGTTGCTATTGTGGTGTCCTCAATCTGTATGCTGATGACTTAAAATTTCTTCAGTTAAGAGCAGAGGATGTTCTCCTCCGTGGGCTCAAATGGAGTAAGCTGCTTGATCCTGATAGGAAAGGTCAATGGTGGTTGTCAGGAGATGTTGCACCCACAACAGATAATGTTGAGGATGTGGCAATTACAATTAACAAGGAAGTTCTAGAGGCACAAAAGTTGGTACAGCTTGCAGCTGCACAAAGGATGAACACTGACTTAAGGAGAGCAATCTTTTGTATTATCATGAGTGGGGAAGACTATATAGATGCTTTTGAGAAGCTTCTGAGGCTGGATTTGTCTGGGAAGCAGGTAACTATTCTGCTCATTTATGTCATACTTTGTTTATGGTTTCACTTACAATTTACTTACATTTCAAATTTCCTAATGAAATTATAGGATAGAGAAATCATGAGGGTACTTGTTGATTGCTGTTTGCAAGAAAAGGTGTTTAACAAGTATTACACTGTCTTGGCTTCCAAATTATGTAGCCATGACAAAAATCACAAGTTCAGCTTGCAGGTGAGCACACTGATTTTGCTTTCCGTATGAATATTCATGCTTGTTTTTCCAAATTCCATCCAATTGTGAATACTTTTTGTTTGAAGATAGTGTATTATAAAACAAGTAATATTCTCCACGTTTTAGGGATTGGACAACCAGTACCCTAACTATTTTCTGTGAACCATTTTATCTTAGGTTTTTATATATGGCTGTGCCTAACCTTAGCAGTGGTAGACAGTAGTGATGTTGGAGTTTGCATTGTAATCTCAATGGTTTCTATTAGAAGAGGGCTACATAAACTCAACTTATGCCCTGTTCCATTGTCAATTTATAATGTGACTCCTTATAAAAGCTTCTTTTTTCATCCCTTGTTTTTAAGTCTGAGTACCTTATTTTTATTTTTCCTCTTCCCTTTCAGTGCTTCTCCATAGTTTTATCTCTGTTTCTTCTCCTTTGTCCTCTCCACTTAATCTCTTCCTCCAAAAATTACCAGCATTGGCTACATTTTGAAATTACAAAACTAGGTTTGTTGGACATCATTAATAAGTCTAGGTGATTCAGAGTTTCCAGCCTGAGGAATATCAAATTCTGTGATGGAGAAGCAGTGGCACTGATGGTCAGAATCTCATGCTCTACTCCCACCTTTCCTCTCTCTTTCTTTTCTCTCTTGTTTTCTTGCTGCTCAATCTACCAACTGCATAAACTAGCCCAACACGATCTAAGACAAACTTACTGATTTTCAAACGCTATTTAAAAACTAAGCCAGGCTGGGCTTGTGTTAACCAGGTCAGGTTAGGTCAGCTGTGGATTGACCAAATCTTGTATCTGGCCTGGGCTAACATCTAACCATGCTCAAGCTACCCAAGTTGCATACCTATTGGAAGGCTACTCATAAAAGTTGTACATCAGATTGTATCTTCTGTGGTGGGAAGAGGAAACTGTGGAGCATTTGTTCATGAGGTGTAAGGTAGTTTCAAGCATTTTGAATCATTTCAGACTTGCTTAAAATCAGGCAGAATCCAAGGATGTGCTGGACCTGTGGGGGCCTTGGAGAGGGAAATGGCTGAAGAAGTGCCAGTGGAAGGGATGGGTTGTGCTGATTGCTGCTATGTGCTGGGAGAGTCGGCTGGAGATGAATAACAGGGTATTTAGGAACTCGATGTCTTCCATGATGGACGTGCTTAGAAAAATCAAGAGAATATTGAGATCATGGTTAATTCTAGTTCTGGAGAAAGGGGCAAGAGCTGTCTTGTTGTTTTACTTGATTAGTGTTAGAAGGGGCTGAGGCTGAAGGAGTTGGGGGTTTCTTAGACTATCTGAATCTGTGGTCTTGAATTTTTGTTTTTCTTGATTCTTTCCTATTCTTTTTCTACTCTGTCCGCACTTTCTTTCTTTGATCAATAATATACTTTAGGCGCCTAGTGCCTCTTGCTTTCCTTGAAAAAATAAAACTTGCAAATCTACCATTTTTTGTTTGCTGAACCTTCAGCCCCCTATCTTCTAGTATTTTCCCCTAGGTCCCACATTACTTTTGGCCTGTTCTCTGGTTACAAAATTTTGGTTCACCTCATTATATTGTTGAGCTCTGTTTGTTGATTTCTATGTTTATTTAAAAAATAGTTTTCAGATGTTTTCCATGTCTCGTCATGTTTTTTGTATTTCCCTTTTTTTTTTTTTTTTTTTTTTGTAAATTTCAGTACTGTTTATGGGATCACTTCAAGGAACTCGAATCAATGGAGTTGAACCGCTCCATGAACCTTGCAAGATTTGTTGCAGAGATGCTGTCCAGCTTCTCACTCTCTCT
Organism: Metroxylon sagu; assembly: GCA_017589505.3. Classification (NCBI taxonomy): domain Eukaryota; kingdom Viridiplantae; phylum Streptophyta; class Magnoliopsida; order Arecales; family Arecaceae; genus Metroxylon; species Metroxylon sagu. The sequence goes on from JACVBY030000422.1 coordinate 79,520, forward strand.
TGCCATTTTGAAGACCGTAGATCTGACAAACCCTATCCAGCTGACACCTAGAAGGATCATGCATTTCCGAATGCTTTTTGAAGCAGTTTTTGAGAGCACTGATGCCCTTGTGTGGAACATCTTCACTCGTATAGCTGCACTTCCAGAGCTTGAAATGCTGAGGAGCAGCCTTGTGTTCTTCATCAAGCAGTATGTTGTTGCTGCAAACTCACAAAAATCCATTGCTGGCAAATTCAAGATTGCGAAGAAAGCACTTGATAATGTGGCTGGGGTCCTCATGTAAAGTTTTCAACCCAAAGCGGGTGGTTGATTGTTCTCCTCTCTTCCTTTTCCCCCTCCCAGTTGGTTGCACAATGATTGAGCTGTGTTATGTTTTAGTTTTGATTTCCAAGTCTATGACCTAGAAGCCAAAGGCAAAAGGAGTTCTAATTATTGAAGGATTGCAGCTATGGCTGCAGAAGATTTTGCCATGAATGCAAAAACTGAGTTAACTTTTAATGATAGATATGAACTACTAAAGAAATTATCAAAAAAATAAGAAACATTTGAAAGGTATATGATTTGTTGCTCCAGTTTATCATCATCATGTTGGAACCAAAATTGAAACCAGAGTTCAAGATAATTTGGGCTGCTGATGATGCTAGCCCTTCACAAAGCTGCTTCGATATGTCCTGGCGTCTTGGTATAATACGATCGAAGTGTTTCCAAACAAATAGAGGTTAGAGAAATAAATTTGGTAGCATCAGCATGCATCTCAAAAAGCAGAAAATCAGGTGATGCTTCACCCAGGTCTCTTAAGAATCTGAAGAGCAATTTCATATTGCATGATTTCTGCCCGTGAAGCAGACAACCAAAAATACCGAGCAGTCTCAAGATCCAGATGCAGAGAAGCAGAACTAATCCTTATATTTTTCTCTATTTTATTTTTGTTTTAAGCAATATCTATAATTTGAACACTGAACTTGGGAAAAGGCTATGCTAAGCCAGCAGTATTAATTCATTAGTCAAGATTAGTCAAGTTAGTGCGAGCTATTAGAGAAGAAATAATGAACCCTTGTTATCAATCTTGGTACTGGCCCCCTCTTATATAGATTCTATATCTTAAATGTAGATTAGTGTTTGTTAATAAGCCAGCCGAACAATTGACCTGAAACAGTGTTACTGGCCCCCTTCTAACGTAGATTCTAGATATTAAATGTCCCATAGTTGTTTTAACCATATATAAGTGGATTCTGCTTAACACAAAACAAAGTTACTGGCCTCTTATATAGATTCTAGAGCTTAAACACATCATATATTTGGTGTCATTATATCTAATTTCTAATATAAATCTTAAAATAGATCAATAAGCTATAAAATGGCTTCTATTTGTATCTATAGATTATCACCAAAATTATCTAACAGTTAATTTGGTTTGGCTCAGATCATTGCCGCATGCAAACCCAATCTATCGGTTTATCTATTCTAGTATTAGGGTTATATCTCAATCAACTAATAGCAATTTGTTCAGGTTATTGGTTTATTGGGTATCATTTACAATCTTAGTTATAGTTATGTGGTTGTCATAACCATCCATAATCATCATCAGTTTTAATGTGCTGGTTTTGAGGCATCACTGGTTCACTTTGTAGCTGAAGAGAGAGAACGGAACTGATTGATTTCGGTGAGATCGTATATTTGATTCAGGATTAGGCTCAAATACATGTGTGACACGAATAAGAATGGCAATAAAGATGAAGAAATTCAATCTTTGTGGGGAATCACCTCGACAAGCATAAAGAAATCCAATCCTTATGGAGAATTGGCCCAACGAAGATATAATTAGAAGGATTAAATGGAGATAAGGAACCTTTTTAAAAATTCATCAAGTTTGAGGATAAAGATTGTAGGTGCTGTATCACATTCAGTACCTCGATGTGTCAAGCTCTTTTCTGAGTGCGGTTAAAAAAGTATGACTCTCAACAATTGTTGAATGAGATATGCTGCCTTCCATCCACTAATTATATTGTAAATGTCATACAAATATAAAAACAAACACATAATCATACATGCCAACATTTACGCATATATATAATATATATGCACACATATACGCATACATACGTATAATTTATACATGGTTATATAAACTATTTTCAATATTTCAATACCATAGATAAATTAAAATTATGGTTGCAATGCCATGATGGATCGTTGTAGTTGATTGCATCACTTTATGAACTTTTCCAACCAGCTACTAGCTGTAAACAAGAAAAAAATAATGGAAAAAAGATTTAGATAGTAAGGTTAATAGGCATAAAATATATGATAAACTACATGACTAATCAAAGCATTATCTTTAGCATTACTCCTAGTCGCTCTAAATTGATATGGCAGGGCATATTGGTAGTTTCTTGATCACATGTCGTTACCAATTAAGTTTGACCAAGATTTACTGTTGAATTGTATAGCTTCCTTCTCTTTCTTTTTGAAAATAAGGTATTACAAGGAATGAAAATTAGAATAAGCTACATAACATATCAAAATATCATGCTAGAGATCTTTATAGTATATCCACTTGATTTTCATTATTCCTCATTATTCCTCATGACAGATACTACCTTTGCAAATATTTATAGTTTTTAAGTGAGAAACAAAAAGAATAAAAATAGTTGATTGATTTTATAGTTGACCCAAGTCACCATCAATCACATTGAGTACATGAAAAAAGATGAAATGATAACCAAAAAAAAAATACCTAGGATGGATTGTTGGATTGGATGCACCGGTCAACAAACTTTCTTGAGTAACTTCTGGCTATAAGCAAAAAAAGATGGAAGATAAAATATAACATAAGGATATACATATTAATGGATTGAAAATATTTAATAAACTACATGACTAAACTAACATGAGTATTGTTTTTGACATTATCGATGATCTCTCTCACTTGATATAAAATGGCATATTGGTAACTTATCAACCGCATTTCATTTGCAAGTTTAATTAGGTTGGTTTGGTTGTTGAATTGAATCATCTCTTTCTTTTGACTTTTAAAAGGAATGCAAGGCTATAGACAATGAAAATTCCAATTTACAAAACTACTAAAAGATATTCTTTACACACTATATTATTTCCTTAGCCTCACTCACTATCTAATTTTAAATTGTTGAAGTTGACCATGGAAGCATCATGGGATCTACGTATTAGATTATGTGTGGTCCTATGCATGCATTAATTTTTCTCTGTCTTAAAGATATCCTACCTTTCTTCCCTTTTAAAATTATAAAGGCTGAAAGGGGAGAGCAGTATTAATGATCTAAAATTTTATATTTTTAAATACAATATATCCTTAAATATCAATTTTCAGCCTTCATAATTTTAAGTTGTTCTCTTTTCCTACTTTACTTTCTTTTTTATTTTCTTACATACACACATATATATATATATATATATATATATATATATATATATATATATATATATATATATATATATATATATATATATATATATATATATATAATATTAGATCATTAATCATAATCATTCAAGTATTCTTTTTAGATCAAAAACCAGCACAATCGGTTATTCACCTATCACTCACATTTCAAGCAATATGTTATTTTCTTCATCCTATTTTCTTTCCTAAGCATTATTAAGTTTTAGCTAAAAAAGAAAAATTAAGAGGGGCAAATGGAAAGCCAGGTGCATAGTTTTCCATCTCTTCTTTTTTTTTTTCTTTTCTCTCCTTTCTTTTTCTTTTATTTCTTCAATTGTGCATTATTTTACTTCCCTTCTTTTCAGCTATTCAATGATATACTTCTCAGAGCATTTAAAGATTATTGTTTGTGTCAACTTTCATATTTTTAAAAAAATCTACATATTAGGAATAATTGATAAGGTAGTGTTTTCAGCCTATCTAGGCCTATCATTTTTTTTCAATTCCCTTTTTTTTTAGTATGATATGATTATTGAGTATGCAAACATTATAATTGTAAGCCATGAGTAAAAATGATTAGATATTTATATTTATTTTAACTTTATTGTCCCCCTCCCCATGCTTACCAATTGGAGCAAAATATTTTGTTTGAACAAAGCCATATTAATTATATTAAGAAGATAAACGATTGAAAGAAAATGATGGTGATACCAAGGATGGATTATTGGATTGGATGTTATCATTCCATGAACTTTTGCAAGCAACCTTTGACTGCAAGCAAAAAAAAAAAAAGAGATAGTAAGATATTAGATAGTCATGTGGATGGATTGAAGAATAACTACTAGTTAAATATTAAATTTCTGCTTTTATTGGCACTCCAAAGTTTGTGCCTCCTAAAGGTTGAAAATATTTTCATTAGTTATGAATTAAAGAATTAGGTTCTTTTGCATAAGAATTGAGCTATACTCTATCATTTTTTCTAAAAAAATTTAAAAATTACATAAATAAATCAAATAGTGATAAAAGATCTCTTATCTATCTCACCAACCTCAGTTGAAGGAAATCGTAAAAATGCATTTGAATGTGAATGGCTCAAATCAACTTGTTGTGTCACATTGGAGGGTCCTAGCATCGCGTTCATATTAGCCACATCAACATGTCCAAAACCAGAATTATTTGATAAATCAAAAAATTGAACCACATAAACCATACAAATAAGGATGCAATATAAAGTAGAATATTTTAAACTAAAAAAATGTTAGAAATACAAATAGAATTGAACCAAAATGCTTGAGTTTTATGCTACCAGGGAGACTCTAGTCTACCTCCACTTCTATTTTTCTCAAATAAATCTATATCACTTAGTTCAATTATTTGAAGGAGACTAGAGAGAAATAAAAAGGAAAAAAAATTCAATTTTTAAATTAAGAATTTATGAAAACACATGGATAATAAAAGCTTAAAGATTTTGAGAAGTCATAACTACTTATACTACTATTCATGTGCACCATATGTCCAACTTCACTTTATTCTCACTCCCTCCGTATCTCCTTTCCAAATCATGACATATGCTTGGCAAGGTACTCCGTATTTGAGTCAATTTTTTTTTTTCTAACTAAAAGAAGATGAAGTATAAATTTTATATTATGTTATAGAGGTCTGTTTTGTTAATTTGAATTATTGGATTCATCTCATAGCTGGCAAAGGATAAAATTATCTTCTTTTTTTTTTTTTTATACAAGTGAATAATAGCCTTCAGTATGTCAGATTCTTGTCCTTAACAAATTACAAAATAATTAAAAATAAAATTTTTAAATTCAAGCAGAAGCTAGATTTTGACTCATGCATCAACTTGATCGATAGTTGTATCACCAAATTATTTCTGAATTAGAAGTTAGGATTTTTTAAGGTTTCCCTGGCTACTTAGTTGAATCCTAGGCAAAAGCTCATACTCGGGTGGATAAACAAATCCTTAACAAATAAGATGATCCTCATTAGATCATATTATCAAGAAAGCTTTCTCCGATAATAAATATATTATTATTATTTTTATTGTGGTTTACTATCTTGCAGTAACAGGGAGTAATCTAAACCGATAGCGACGTTGCCTTCATTCCTTGCCTCCTGAAGATTTATGTACTGCAAAACAGAAACTCATATAATCAAGATGAGCAACAGTTTTCTTGACCAACTAGACATTGAAAAACGAGGTTAAGGTATTTTGTACAAATTGAACACACCTGACTTGGAGAAGGACGATAATACATTTCAAGATGGGATCTCTGTTGATGCCGGTGACCTTCAACGCTAGGAGTTTGTTGCAATGGAATATCCATAACTCTTGGTGGTAATATTGCCATTGAACTCATGGCACCCTGCAAAAGTGAAGGGTTGAAGCCTGAAAGAGTCCAAGTACCAAGCCTAATTAGCGGAGTCTTGAAATATACCAGAGTTTCCATGGTTGTGCGGTTCAATTGATCAGGATGAAAGCTCAAGACATCACTCTGAATGCTTGGTTGAAAATTGCTAGGTGCATCAAATCCTGCTCCTGTAGGCGTTTCCATAGGTCCCACTGGATAATTTATGCCAACCTGATTTGCCGAAAGCCCATCATTCAATGCAGGGTATCCAAATCCCATCGTCGTCTCATACTGCAAATTCTTATAGGGTTAGAAACTGGAGGAACACAAGCATCTAAACTAGCTCATCAGGCCTCAGAGTTTACCTGAGCTTCCACTGCTGTTCCTTCGGATGGCTCGGTTGTAGGAGTAGCCGATGGCGTTCCTTCAGATGGCTCTTCTGTGGGGCTCACTCGAAAAATCTTACAGATGGCATATTTTGGCTGAAAGATTATAGATCAAATTAGAAATTTTGCTAGCAAAGTAGTAACTGCTGTAGGTCTAGTTCGATTAGATACAGTATTATAAAAATAAAAGAGGAGCTACTAAAATTGTTTCTTTGTCTCTCTCTACCTTGTCCTTCGGTAGTGTGTACTCCTCCATCCTCCATGGAGTGCGTTTTTTCCCGATGACGTAGTTGAGCTTTCTCTTGAGCAAGAAAGCCTTGCCATTCTTTGTATAGAAGACCTTTCGTGTTCGTGAATTCCAGCTGCCACCTCCCGGGGTCTTGCGTATCTTCTTGTTGTTGCCCTTGAAAGGATATTTGAGTTCGGTCGCACGCCACTCTACATCACCAGCTGCGAAGTTGTCCTATTAGCATCAAGTCATACGAATGGCCAACCAAAGTAACACTTCGACCGAGTAAAACCATAACGTATATTGTATCTTGTCTATATTAAATAAAACCAGTGCATGCAGCTAGCCATATATATATATATATATATTTGTGCCCTTTCTTGAGAGCAAAACGGGTCGCCCAGATATATAGGTGAATATATATAAGTCATAGAAGAAAAGAAGGAACTACGTAGAACTGTGGGAGAGAACCAAGATAATGCCAGCTGAATCCAAAGGCAGATATTGTAGTAGTCAACTGGCCGCTTCATTAGAGAGAGAAGTAGAAGAAGTTGGTTTAGGACTGGAGGTAGTTTTAAGAAGAGGAGTTGGTGGAGTGAGAGCTTACCTGCAGGTTTTTCTATATCGTCGCCGGAGTACATGTTCAACAACCAAGTTATGGCAGGTGAAAGTTTCGTACCTTCCCTGCCATGGCGTTCTAGTTGTTCGAGGGCAGAGGATATGCTCCTCTGTTGCGGAGAGAACACATAATCCGCCGCATCTGCTATGCGCTTCTCTTGCGTACAGAGCACAAAATTCGCATATGCCATGCCTACCGTCGATGAAGGTGCTCGAATTGGCCGTGAAGCTTTGTTTCTTTATAGGAGGAAAGGTGCGGAATCGAGTCGTTTAGGATGGACGAAGAATCCGTGGGAAACCCTTCGTTGGTTGGTCACTGTCGACCGCTTCACTTTCCAACTTCCGCTGTTGAAAGTTGGGAGCCGCGAAAATCTTTGCCACGTAGTCACTGTCCACCGCCTCGTGGGAATCGCGACGGCTTACTTCTGGCAGGTCGGCGTACCAAATGCAATGGGTCCCACATGATAGGGCTGCAGGCTTTCTTTTGTAAACTATACTTTTATTTGTGTCCAAGTTTTATTTAAATATATAATTAAATTTTTACGTAAGGTATTTAGTTTCAAATTTTCTAAATAATGAAAATTCTGCAAAATGTATAGATCAGTTTTAATTTTCTGAAAATTGTTTTGGTAAGAGTAAAGATATTGAATGAAAGCTTTGAATGGATGCATTTGAATGGATGCATTTGAAGCTTGATTTTTTTAAAAAATAAATAAAAATAAAAAATGAATCCTTAAACATTCTTGTTTAAGTTGTAGAGCAGGAGAATTAAATATTCAAGATTTGACTATTTCCAACCTAAGATTATTCTGGCAGTGGTGCGAAATCCGAAATAAAATATAATATATTTTTTAAAACAATAAATTCTACAAAACTTGAAAGGTTACGTGCGGCTTTCTCATAGAATATAATTTCGTCAGATCCAACAGACACAGGGTTCAGCAATATTGCTGCTGCTTAATTTTAGTTTGAGTTCACCAATAGGGAACAAAAAGAATAAAAAGAAAAGAAAAAAAAAAAGAGGTGGAAGAAATCCTCACTAACCAGGGAATGGCTGACTCGTCCCTCGTGATCTTGCAAGTTGGAGTTGCATTTCGCCATTCTGCGTTCTTTTCGATTTTTTTTTTTTCTCTCGTCTCCTCCCGTGAGTCTTCCCACACTTGCTTCCATTGTGCCTTGTCCGTATATACTTGTTTTGTAATGATGCTACTCCACCATTATAGCTATACTTGATTGATTACCATTCTTACTTCACTATCAGCCCACAACTTCATGTGAATTACTAGTATCAAAACAAACCTTTCATTTGATAATTATCTTGATTTTTTTTTTCCCCCTTATTTACCATCTCCTCAGAATGTGTAATCTTCATGACAGGAAAAATCTCAGATTACCCTATGTAATTTTTTTTCCCCCCCTCCATTTCTCTCATTCCTACATTCAAAAGGATTTGACATGGTTACTTCTCTATCCACTGCATCAGAAGGTGATTTGGTTATTAAAATGTCGTTTAAGCTAAAGATTAGGACTTGAACTCTCCTCCATATTTCCTTGTTTGGCCCTGCATGTGTCCTACACTGGCTTAGAACTCCTCTCTTTCTGATTTCTTTTGTAAGTTCTTTATTCACATTAAATAAACATCACCAGTACAACTTTTTACGTGTTTCACATGTGGTTGTGTAGTGCGAACAAGCATGTGGCTTTGTAGTGCGACAAAGCACAAGAAAAGGAGTTTGAGGCTTGTTTGAATGTATTCGTTCTTATCTTTTTTTTTTTTTGTCGTCCAGGTCCTGGAGGTTTAAGGCTTGACCTGAGGAGTGGAGCTCGAATTGTCTCCAGAACGTGGGGAGGTCGCGAGTTGGCAAGTTGAAGTCTAATTAATCCCTTATCCGATGGTGAGAGGGTGAGATAGTGGTGTTTAGGTAGGAGCAAACTAAGTAATCCCTTGTCTCATTGCGAGGGTGAGAGTAGTGGCAGATTATTTTGTCATACTTAAAGCAACTAGGGCATTCCTGGAGGGAAGGGCAAGAGAGGCACTCGCCTTATAATGTTTTATCTCATCAATTTTATATTTATGCATGGTGGTTACAGGTTGACTGATTTTATTCCACACGTAACTACATTATTCTGCACGCTATCAGATAGTGCGTGAAATATAGATTAGTTGTATATCAAATTGTTGTTTGACATTATAATTTTAGTACTTCTAGTCATTGTGCGTGTGCGCGCGTCCGTATACTTATGATCAAATGTGTGAATTGTATTGTGATATTATATTTAGGTCATAATGACCAATTTTACATCACTTGTCTGGCTGCTTCATTATATACATATATAAGTAGAAGAAGTCAGAGCTTACCTGCAGGTATCGTACCTTTTCTGTCATGGTGTTCTAGTTGTTGGAGGCTGAGAATGCCTTCTTACGGAGTAATCTGCATCCATCGTGCTAGAAAAATTTAAATTATAAATACTTTTTTTTATTAAAATAATGTTAAATTATTTTTTTAATATTATAATTTTTTAAATTATTTTTATTTTTAGATATTATAATTTTTTTATAATATAATATTTTCGTTGCACGTAACAAAATAAATAGAATTTATTTCAAGCTAAATCTTAATTTATTTTAATGAAACTATTTTTAAAATATTATAATTTTTTTATATTTTTTTAAATTATTTTTATTTTTAGATATTATAATTTTTTTAATTTATTTTTTTAATATAAAAATATTTTTTGAATTGCTATAGCTTTTGATTTTCTGCTATCTCTGTGAAGTCGGATTGGTCTGGAGGCTTGTCTCTTTATAGGGTCGGCTGGGTGCGCGACAGACGAGATTCCCAGATCTAAAGTTGTGAAGTCCAAGGATATACCACCCTTTCCCGATCCCAAGACCAGACGCGAGGCCAGGGCATGGGTATCGCTTTATATAAATTATTCCTGGAACGGCACCCGGCCTTTCCAATAACAATAATCATCTTGGAATTTTCTTCGAATCTATGAAGAATCTTTTCCTTACGTACCAGTAAATCGAAAAGCCTGTCCCACCGCCGTCGACTGGTTCTTTCCCAGGAGCGACCCCCGCACACGAGTCGGCACCCGACTTGCCGACTTGGAGCTTTTGGCTTGGCATGGAGGCCCTAAATGTGTTGCCAGATGTCTACAAATATTTTTGAATGGTTATATAATATTTCGTAAAAATTTTAAAAATATAGATTTTTTTTTTTTCTTCATCAAAAGATTTTGCTTATCAAATATCTAAAAATTATTTTCATTAAATTTAAAGGCCACAAGTTTGAACGAAAAGAATAATAACATTTAATATTATAATATAATATAACTATAATAATATTAAAAAAATATTTAATAATATAATAATATAATGTATTATAAGTAAAAATATAATTATTATAATTAGAATATATTATATAATGTACAATAAGATAATATAATAATATTTTAAAATATTATAATATAGTATATATATAGTATTATTATACTATATAACACTATAATTTTATAATATTACTGTAATAACATATCATAATATTGTGATTTTATATTATTAATGATCATAATTTTGATAATATATTATAGTATAATAATATAAAATGACTAAAATAATATATTATATTATATTATAAACATTATAATAATATCATTACAATATTATTATAATATATTATAAATATAAAATATAAATATTATAATTATATGAAAATATTATTATAATTATGTGTAGTGTAAAATAAGATAATGTAATAATATTATGGAATACTATAATATAGTATATAAATATAATACTATTATACTATATAATGCTATAATTTATCATATTACTATAATAATATATCACAATATTGTAATGTTATATTATTAGATGATAATGAACTTAATTTTAATAATATAATACAATATGATTATTAAATAATAGTAAAATAATTTTATATTAGAATATTATTATATTTTCTTATATTATATTATAATGCTATAATATGGTATCTTTTAACATATTATAATGTGGTATTATTATATTATAATATTATTAGAATAATTTATAATAATAATTTTTAATAGGTTAGATAGTTGAAAGTATTATACAATATCTTTTATTATTTTTATTTTAAAAATACTTTCTCAATTTGTTTACCAAATAAATATTAAAATTTTATCACACTTTAAAAATGTAGTTATCAAACAACAAATAGCTTTTTTCAAAAACTTTACTTTCAGAAGCTTTGCTGCCAGAAGCTCTACTTTCAAAAGTTCTACTTCCAACAACTCTGCCAAATAAGTTCTTAGTCTAGTGCATGTGTAAGTAACAACAAAATAATTAATTCTTTGTCTGCTTGTGAGTGTGAGATTGTGGCATCGAATTATTGTATTGGGCACAATCTAAATGGATTGGATGATAATTTTAAAAATAGATTGGATGGTGATTTTAGAGGTGGGAGTGGTCTGCGATTATCATCATATAGAAATTTTAAAGTGCAACCAAATGTGATAATCTCATCATCTCTAGTGATCTTGGATAGATTACCCCATACAAAATGCTTCCTAATTGCATTTGAAATAAGGTTAAAGTAAAAGAAATAAAAATATTATTAATATTTTATTAATGTCTTAAATATAAAAGAGTTAAAATGAAAAAGAGTGATGAGATCATTTCATATTTTATTAGTCCCAATGTTCCCACCATCTTTACCTCTGAAAAATTTTTGCTTTTAATCCTATTAACCTACCCTTCTTAGGTTAATAATTTAGAAAGTAAAGAGGAAAAAATTATCCTAACCCCATGCTAAACATCCTCGAGAGGAGATAAAAAATTACTAGAATAATTTTTCACCTCCTTTAAACTTGTATCAAATGCACCTTTAGAATAAGATTAAAAAAAAAAAAAAAAAAGTTTCAAGATCATGTCATTTATGCACACACTAAAAGTTCATCAGGCCAGCCATTACTAGTTTGGCCACCCTGTATTTAACCAACCTTGTATATTTGGCAACAAATCTAGTGAGTGTCATTGATCCCCTCTATTCATATGGTAAGTGGATTTTTCATGTGCAAATAATGGCAGCCCATAGCATTAGTCAAAATACAAAGCAGAGCTAATCAGTTTGAGAGAACTTGAGTCCAGTCACTCAAATGGGGCAGCGGCTCAGAAGGATGGAAAGAAGTTGCTAGTGCAACTGTGATTGGTTGGGCTAGATCAGGGGCCTATCAAGCCTGACTTAAATCCAATGTTGTTCATTGTTTAAGAAAAAATCCTGGTCTTTAGAATCCCAAGACAATCGAGCCGCAAAAATTCTCAACCTGAAAACAAGGTTGTGTCAAGTGAAATTGGCTTGAGTTGGCTTGTCTCAAGTTAGTTTTAAACAAAATATTTGATTGGAAGCTTAATTATAGAAATATGAGTAGAGGTATACTCCATTGTGATTGCAATATATGGTGGATGATGAGAGGAAGACATACATTAAAATTCTAAGATTCTCTCTCAATTATAACTATCCCATGTTTGGCACTAATCCTTCCTTATGCTTAGGTCCTAGTGGAGTTCTCTATCTTTTGGACATTGGATTTCCTTCTTATTCACATGTTTGACATAATGGAGAGGACCGTTATAACAATCCTATATCAAATCCAAAAAAATGAGTCAGATGGATCCAATTAGATAGCCTTCCATTAAAATCTGGGGTTTTTGTTCATGAAACTTACAAGACAAGCCTAAATCAATTTGGAATTGACTTAATGCTTTTCAACCCAACCATTTCAATACAAATGACAAGTTAGATCACTATGAGTTAACCTAGTTGAAGTTGCTACTAGACAAGAAATTAAACTGTTTTTTGCTAAATAGATGTCAAACTCTCTCATTCTAGCACTATATAAAAGCTTTGATATTTTCTAATCTTTTACATGTCTCATATTATTTTTATACTTAAAAAGACCATTATTCTTAAAAAGCAAAGCTATGGTAGCTCAACAAAATGCTTTGATAACTCAAAAATGTTAACTAAAAAGCTACTCAGCTGGTGTTTTGTGTTGTCATTTTTTTCAATAATTTTGATAGTCTCTAAGGTATGCTTCACATAAAAATAAAAAAATGATATGAAATTAGGAAAAAAAAATGATGACTGATTTCTAAATATTCTTCATATCATAAATATTCTGTAAATTGTATAAATCAGTATTGAATGGGACTTTTGAATGGATTTGAAGCTTGATTTTTTTTTTTTAAAAAAAAAAAGTATGATAAGTGAATCCTTTAAACATTCTTGGTTATAATTTCGTCAAGTTGCAGAGTAGGAGAATTAAATATTCAAGATTTGACTATTGTCAACCTAGGATTGGGCCAGGTGTGGAAAATCCAAAATAAAATATACTATATTTTTTAAAACAACAAATTCTAAAAAATTGAAAGGTTGCGTGCGGCTTTCTCATGCAATAGAATATAATTTGGTCAGGCACGGTTTTGGCCAGGCACAGTTGAGCAATCGATAAGTCAACATCACATAATTTCTGAGATGGAATCTTTGCTACTGCTTAATTTTAGTTAGAGCACAGCATCGGAGGCAAAAAAAAATAAAAATAAAAAAATAAAAAAAATGAAGAGAAAAAAAAGAAAAAAAAAAAGAGGTGGGTGCCAGACAAAGGAGGAGAATCAAGCCCTCCTAATATATAAAAAATGAAAAAAAAAAATCATAACTACAACTTCTTTTTACGTGTTTGATATGCGTCTGTGTAGGGGAAAAAACATGAAGGAAATCCAGAAAAGAACGTCTCGTTTTTTTTTTTTCCCAGGAGATTGGCACCAGAACGTGGAGCTCTTTTATCCCTAGGTGAGGTTACAAGTACAAGTCGGCAGCTGAAGTCTAATTAATCCTTTCCCCATTATGAGGGTGAGAAAGTGGTGTTTCCCTTGCCTCATTCTGAGAGCGAGATAGTGGTGGCAGATTAGTTTATTCAGTGGTTGGCTTGTGTCATGCTTAAAAGCAACCAAGGTATTCCTAGAGGGAAGGGCAAGGGAAGCGCTTGCCTTATAATTTTTTATCTCATCAATTTTATGTTTAATCATGGTGGTTCCAGGTTGATTGATTTTATTCCACACATAACTATATTATTCTGCATGCTATCAGATAGTGTGTGAAATATAGATTAGTTATATGTCAAATTATTGTTTGACATTATAATTTTAGAGCTTCTAGTCATTACGTGTGTGTGTGTGTATATATATATATATATATATATATATATATATATATATATATATGCTTATGACCAAATATGTGAATTGTATTGTGATATTATATTTAGGTCATAATGGCCAATTTTACATCACTTGTCTGGCACATAAATTGAATAGTATTAATTATCCAATATAGTGTCATGGTAAAATTACAGTTGTTGAGATAAGATTTGTTGAATGTCTCATAATAGTTTAAGATAATGCCCATGGATAATGAGGTTGCGGGAAGAGAGTGGATTTTAAAATCTAAAGAGAATGTATATTCTTCAAGTAATTTTGGATAGAGAAAATGATCTCTATATTTTGGATTTAGAGGAGTCAAAGAAAATTTGAAATATTTTTGTAATCATCCATTGAAGCTCAAGTAAGTGAGAATAGGTATATGAACCAGCAGAAAGTAGGAACTCTTTTTATCCTCAAGTGGGTTACAAGTAAAGGCCAACAATAGGAATGGCAATAGAATGGAGCGAGTATAGAGAAAATACTTTCATATCCATACTCATTAGAAGAATTTAAAGCTATACTCATGCCATACTCACTACGCCTCGTTACTCATACCCGCAGCCATCTATTTTGGATTTCGTTTCATTTATTTTGCTTTTTAAAATTTTTCTTTAAATTTTAATTCCAAGCCCAGTTCTAAAGTAATTGTGGGTTGCTTTCTTTTTTTTTTTTTCTTTAGTTTTAGGTTGGACAATAGGGTCCAAAGAAATTATGGTTTATTATTGCTTATAAAATTTTTCATTAAAAGTTTGTAACTATAATAACAAATAAAGGTAATTAATAATTATGAATATGATGGATGAATTTTTGAAAGATTATGAATTGTTTAATAACTATCACTTAAGTAAAATGTGGAATTGTAGAAAGGCTAAGAGGGTACTATAGTAACTTTTTTTATTATTAATTTTAATTAATTATTTATGGCTAATTATAGGTGATCAGTTATTGAATTGATTTGGACAATAAGAATTGTATTGTGGATTAGCGATTTAAGATATAAGTTCTACATCCATTTTTATATAATATATTATATGTCATGGATACATAACATACATTATAGATTTTCAGATGAATATTTTAGCATGTTTTGATTATTCATCTATGATTTATATATATTCATTATGATATCATGATTCAAGACTGATATATGGTTATGGTGTATCGATTATCTTATTATGATGTGATTATGACATTGTTATGTGATAGAATGGTAAGATGCTGGGCATGTGCTCTAACCACTGTGATGTTATAGAGGTGGTATCAGGGGTAGGATAAGGAACTATTGAAGCTTGATGTGAAATCAGATATGATTTGAGTTTATGACCTAATTAGGTTTATGACGTTTGGCACTTATACTGTTGATATATGATACTAATTTTAGTAGTTTTGACAGGAATTCAATTAGACATATGGCATGCTTTCCAGGAGCCGATCACAATCGAGTTGATATGATTCACTATGGAGTGGAGTCCAAACAGGAGATAGGACTCATTGCTCCTTTATGTGAGGGTTAGAGGACGAGAGCGATGCTTGAGGGCTCAGTGACTTATAATATATATATATATATATATATATATTATAGTTTAAATGATAATTATAGACTTATAATCTTTCAATTATTAATAAAAATATTATTTTTATTATTTGTTATTGTACCTATTTCGATGCATTTCAGTGGTTTCACTGTGATACTAATAACAAAGCGCCGCACAATCTTAACGTGAGAAAAGTTAAGCCCATAGTAAGCAATGATCAACTGCTCCTTCCAACCACGAATCGTATTATATAAAGAGAGAAGTCCTTAATAGATGTCAAACGCTCTCATTCTAGTTTTATATAAAAGCTTTGATATTTTCTAACCTTTTACATGCCCCATATTAACTTTATACTTAAAAAGGCCATTATTCTTAAAAAGCAAAGCTATGGCGGCTCAACAAAATGCTTTGGTAACCCAAAAGTGTAACTAAAAAGCTACTCAGCTGGTGTTTTGTGTTGTCATTATTTTCATTATTTCCAATGATTTTGATAGTCTTTAAGGTATGCTTTATATAAAAATAAAAAATCATACGAAACTAGAAAAAAAAATAATGATTGATTTTTAAATATTCTTTATATTATAAATTATAATCAATAATATAAATCTTTGATTTGAATGCTGTATTATTAATTTAGAAGCCAACTGAATAGATACATTTTCTTCTCAAAAGAATCATGTGTGTATATATATATATATAAAAATAGAGAGAGATTTGGTTACAATCACATATAAGTCAAGCTCAACCATATATGCATGTATGTGATGAGTGTTTTTGAACCACTAATCAAATAGTGATAATGGGAGTGCATAATTATCGACTCAATTTTGTTAATCGTGTTTCCTGTACCAGTAACTTCGATGGTATATGGCATTTATTCATTGAGCTGCATATTTGCAGTCTTACCATATTCTGCTGACTAAAAATATTACAAAAGCTTAAGTTAACCTTGAATGTCCCAAGAAACAGCATTCAGGAATTTTGGCGATCAAAAAAAATATTTTAACCAATATTCTTTCAGGGGTAATATGACATGATATTTTGAAATATCTGTAACCATGTCAGAGGGTGTACAAAGAGAGCTGCAAAGGTATTACTTACGGTTGGCTTTAGCCAAGAAAGACAACTTCTCAATCCCAAACATTTAACTGGGACCAGCACCGAACTGAAAAGACAATTTACAACAAAATTTACCGACACCAGTAGACCAACTCATTTTTTCCTTGGAAAGAGATTGAGATTTTGCTTTTTTTTTCAGTTTACAGGAGTGAAGCAATACATAATATGGGCATACAAATGCCTGAACAACGTTCCAAAGAAATAATAAACAGAAAACAACGCATCACACATATGATAGAAATCCAAGTTGCCGCATAAGCAAAATGAACATAACACAAGTTATTTGGAAGTGAGAACTCCTGTTCTTTCCTCTCTCTCTCAAGGTAAATCACTGGATAACTCTCTACTTGGCACTAGCCAGCTGCTCCCTAAGAAGCTTGGCAGCAGAAACCATGTTGGTAAGGGCAGGGTTGACCTCAGCGTACTTGCGGGTCTTAAGCCCACAGTCGGGGTTCACCCAAAGGACGTTGCTCTCGAGCACCGCCAGCATCTTGTTAATCCGGTCTGCAATCTCCTCTGTAGATGGGATCCTTGGTGAGTGGATGTCATACACCCCTGGGCCAATACCTGCACCATACTTCACACCCTCGCGGAACACTGACAGGAGCTTCTCATCAGATCGTGAGTTCTCGATGGTGATCACATCAGCATCCATGTCAATGATTGAGTGGATGATATCATTGAAGTGGGAGTAGCACATGTGGGTGTGAATCTGTAATAAAGAACAAAATCATTAGCAATTCAACTGTCATTATTATAAAATAGTTTGATGGCTATATAGCGAAGTGATCTTTAAGGAAATCAGAACTAATGGAGGAAGAACCTGGGTTGTATCCTTGACACCACAGTTGGTGATCCTAAAGGAGTGCACCGCCCAATCAAGATAGAAGGCCTGCTCGGACTTGCGGAGAGGCAACCCCTCTCTCAGAGCTGCTTCATCAATTTGGATGACCTGAACTCATTCAAAAAATGGAAAGAAGTTGAGAAAAATTTTGGATTATCGATATACTTCTTTGTACAGGAAAGAAGAAGACACCTGAATGCCAGCAGCTTCCAAATCTTCAACTTCCTTCTTGATAGCAAGAGCAATCTGATAGCAAGTCTCAAATCTAATAGATAGCACGAGTTACATAAGTTACGGTTGCACGGCGGGTGGATTGAGCTAAATATAAACAAATGCATTAAAAAACCATTAAGGACTTGTGATAGATACAAAGGCTATTGTGCTTACCTTGGTTGATCATTTCTCACAAAGGACCAGTTGAGGATCGTGACCGGACCAGTCAGCATTCCCTTCATTGGGCGAGAGGTCATGCTCTGGGCCATTGAAGACCAGAACACAGTCATAGGTTTGGGACGGCTCACATCACCATAGATGATCGGTGGCTTAACACATCGTGAACCATAAGATTGCACCCAACCATTAACAGTGAATGCAAAGCCAGATAACTGCTCCCCAAAGTACTCGACCATATCATTCCTCTAAAAAGTAACAACAGAGTTAAGATGCATGTTTATCATTCAGAAAATCAATTATAGCAGTTCTCCTAGCTGCATGGATAGATATTGGTGATTATATGTGCAGTAACACTGAGAAATGACAAAAGCTTTGTCTATTTTACATATTATCAGATTTCACGTTGTATCAGAATATAAGCAACTTAGGCTCACCTCGGGCTCTCCATGGACAAGAACATCAATGTCAAGCTCCTCTTGCAGTTTGACAACCTTGTTGATTTCCTCTTTGATGGCATTCACATACTCCTCTTCAGATATCCTGCAACAAATTATGACGATCAAATATGGTGAAAGTTATTTAAATATAAATTCTTCATTAGAAATGACAAGAGAGAGTTCTCTCTCCAGAAAACAAAGTTAGAGAGAACCCACTTGTTTGCCTTGTATTCACGACGCACTCTTCGGAGATCCATTGTCTGAGGGAATGAACCAATAGTCGTTGTAGGAAGGATTGGAAGGTTAAGCTTCTTCTGTTGAGCATCCAATCTAGCACTAACATTTGTAGCTCGGCGGTGGTCAGATCCCTTCAGAGCAGCAGCCTGAGCATGATTGCAATGGTAAGAAACACCTCTTCTGCAACAGTAGAAATGAGATGCGGATAATCAGGAACTCACAGCTTGTTGAACTTCCTGGTTGGTCACCCTAGGTGATGATTTTCTGGAAGCCTGAGCAGCAGCATTTGCTGAGAAGAAAGCCTATAAATCCAAACAGATGTTTAAAACATTAAACGAATAAATAAAGCAGCCCATAGAGTTATAAAAATGTAACAAGCTGTGTAAGTTGAGCTCCAGATATATCAATCGTTTCTCACATTGAAGGGTAGTTTTGAGAGATGATACCTCATCCTTGAGACCAGCCAGTGCCTTAGCCAATGCATTCACCTCAACCACTTTCTGTGCAGCAAAAGCCAGCCATGACTTGATTTCAGCATCCAACTTGGTCTCGTTTACCAGATCAACAGCAGTGTGCATGAGCGAGCAAGAAGTAGACACCACAAGCTTGTCTGCAGAGAAAGCAACAAAAAGATCATCAGAAGACCTCATATGTAATACAAGACATTAAAATATACAATTAAACATATGGACAGCTACCTTTGCCTACGATAGCCTCAAGAGAGTCAAGAGTACTGAGGGAGGCAGCTAAATCATTAGCCCAAATGTTCCTTCCATCCACAACTCCAGCAAAAAGATACTTTCCAGAAGGGAAACCTGAATTTTTTATCAAGTCCAGTGTCTTGGTTCCACGGACAAGATCAAAACCAAAACCAGAGATACCATTCAAGGCAGTGATAGTCCTAGAGTAGAAAATGGTATTGGTCAAAAGTTTAAAAAAAACAATTGCTTATTGAACAAACTTATGAGAACAAACTAACTTGTATGCCTCAGCAGGAACATCAGCGAAGTAGGTCTCAATAAGCACATTCAAACCAGAGAACGACGATTCTAGTTCCGAATAGGCTTTAGTAAACGCTTCCAATTGGTGAGCATCCAGATCCATTACCAGGGTTGGCTCGTCAAATTGGATCCATGAAGCACCTGCTGCCTTCAATTCAGCAATAGCTTCCCTGTGCAATAATTGTATCGTCGGTATAGATTGCTGGACAAAGAAGTAAAAAGGAAAAAAAAAAAAAGAAGTAGACTGAAACAACCAGTTTTGATCATTACTTATAGACAGGCAGGACATTTCCCAGAAGTGAGAGAACGGAAAAGGATTTTGGAACCCCTTTTGCAGGCTTTGAGAGCAGCAAATATGTCACAGGTCCTATGAGCACTGGAACTGTATCAATTCCTAGCT
The DNA here is from genome assembly GCA_017589505.3 of Metroxylon sagu. NCBI lineage: Eukaryota > Viridiplantae > Streptophyta > Magnoliopsida > Arecales > Arecaceae > Metroxylon > Metroxylon sagu. The sequence goes on from JACVBY030000422.1 coordinate 99,749, forward strand.
GCATCAGAGGGGGTAAAAACAATCAATATGGGATATTTAACATGTCCAGCACATAAAACTGCCTCATTATCATAATTCTCATAGGAATGTTCCCACGAAGAGCAACAAGTATAACTAGATAACAGCATTAAATGGCCATTTTTTGGCAATTTGATTAAAAAAGTGAGTTGACTGGCCTAAGTTACTTACCTGAAACTTGAGCAGGTGCACGCAGATTTGGGTGCGGGTGCAGAAAAGCAGACATAGCAAAATAATTCGCAATGAGCAGGCACTTGGGAAGCAGGTCAACAGGCAAGGTTATGGAGAGATTTCAAAGCAGGTGCAGTAGTAGAAGTTTCCAGCCATGAAGAATGGATTTGATAGGTGAAAACATATACACCTAAAAATATCATACTTTTTTAACTGTAGTAGATTATCACAGGAGACCACTTATCAATCATATTTAATACAAATTAAGTGGCAAGCTAACAAAATGAATATGAAAAGGACTGTAATACAAGTCATGTATAAGTATCAATACACCTTGCAATTTTTAAAAGCAATTTTCCATTTCTCATCAAACATTGATTTACTAGACACAGGAAAATCAGAGATCGAAGTTACAAATTTCAATTTCTTACAATGACATGAAGCCTTAGTGTCAAACATGTTGACATTTAGCATACTTTCAAGTAAGAAGAATGCTACATATCCTTCGATGTGCACCTGAAGCCACCTAAAAATTCTGCACAAACCACGAAAACCACTTTTGAGTGGGCCCTGCCTAATACAAGCAGGACCAGCATATCAAGGGGGTTTTCTGTGGTTCATGAGTGAGACACAGGCAGTTTTCAACTCGATGCATGTGTATAGCACCATAACTCAGACTATTATTGGTCATGATGACTGAGACCAAAAAATTGGCATCTGGAAATTAGGAAGTATTAAAAATAAATAAATAAAATGTTACATAAGAAATTGTTGATAAATATACGTCATGTTATTGCGTTATTTTTCGTGATCTTAAGTTAGTACAGATTAATAGGTTGCATTGAAAAAAAAAACAATGAAAATAAGGAAGTATTAAAAGTATAATAACAGTAAAAAATGTTAGATAAGAAAATATTGATAATATATGGCAGTAATTTTAAGTAAGCACTGATTATATGCTGAATTGAAAAAAATATTTAACAAGTGAAACAATAACTAGATGCCAGCAGCGTAAATATTTCACGATGTAACTCAAAATACGAAGTCACAAGCAGGTACTTGCTTCATATAGATTTCATGAAATTAAAAAAATTTCTTCAGAAACCATATGTGCAATAAGAGCATGGAAATAGACTGAACGAAGGATAGCAAAAATTTTAGATTTCTTTTTTCCTCAGCTTAGTCTGAACAGGTCTCCCTCACTCCCACATGCAACAAAGAGGGAGGGGATGTGATCCAGATTCCAGAGAAAGCAAAGGAGAGGGGAAAAAACGGACAACAACAAAAGTTTTTCAAGACAACTTACAATATAAAGATTATCGATTGAATATTTTTCAACGTGGAACAAGTAAAAGAATGCTTGACAGAATGTCAGTCAACCAGAACAAATATCTAAAGCATTAAGAACAGAAATTTATCAGCAAGGATTAAAATAACATCTTATCCAGAAGCATACCGCCTTCGCCTCCTTGTATTCAGACACAGCTTTGTGAGAAGCATAGGTAAACTTTGTATCCGGGGCCAATTCAGGGACAATATAATGACTGGTTTAACATAGAACAACATAAAATAATGAGCGAGTCATGAAGAATTGAAGCTATGTCAAACAAAATGATCCACCTGAGACTTAAGATGGGTTGACTTACTAGTTAGTGTCGAACCACTTGGTCATTTCCATGGCAGGTACTGAAGCATTTCCTCTAGCCATAGAAAAGTATGTGTCAAATCCTATCTCTCCACCACTCCATCCATATCTTTGAGGAACAGCACCAAGCATTGCTGTCGCATCAAGAACTTGATCATAGTATGAAAAAGTGTTGCTCGGGATGTACTTGACCCCAGCACCAGCCATCTGCTTCCATATGGAACACCTTAGATCTTGAGCAACTTTCTGCAAATCATCAGCACTGCTCTTTCCATCCCAGAAAGATTCCAGAGCAAACTTAAGCTCTCTCTTGGGCCCCATCCGGGGATACCCAACAATGTGTGACGCCATTTTTCTGGTCATGCAGATGGAAACAAAGATCAAATTAATTCTCAAAGTAAAGGGACACTTAGATCGACTAGGAACAATAGATCCTCTTCTACATTATAAAGTAATTATCATTATAATTGGCCAGGCAGCTCAAGCTTGGCATGACAAGGAGTGGATAAGATCATCTAGGATACACTAACATGATTGAGAAAAGTATACTTTTAAATGCTAGATCTGCCATAAACAAGACCAGAAAAAGATATATTGCGCACAAAAGAAAGAAGAAAAATAAGTAACATTTAAGAAAGGATAGAGAGTTTCCTGATTGGAATATAGAAATTGGCTTTACAGCGCTTGGGAAACAAAATGAAGATGAAATTAAGCCTTTAGTTCAAAATACTCAGGTAAGAAAAATGAGGTTCTTCTACCAGCAAGTAAACAGCAACAATGCATGGTTTCATGAAACGAAAAAACAAAAAGAGAGGTAATATCTCCATTAAAGAAACACGGGAACTGAGGCTCGGTAGATCAAATCAAGCACAGTAGTGAAACCTGAGGGCACCCTGTGATTTTAAATCCCCTTCGAATCCGAGGGTTAGCTATAAAAATATACGCATCGAGATGACAAAGACCAACACGTACTTGGATATGTTCCAAATAACGGATCAAACAGCACATTCCAGTAAACACAACGGATTCTCTAATCGATTAGGTACATGAAATTATCCAAATGAACATCAAGTAAAGTTGTGAAACAGGGTCCTAACAGTTAGTTGTGTAGCTTTGAAGCAACTCTGACATAGCTACAGATTCAAGGAAAGAAAAAAAAAAAAAAAAAAAAAATCTACAGCCATAATATAGAATCATCAAAATAGATCTACCAGAAAGATCCAAATCTCTAGATCAATTTAGCACAATTAATCCCATTAAGCGAAGCACTTGTAAGCCAACAAATAACGAATATACCGGGAAAAAAAAAAAAAAAAAAAAGAAACAAACAAAGTTTATCAAGTAAGGATCCAGATCTATACTAAAAATATCACATATCAACACATGAAACACTTCCATTTACAATCAAAAATTAGTTTTTTGGTGGACTAATAAAGGGAAAAGGAAAAGGCTAAAAAGAAAAGTAGAAAGTAGCAAATTAAGCCACACAAAATTGACAGAACAAAAAGGTAGAAGGATCAGAACCAGTGAGATCCAACTTCCTCCGAGAGAAGGGGAAAAAAAAAAAAAAAGGAAAAAGGTACCTTTTTCATCGGAGAAAAAGGTAGCAACAAAAAGGATTAAAAATTAGTAAGTGTATCAAAGAACAGCAATAGATAGCAAATTCACCAACACAAAATTAAGAAAAACAATCATAAAAAGAGCGCTTTTGATCAGATCTGACAAGAGTCAAGTTCATCAAATCGAACCGAGATCTGATCCCTCCACACACCCAGAGAAAGAGAAAGAGCGAGAGAGCGCGAAGGAGAGCCCAGATCCGAGAAAGAGGAAGGGAGCACACCTTTGGACGAGAATGAAGTGATCCCTAAGAGGAGAGGATGCAGGAGAAGAGGCGAGAGGTGTCTCCGAGTCGCGCGACGAGGAGTAGGGCGCTTATGGGCATTCAAGGAAGTCGGTGGATCGAAAGAATTTAGGGTTTGAAAAAAAAAAAAAACTTTCCTTAAAAAAAATTAAAAAAAAAATCCAATCACCGCCCTACACGCAGAGTGAAAGCTTTTTACCCTTTCAAAAGTTAGGGAAAAAAAAATTCGTGGAAATGGAAACGGTAGGCAGGTTAGGTGCTCGTTGGAAACATTAGTTAAAGCATCAAGATAGAAGGAGCAAATAAAAATAAAAAATAAAAAAAAAAGTAAACATGAGTCGTTTTATAAATTAGGGAAGGCATCCATGAGGTTGATGTCCACTACTCAAAAAGTCATAACAAAAGGGGGTGTTTTAGGGATTCCAAGAAGCAGCAATCATCAGTCGTCGCTGCAACTGGCTGCAACCACTCCCGCACCTCCTCGGTTCTGATCCGAATATTATTCAGAGATCCACGGAAATATCGACCTAAATCTAGATCAAATTTTAATATTATGCTTTTCAACTATTCTCAATCTATCTCGTATATCATCTAAATTTAATAATAAAAGTTAATAAAAAAAATCCAGACTTACCCAAATTCAATCCCATTCAATTCAAAAATTTAAAATACATAAATTTTAAATTTTTATAATCTAATTATTTTTACTAATTCATCCAACGATCTCCCGTTGAAATTAGCTTCATCCTAGTTTAACAACGTCCTTCTCGTATATTTTTATTTAATTATATTTAATGAAATAAAATTTTAATTAAAAAAATAACGAATTAGTTTGATGAAATTGAAAGCATCCTAATAAAATTTTAATTTAATATTTTTTAAAAGTTTTACTTAAATTACTTAATAATTCTATATTTAACTATAAATTATTAAATTTTAACTATAAAATTATAACTAAATATTTCACTCCAATGTAAACCTCGCTTAACTTGATCTCAATTCGATCCTAACCTAAACTCATATATTTTATATTTAGTTTAAGTTATATTTGGCTTTGATTCAAATCGAATAATCAAAGAGTCTAGTTTATTTGAACTAACTTATTTAGTAAATAAGTTAGATTTAATTTCAAAATCATGGCTTAAATACTATATTGAGCAAATATCAAGTAAAACCTTATGAGCCTTAGTCATCTTCTTTCTCTTCTTTACTCTTCTCTATTTTAAATGTTTAATGAAAAAACCTTTTTTTTTTTTTTTTTTCTTCTTTTTCTTATCCTCCTATTTGATGGAATAATATGCTGCATACAAAGTGGTTTTCTATCCGATGCCTTCACTTGCAATTTCAGCGTGGAGGGGCTTGCCAATAGAAAAGAAGTGTTTGATTAAATACCTTAAAAGATGATATCTTATGTTGCAATTAGGATAAATTGATGCTAATAAATATGCAAATTATAATACTTTGGTATTGTTAATTATACATTATAACATCACAATATTACAATAATTTTAGTTGCTCTCTCTTTGTATTTAAATTATATTGCTGTCTAAAATATTGGAATATAAAAGGAATTGCTTCTTTCATTTAAGAATTGAATGATATCAACGAAAAAAAAAAACGTATCCATAATTTTTAATAACATAAAATACTTTATAGTAATCAATGAGCAAAATATTTTGTCATGATAGATGCAAATATTATGATTAAAAATTATGACTTCTATTAGGCTATAAATGGTTGGATCAGTCCATGATCCAACCCAATCTTGACTTGATCAGATTAAATTGAACCTATATTTAAACAACTAGTTCAAGTTTAAAAATTAAAGTGAATCTAAATTTTCAATTAAGTTTGGATATTTTGTTTTTTTGACACAACTTCATTCATGCATCATTTGAGTGTAATTTAGGTTAATAAAAAATAGATTTGAATGGACTTGATCCTGATTTGACTTGATTCATGAATCTCAATTATATAAATTTTATTTTTTTTACTATAATTATCTTTACTAATTTACTAAGAAACTTTTATTTAAACTAATTCCTCTTTTTCATCCTAATAACTAAATCTTCTCTCATTTATTTTTATTTAATTATATCTAAATATTTATATTTTATTAATTATTTTGATGGTTTCTTATTTATAATCTCTTTAAGTATATTCATAAATATTTTTAAAATCATAATTTATAAACTTAAGAATAATCATTTACTTGAATAAAATAAAAAATTTTTGAATCAAAATTTAAATTTAAATTTAAATTATTTATTACTATTATTTAATTTTTTTAATAGATCTATATTTGATTATTAATTACTAAATTTTAGTTATAAAATTTCAAACATGATTCAACTTAAGCTTATATTGAATCTCAAAATTTGAGTTGAATTTGGATCTTCTAAATTGATCTAAATGATTTATTAAATATAATATTATTTTTTGAATCTGATTTAATCAGTGAGTAGATTGAATTTGAATTCAAAATCATAACCTAAATATAAACTACATCGGATCAGAATAAATCATGACTCAAATCGTTTGCAGCGCTGAATCTTATAAAAAAAATGTGCTCCCTGAAAGTAAAGAGATTTCTTATGTATATAAGCTCTGACCGCTTTCTTTTTATTTTGAATATTTCGTTGGTTCATGTTGAAAGAGCAACTGAAATTTAAGAATCATTTGTTATATTCAGTGAGATGATAGTGTTTGATGGTTGTATAATATTTTTTTTTTTAAAAAAAAAATTATTTTTAGATGAGCTAGTTCCTTTTTAAGTCTAAACCCAAATGTTTTGGATTTGTCAGCGTTTAGATGTATTCATTGTCCAAGGAGTGAAATGCCAGCTTACATTTGTGGCTGATACTTGTTTAAGGTTTTCAAAGACAATTATAAGCAAGTAATATTCATAATTTTGCATAAAGCGATGAGTCCATGGCCTCAATTGTTCCTTCGGTGATCTCAGCACAAAATTACCGATTTTGGTTGCTAAATTCCAGATGGTCACCAGTGCAAAACCTAATCATCTCTCCTACTGCTTTGATTTTTTTGGATCTTGGCATATTTGGTGCAGTCTTCTTGGCTCTAGAAATATACGATGCTATAAACTATTATTTCAAATTGTTTTCATAATTTAGCATAGATTATCTAATAATTTTATTCAAGTCGTTTAGATTCAGAATGACAAAAGCTTGCAAAGACTTGTAATTTAGAGTTTAGAAGCAATATATGACGAAGATTTTTAATTTACCAAAGAAGGTAGGGTTTTATAAGGGAAATGACCCTCTCTCTCTTGCGACAATTTTAAAGCTGCTGTCATCCCCTCGCACAGTCACGTTAAACCCTTCTCTCAGTCTTGCTTCCTTCGCACAAACCGCAAGCCCTAGCCTTAGATTCCCCCTCTCGCCCGGACTCGGCGAGCCGGAGCCCGGCGAGGGTTTCGTGGGCATGTCCCCGTAGCAGGATGCGTCGCGGATTCGGGTTAGGGTTAGGGCTGCTTCTGAGTTACCGGAGGTCCCCAGGGGCAGCGTTGGATCGAAGGTTTGGAGCTCGTCCCTTTCTTTTGCAGAGGTTGATCTATTATAGTGGTGGAGAAGTTAGTCTTCGACGCTGGGCCGAGGGGCGGCGGGGATTCTGCGGGTACACCGTGGAGCAGTTCTCCGATGATGAGTACGAGTGCGAATTCGATAACCAAAAGGTCTAGATTGGTGTTATTGTTTCTGCTGAGATTATTTCGAATTTGTAGTTTGTTTTTTAAGTGTGTTTCAAATAAAGATGCAATTTTGAATCGATTGAACTTGGATTCTTTGATGAATTGAGAACTAATCTAGTTTTTTTTGGTGATACCTGTTCGTTTCGTTTTGGTTTTTGGCAAAATGAGGAAAACTGGATAGAGATTGATGGATTCATCTTAAGAAATTCTTTAGTTGTTTCCTTGCAAGATGATCAGAGTGCTGTTTGATTGATATGGCTGTAGTTTTCTCCGGATAATAGTTGGGGGCATTTGATTTTATTTTTTTATTTTAATATATTTTCTGCTTTCATTGGCTCTGTTTTTAGGAACTTTTAAATCGCAATTCATGCAGTTTGCCAAACTTCCTTTACTAGATAAATAGCCAAAATTCTTATATGGGATGAGAAAATTTAGACTAACTTCTGCTTGTGAGATTTTAGTTTAGGGCCACATGAAAGAGAATTCTATCGACCGAGTTTGACTTTAGGAATTAAAAAAGCTTTATTAGTTCTTTTCCTGCAATTATATTTCTAAAAAAAAAATGTCTTTATGCAGCCATCTTCTTCGGTGGCCAATATTGATGAATGGAGGTGGAAACTTAGTCTGCTCCTGCGCAGTACTGATGAGCAGGAGGTTGTCTCTAGAGATAAACGAGATCGGCGTGATTATGAACAGATATCAAACCTTGCAAAGAGAATGGGGCTTTACAGGTAGCAAAGTGTTATTCATCCTTTCCTCCTTCGGTCTTCAAAAGTTATGAAATGTTACTAAAGTTTTACCTTTGCCATATCGTTTTATCGCCAATATAGCGAGATTTATGGGAAAGTGGTGGTAGCCAGCAAGGTTCCTCTGCCAAATTACAGACCTGATCTTGATGATAAGCGGCCACAAAGAGAGGTAATAGACTATGGAAATATCAAATCGTTGACTTGGTAATAACAACTTTATTGTACTTGAATGATGTTTGATTTCATTGCTTGTCTTACAGGTAGTAGTCCCTCTTAGTTTACAAAGGAGGGTTGAGGGTCTACTTCAAGAACACCTTGACCGGATGCTTTTAACATCCAGCAAGGTCAGTGATAAGTTGGAAACAATTCCTGCCATTAAGGATGTTAAGGATGTAAGCCTGGATGAAATCCAAGAATCACTGGTTGATGGTTCAGTCATGGAAAAGGTTCTTCAGAGAAAGAGTTGGCGTATGCGGAATTTACAGCGAACCTGGCAGGTGGGTTATGTCCTTGTAATATGCTGTTTATACAGAGCATGATACTCCATAACCAATGTACAGTGAAGCAAATTATTTACATAATTATTGAAGATGGTTACTTTCCTAATTACAGTTAAGTATCAACTAGAATGAAGGTTTCTTACAAAAGATATTTTGTGATTGCGTAAATCATCATAACCAGACAGCTTATGCTGACCCTTAACTTTTTGGATCTGTACATCTTGATGCTTCTTGTTGTATGTTTTACTGAAGCCTTTCTTGATCTTCTCCCTTGTCATCTATCTCATGTTCATATCAATTTAAATCTGAGCTATATCAATAACTTCTTGTGACCTCCAATTTTAACAGGAATCACCTGAAGGCACGAAGATGCTACAGTTTAGGGAATCTCTTCCAGCTTACAAGGAGAAGGAGAGACTCTTGTCTGCCATTGCACGAAATCAGGTGTTAATTTGTAACTAGATCTTTCTATTGAAGAATGTTTTGACCGCTATGCTGAGCACACAGATTTTAAAGGCTTAAGGCACACCTGGGCACTATTTTCTCTTTGGAGGTTAGGTGCAAGATGCACAGCAAGGCATGCATGTTGGTGAAGAAAGGCACAATAAACACATATGCATATCTATATAGGTATATGTATGTGTTTCTGTCTCCACTTGTGTGCACGTGTATGTGTGTGCATGTGCGTGCAAAATGCACAGCAAGGCATGCACCTTAGTGAACAAAGGTGCCATAAATCTTTTGATAACACACAAATCTTTATGGATGCTTTCTCATATGTGTGAAAAATGTATATTGATTGTCATGTCCTGGCCTTATCATATCCTACCTTTTGTCACAATGTGGTATTGATTTTGTGTCCCATATCCTAGTCCATGCTTGATTAGCTTACCATGCTGTGTTGATAATGCATTTGCTTGGTATATTAGTTTGGTTCTTTTTTCTGTTGTTTCTGGGGTTTCTATATATGCATGTAAAGGAAAATTATGGATTTAAAAGTGGCTACTTGAAACTAGAATTATTAAAAGGGTTGGTTTCAAATTTATAGAAAGCATTATTGTTTCTGGGGTCTATGGAACACATTATTTTTTTTTGCCTTGTGTACTGACTAGCATGAAGTGTTTTCTAGGATGACTTGCTGGAAGTGGTCAGGTTGAACCTTGAGCTACGTATAAGCCATGTTGGATCCATAAAACCTCATTACCACTAATTTTTTTTTCTTAGCCTTGCTTTCCAAGGAAGGAGTGATTAAGGGGAAAGCATGCAATCTTTTAGTCTGATAGACATAATGTATCATGCATTGCCTAGGGAGACAAATATAATATTGTCATTCAGTTGTGAAGGAGTTCTATGATCTAGGACATGAGAAAGCTGAAAATGACCTGAGGGTAGACTCGAAGGTTTTTGATCACATTGTGAGACATAAGGGTTTTGGAGGTAGGTACACTTTGAGTTTTGGTGGATATTTTTGAAGCTTAGTCTTGAACTTTGATTGGTGTTGGCTTCTTATATGGTTTGCATGACTCAAAAGATTCCTTCTTTTGCTCTTCTTCGTGATCTGTTCTCAAAGCTGTGGACCATGTGTTTATTAATAGGTTCAAACCAATATCTTAAAAGTTGCAGTCTGGCCTCTTACTGCTTGCTGTCGTTATGCATGTCCTGTGGTACCTTGCATACTGACATAGGGCACCAGTTGGTATTGAAAACAAAATGGTGTAAATGTGCCAATACTTAACCAAAAAAAAAAGGGGTGTGAAGACATCTTCAAGATCAGTATCAAGCAATATCAAGTCAATTTGGGTCTAGGTTCGGTTGGTCTGCCCACTTATCAGTCTCAAGGGGGTCTTAGGTACCAATTCCTGGTCATTATGATATGAACCAGCTGATACATGTTAGCTAGCCTGCTACGTTAATCCTTGGTCCAAAGTTTATGGTAACAGTATTTCAGAAACAATTTTGAGAATTTGGAGGGGAACAATGATTTCTTGGTGATGCTTTTTGATCTCAAGCGGGTCATTTTCATCTCATTGTAAATGGGTTTGATGCTATATCAAACCTTGAATTTTTTTGGGCCTCATGGTGGATGATAATTGCCTTCTTGGTAGGTTGATAATGAAGATTGTAGATTGGAAGAAAAATAATCTTTCTTTGAGGAGATTATGGTCTCCATGAAGGCTACACTCTTTGTTGTTCTGATGTGCTTCATTCCTACTTGTTATGCTCGATTCTAATTTATTGCATTTTGAAGATAATTTCCCCCTTGCTCCTTTATGTGCACACCCATGCCATAAGGAAGTCATGCAGATTTTCGCTCTTGAGAAAAGCTATTGTAAGCAAGCGATTTCTCTCAAATACAGTTATTAGTTGGGATTGTAGTGTGTTTTGGATGGGTCCCAGGATCAAGTTTTGTTTGGATTTGTGGTTGGAACTTTCTCATTTGTTTCTCTAGCTTTAGATTCTTTAGGATATCTGAAACCATCTCTTCTGTTGTCTATCCTATGAATCTTGAGCTTCTTCTGTTCTGCCATTATTCTTGTTTCTAAAATGCTGTAACATGTAAAATGTTTCTCAATTTCTGCCACTCATTTATTGTGCAAGCACATACTTTAAGAGTTTCTTTTGGTGTTTTCCTCCAACTTATTTTTCATTTTCTTCACAGGTCATAGTGATATCTGGGGAGACTGGCTGTGGCAAAACTACTCAGCTTCCTCAGTATGTATTAGAATCAGAGATAGAGTCTGGCCGTGGAGCATTCTGTAACATCATATGTACACAACCACGAAGAATATCTGCTATGGCTGTTTCAGAAAGAGTTTCTGCTGAAAGAGGAGAGAATCTGGGTGAAATGGTAATTTATTTACTGTTTTTTTGTTGGTTTCTTGCAATAATTTAACTTTAATATGCTTACTTGTGTAATCTTTATTCTAGTTTCCATACAACATTAGCTTTTGTGATAGGTTGGTTACAAAGTTCGATTAGAGGGAATGAAAGGAAAAAATACACATCTGCTTTTTTGTACCAGTGGTATTTTGCTAAGAAGATTGCTGGGGGATCGTAATTTGAATGGTGTAACTCATGTATTTGTTGATGAAATTCATGAAAGAGGCATGAACGAAGGTTTGTTTCTTAAAACTTGACAGTTTGCCCACTTTCTTTTGGGCTTTCTGTGAATGTGATTTACTATTTGAGGTATAAGGTATTCATGCTGCTATTAGTTTTTTCTTTCAGATTTCCTGTTGATTGTGTTAAAGGATCTTCTTCCTCGTCGTCGTGATCTGAGATTGATTTTGATGAGCGCCACTTTGAATGCCGAATTATTCTCAAATTATTTTGGTGGGGCACCTATGATCCATATTCCAGTAAGCTAATATCTCATCAAGCAGAAATTGCATTAAATTGTGGTTACTTCCACTAGATATGTGCATGCACCTTTACTATCCTCTTGAATCATTTTCTGCTGCTTTTTGTTAATTAATATGAATTATACAGAGGAAATTCTGAATGAAGGTTATCGTTTTGTGTTTTGTCTTAATAAGAAATGGATGGGATGGCGGCATATTTGATTCTGCTAAATACAGTATTACCCAGACAGTAAATTTTAGGATTATTTTTTGCCATGTCCCCATGAAGACATGATGTGGTATGCCTGTCAAGTTTATCAATGCAGTCGACACAGCTCCCTTCATGGATCCCTTGAATGTTCTTTATTCCATATATCCACTTTAACTGATGAGTATTTTTTTAAAAAATTGCCCTATCCCAAATCAGTCTCCTGTCTTATAGCGAAAGGAGAAGGGGAAATAAATAGTAAAATGAGAGATAATAGAGAAGAGCTAGGGCTTGGTGTACCTTTTTTTCTTCTTTGCCTCTAAGTCCTTTTGAAGTCATGCTGACTGTTCCACTAACTCCCGGCCTCCTGCAGTCCTGGTCCCCTGTTCTTGAGGGTGGACAGGAAATAATCCAGCAATGCCTCCCTCATCTTGAAAAGGCAGCCGTGCTGGACCTGCAGACAAGCATGCCCATTATCTCTGTCCATGGGAGGTGTGACCATGGAAACCTGAGCAGTCCTTGGACATTTTGAATGGAGAAAGAGAGATCTGGAGCCATGTAACAAATGGAAAGCAGGGTAAAAGGTTATTAGATCTGATCCACCTAGGAGGCAAGAGGGTTGGGCTTTATTTTAGAAAAGAGAGACCTGGTATGCTATCTGTTAAGTTTGTGTGATTAACTCCATGTGTGCGTGTTGTATGTGTCATTGCATGTACACAGATAACATATATATGCATGTGTGTGTGTGAATTGGTGCCATGTCCCTGTATCTTAGGTTTTTAAGCGTGGCATGTTGGACTTGGATCCTTTATGACGCTAGAACACTTGACACCCATGATATGGGTAACACTGGCTAAATTTGTTAAGTGTTAGACTGCCTAAATATCTTTAGCATAGCTGTTAACCCAACACCAACACATACACACAGATAAAATATAAAAAAAAATATGAGTATTCTTGTTGAATGGGGTAATATGATTCAAAATTTAGATAAAAAGTGGTTTTGAGTTGTCTCATTGCATTACATATTGATGTTTAAATTAAATGTAGGATTACAAGGACAATATGACTTCTTTTGTAATGCTCAAACCATTCTGTGATTTCTTGACTGCTTGTGCATCTAGAGATAATTGGAAAATTGGATTGAAAAGGAGAAAAGAAATTTTTATTTTTCTTTCATACTTTCTTTTCTGTTTTTACCTGTTCATGAAAGCATAGGAGAGTTTTAACTTTTGCATAAGCTTGTTTTTGTGTGAAGTTTGTTAGCTTGGTTAACCATGACTATTGCAGTTTTCTTCTTGTAGATTGATATATTCTTGGATGAAGATCATTTGGAATGCGAAATTTTAAAAACAATATAAATGAAGCATCTTATTTCTGTTCTACACTAATGTTTCTCATGTCAAAGCTGTAACAATGGAATTTACCATCTCAATAATTGACACCAAACGCTGGTGATTCAAAAGTTTGGTCCCGATTATTGTTAAATATTCTTTGATCAGGTTACCTGCAAGAATGGAGTAAAATGATAAACATTTATCAACAAATAATTATATGTTATGCTTTGATGTCCTTTAAATAGAAAAGGCTATTGTTCTCATGGGCAAATTTAGTAATTCATCAGTTTTCAGGCTACATTAAATATAAACTCCTTATGTTGATGTCAGGGCTTTACATACCCTGTAAGGGCGCACTTTCTGGAAGACATATTGGAGAAAACTGGATACAAATTGACTTCATTCAATCAAATTGATGATTATGGCCAAGAGAAATTGTGGAAAACACAGAGGCAGCTAATGCCGCGGAAAAGAAAAAACCAAATCGCTGCGCTTGTTGAGGTATTACTTCGCTGGGAAGGATTTGATGTAACTCGATGTTGATTAACTGTTTTCATGACCATATGATTTACTGTGCAGGATGCCCACAAAAACTCAAGCTTTGAAGGCTACAGTTCCAGGGTTCGTGATTCTTTGGCTTCTTGGATGCCAGATTGCATAGGGTTTAATCTTATTGAGGCTGTTCTCTGTCATATATGTCGGAAGGAAAGGCCAGGTGCTGTTTTAGTATTTATGACTGGCTGGGATGACATTAGTTGCTTGAGGGATCAACTAAAAGCACATCCCCTGTTAGGGGATCCAAACAGAGTTTTGCTGCTTACATGTCATGGATCGATGGCCACTTCTGAGCAGGTAATATTGCAGTCATAATTTTTTCCAATTTAGTTTACTTTGCCAATATTTTCTCACCAACAGTGGTCAGTATTACCATTCAGCATGTCAGTTATTGGTTATGGCTTCAGTCTTTTCCACTTTTTTTTGCCTTTTTGGGTCAAGTTTCCTTGTAAGACCTTCTACTTATGACATACTTAGATTGCTCGCTGTGTTCACCTGTCCACAATTGGATCATATGTGTTTTGAAACTTAACTGTTTGCTGCAGTATGCTACTGTCTATAAGCAATGAAGCCAAAATTATTCTAGGGATAAGTAGGTCGGTCAACTAGAACCTGAAGAAGACCAAGAGTTGCCCCCAACTCAGACCTATTCTCAGGCTCTTCCAGTTTTATATGGCTGTAAATTTAGATCCATATGTTTTTTCCATGTCAGATATGAAGTTTGTGCTGTGCAACATGAATCTGAATTGGACCATGCAGTTGATAAATGTATCTAAAGTTTTATTACAGACTAGGTGATTAGCACATGGATCATATGCGAGAAATATACAATGCACCATGCAGAAGACAGAATATAGCTTCTTTCAAACTTCTATGCAAAAGATGATAATTGTAAGTCTTGGTAATGTTAATAGAAAAACTTAGATATAAGTGGAGGGGGCCAGCTGGTTGAATTGGTAAGTCACTGGTTGTTGGATATTGATGACCTTGGTTTGATCCCTCGCACCCCCCAATTTTAGCCAG
This sequence comes from Metroxylon sagu, assembly GCA_017589505.3. Taxonomy (NCBI): domain Eukaryota; kingdom Viridiplantae; phylum Streptophyta; class Magnoliopsida; order Arecales; family Arecaceae; genus Metroxylon; species Metroxylon sagu. The sequence continues at coordinate 114,866 of JACVBY030000422.1, forward strand.
TTAACCTCCTATCCTAGTTCTCAAAAAGAAAAGAAAAGAAAAGAGAACTAAAAATATAGATAAAAATAGTGTGAAAAGATATATACAAGGATAAGTGAAAAAAACTGCTTCTCAAGTTTCCAAGGCTATCTTTTCATAAACTGATGAATGGAAGTCTAGAGCATTGTTTAAAAGTATGCTAGGCATAATGGTTTTGGAGGCTCCTTTTCTGTTCTACATGTAAGTGGCAGTATTTAAATCCAACATCTTAGAATAATATATGGTGTATGTAATGACTGCTATTTGCAGGGTTTGTATCATTACTCTGGTATCCAGGACTTTGCTTAAAACTATTGGTTGATCATATACTATTAAACAATTATTGCTATTTCCCCTGTGAATTTATGAGATTTTTTGAAGAAGATAACTATATAAAAGCCAGTAGTGGTTTTGATATGAATGACAATAATAGCAAAAAAATTAATGCCGTTAGTTCCATCTGTTTGATGGCTGTTACTAAAATCTGTTGATGTGTATGTCTGTAATGGAAAATCTTTTAAAATACTATTATAGTTGTTATAGTGTTGTAACTGTTATGTTAACTCAGCAATTTGTCCATTTAAGAAATCCAATTTAAACGTTAAGTTCAAAAGAAAATATTTTATGGGCAATGAAAGAAATGATAATGGTAATATCAAATGGTAATTTGATGTTACTTTCTATTGTAAATGTTTAGAACAACTACAATAGCAATCAATATTTTACCAAACAAAACCCAATCTAAGTGTTAATTGGGAAAATAATGAGTTTTGCTAGGGGGCAACATTATGGTGTTTGCTAGATAACTATGTCAGTGATCAGCAGTTTGGACATGAACCAGATGTTATCCAAAACACAGCCACAATAAACAAAAAACACAGGGCAGTTACCTTAACTAAGAGAGCAAAAACATGGTTAAAGCAACCAGGCCACGGTAGTTGCTTTTATGTATAGATTAGGCAAAAACATGAGCAAAAACATGGCTCATCTAGAAAGGCACTTTCTTTTTGTCTTATTTGAGATTTTGAGATGAAACCTCAGTGGGCTACTCTCTAGGATGGAAAAAAGAAAGTGGAAGAAAATTCAGAATGTTCTAAGAATCTTTTGGCTTAGTTGATTTTCTTTCTATATTTAATTATATTTTCTATAGTGATCCCCTCTAACATCTAGCTACATACCCTATTTCGTGGTTAGTAAATTACTAGAAAATATAGATCAGTAATAGCTATTTAAGAAAATTTGTTTAAGAAATTTCTTGGACCTTGTAAGTTAGCGCTATCTACTCTAGTAAGTTTGTTTCAAAACAAATCATTGTCATCTTTTAGATATAATCAAGGTATGTGGAATCACAAATTGGTACCGGACCTATTCGATCTGAACCAAATTGAACAGGTAATGTACCATCATATTTCCCTTTTTTTATTTTTTTAATGGTTTTCTAGTTTTGGTCCAATTTTTTCATGGTTTTTTGAGATTCATGGGTTAATTAAATTTGGCGTATTCGTGATTATGAGGAATGTTCACTATTTGGACAATGCTTGTACATATATGGATGTTAATATATATATATATATATATAGCTTCTTTAGATATGTTGATTATTTGCTATCCATTAGAACCAAGATCCGCTTATTATGGCTATCCTTTAAAAGAAGAATGTGCTAATTGTTTGTGTCATTTGAGGGTGGAGAAAGAGGAAGGTCAAATGATTAAAGAAAATGAGGGTAATCAAATTTGGTATATATAATTAATGTATATTATATGTGCGATGTATATGCATCACGAAATTGCATATATGGACTCATGATCTGCTAATTATCTGCTGTTCTTTAAAAAAAAAAGAAAATTTAATTATTTGCTTCATTTGGGGGTAGAGATAGAGGGAAATGAAATTGCTACAAGAGGTAATCAAATTTGATATATTTTTAATCAAGAGGGACGACCATTGAATTTTTTTCTTATAAAAATAAAAGGAAGAAAAGAAACAAGGCGCTGGACGTGGAGGATAGGACATCCAATTCTAGCTTTATAAAAGAAGAGTAAATTAATACCTGATGTTAATTTAGAACCATGGTTTTTTAGTTTTGGTTCAATTTTTTCATGGCTTTTTCATGGTTTTTCAGTGGAACCGACCGACATGGCGAAATAAATTGGTAATTGTTCGGTTCGTCTTGGGTCGAACAGACTGTTTCGATGTGGTTCAGTTTGGAAAACCCTGGATATAATGCAACAATTATTTAAACTTCAACTAGAGTTCCATGCATCTCTCCTTTCTTTTCTTATCTCTACGTTGTCATAGGATACTACATGACGATCATGATATTAAAGTTATTTATTTGCTAAATTGTGTATTGAAGGAGTGTATTACTTATTTACTAAAAATAATAATTAAGTTCATCAAAGGAGTGAGATTTAAGAAGGTTGATGCATTTGGTGTGTGGATCCTTTTTTTTTTTTTTTTTTTTGTTGGGGAGGGGGGAATTGTTATATTAAAATACTAATAGGGATTAGGATATCATAAATAAAATTTAAAATTTTGAAACAACTAACTTTTAACAAATCACATGCTCTGTCAATCCCTAGTTTCATGTAATGACACATAGCATATCGCTTTTTTCCTTTTTCTTGCATTAGAGAGAGATTTAGGGTTTTAATATGGGAAGGAGGGAGGGAGAGAAGAGAAGCATTTTTCTTTTTTATTTAGAGAGTGATATGGGAGAGATTTAATAGGAGGAAAAAAAGGAGAGAGATGGCAGGCAATTTGTCTTCATTTTCTTTTATGCAGCAGATATAATAAGAAAGATTTATTAGGAGAAAAAGAGGGAGAGAGTGTGGGGTAGGGAGGTGGGATTACAGGATTTAATGTAGCTTATGTAATGCAAATCTCTCAATTTTGGATGAATTGTTTATAGAATATACCATATGGGACTAATGTTGGGAAGAAATTACTTCCACAAATTTGTGAGATGGAGAACCTTTGCAGCTATAGGAAATTTATATCCATAGTAAAGTTTCTTTTTATGAGACATTTGAAATTTGAAAAGTTGAGTTGAAATGAGATTCAAAAAAGGATTTGTTTGTGTACAAATTGAGTGTTCTTGTTTGCATCCAATTTAATTTATGGTTGTAAAATTGGAAAAAAATTGCCAATGCTTTTAACTCCATGAATTCCATTTAATGGGCTTGTTAGTTTTTTGTGCACAAGGCTTTTTAACTTTTAGGCAAAGTTTGCCTTAGTGACTTTTACCAATCGTACTGTACCAATGAGGTATCAGTATGGTACCAAGGTTCAATTCGATATGAATTGAATCGGTTTGAACCAAGTGGAGCCATCTTATACCGTTCTGTATCAACCTATATCATCTGGTTTTGGGCCTGAGAAAAAGTATTGACACTTTATCTTGATACGGGATAAAATACTATACTGATCATATTGTATTGGTAATATACCGGTGTGGTTCTTAATACTGATTTTGCAGGCCTTGCTTTTAGGTGATTTTAAAAACCATTTATCAAATATCATAGAAAACAGATATTTCACATGATGTAATACATAAAAAACATAATCAAGTAAAATCTTATGATCCATGGGATTGTACAATTCATAATATGGATCTTATGATCTTGATTGATCCCTATCCCAAAATAAGTTGAGTTCATCTGGGCTATCTTGATCCAAATTGTAAGATCTAGAGAGTGAATTTTAAGATGTTAATAACAATGTGCATACCGGTTTGGCTGGAAGTTGGTTGGTTGGTAGTAAATAATTGTAGTCCCTGTAATGGGTTGGTTTTGTACCAGTTTCATTTGAAACCAAATCGCTCTGTCCAGAATTTCAAACTATGGTACATAGATTTTGCCTAGCTGAGCTACTAAACATGACTTTGCCTAGATGTGCTACTAAACATGAATCAAGGCTAAGTTTTGATTATAGTGAGCCTGTCTTGTATTGCAGCCCAGTCCTTTGTGGATTGATCTGACTAGTTCACAAGTGAACAATTCTGTGGAAGATCTGATTGACAGGCAAGAGGGAACCACGTTAAAGTGAGTTTTGTTTAGGTTGCACAATAACAAAGAAGTTTTCCTTAATGATTGGGTTATAGAAGATGCAACATAATAAACAGTAAATGATCATGTTTAAGGCTCATTATATGATAATGTTTGCTTGTGGTGTTGAAATATCTAGTCAAGGCATTTTTCACTTGACCTTCTTTATTGACTCATGTGATCCTGTAGATTTCTTTTGATTTTGGCCTTTTTGTATGTGTACAATTGCTTTGCTAGTAACTGAGACTTAAATATTACCCAGATGATTTTCTTGTTTATGGTGATCTGATTGTTACATATCTGCATGGTTATATTTTCAGAAACTCATATTTGAGAAGCCACCACCTAATATACGTAAGATTGTTCTTGCTACAAACATGGCAGAAGCAAGTATCACAATTAATGATATTGTTTTTGTGGTTGACTGTGGGAAAGCAAAGGAGACCACCTATGATGCTCTGAATAATACCCCTTGTCTGCTCCCGTCTTGGATTTCAAAAGCTTCTGCCCGCCAAGTAAGATATCTTAACCCTTCCCCCTTTTGTCTCTGAATATCTTTTGTGTTATCTCACAATTTTTGAGTGAAGAATTTTCTCGCAGAACAATTCCAATTATGTCTACCTGTGTTACTTGTGTTATTTCTAAATAAAACTGGTTTTACAATAGTTCTTTATTGCTCGTCAGGAAATTTACTCAATTTAATAAATCCATTGACTTGCTGTACATGCTTTAGGCTGCATTTGGTTCCTCAATAGCTAATTGGGTTAACTAAAGTTAAATAACAGTTCCACAACACTTAACCACTTAATCATGGAGTTGGAAAAGATGCTGTTTGGTTGCTTCTCAGTTAACCACACCTTTTTGGATAGATGGCTCGAATATTGTTTCGCTGCAAAAAGTATGGTTGTTTCCGCTTAGATGAACATGGCTATGGACTTTGCCATCACATGAATTTCATGTTTATCGTTGCTTGATATAGTTGCATATTAGCTATGGCCTATGGCTGAGTCATGAAGGTCATCATTGGGATCCATGTGGTTGCCCGGCATAAGGATGCGGAACTATTCCAAACATTAGCTGCCACTAATCATGCTAGCATCATCGCCACTCTGATCCATGAATACTTGCATGCAATATGAAAAATATGAAGTACAAAATACAGAATATAACATCAGCATGAGAGGCTTAGAATAGGACATTGTCACATGGGCACACTGGTTGCACAAGTGCCAAGCCAGGGTGCACTCATTCGATGCCAGCATATCATCGTAACCAGACCCAACGGTTGCAATGGTTCCCTAAAGGCTGTCCAAGTTGCAACTCAGCCTCTTGGTGGATCATCAAAAAAAATCCATAAGCCCATACTAATCAACATGGATTTCATGTATGCTGGTATGAAATTGGATAAGATAGCAGCAACAAAAAAATTATTCCATACATTCATCAAAATCACCATGGCATCAAGTTGATCACTATAACAGATTGCCCAAATAATGCATGAGATTTCTAGATATCGGCTTAGTCAAGAGACTGGCATCGAGTAGACCACCGCATGAAAGAGGGGAAGGGTTATGAGAGAGAGTCAGGGTTGAAAATAAGCAAGATTTGTGAGAGATGGGCCAGCCTCAAGTGCAATTGTCCACCAATCAAAGGCTAGGTGGTTGATTTGTACATGATAACTGTAGTGGCCCTGGTGAAGCTGGATTAGGCTGTCCCCTCAATATAACCTTGTTGGAGAAGATGGGATGAGGAGATTTGGTGACCAAACTAGAGCCCCATGACAGGGATCAAGCATGACAAGCTTGGGTGAGGTTGGGAGTGGAGATCTATTGTTGGCAACGGTGCGAAGTGAGTCAGCCAGTGAAGATTGTGAGGTGGGATTGAAGAGCACCAATGGAAAGCAATAAATAAATAAATAAAGCTATCGTCTGCTAACCAGCACAAAATCCAAACACACACACGCGTGCGCTCACAAACAAATAAGGCAGATCTCCATCAAATTAATGGCATATTTAAGAATATATCAAATTTGTGGTGATGGTCTCATTTTGATAACCAATATTTATCACTTTGCATAAAGCTTTTGTTGTTTTAGCAGGATTTGTTCTCCATGATTGATCCTATCTTTATCATATGGCCTAAGTTTGTTGGAATTCGACTTTTGTGTTTGACTAAGCTCAATCATTATGATATATGATGCTAACAAGGAATCCTAGTATATATATTTGTTAGTGCCTATTTAGAAGCTTGAATTTTTGTGAACTAAGGGATTATGGAACTGAAATCTATAGTGAAATGTGCTGGGTTTTGGTTGCGCAGCGGAAGACCGAATTTCAAAATTTTTAAACTTTGAGATCCTAGTCAACCAAAACCCTAGACCCAGGACCCCTTGATTATATCAATTAATAAGGCAATATATTAAGATATTGGATAATACCTGTAACGCTAATATCCTTTATTCCACTAGGCACACAAGTGTATGCCCTTCAAAGGTGATCCACACAGGAACTGGGTTCAAGACTCTAGCTTCTTCTTCAAAACTTTGATCCTTGATGTTTAATCCTTCCAAAGGATTTGATTGGCTTGCTTTCTTTCCCTTCTAATTTTTCTTTCTCTTATAAAAAAACCTTTAAAGTCTCCTAAAGAAGACCTCCTTGTCCTGGTTTAGGTCTTGTCCTGAAGAAGACTTCCTTGTCTTGGTTTAGGACAAGACAACCTCTTGTCCTGAAGAAGACTTTCTTGTCTTGGTTTAGGACAAGAGATATAAGAGAAATAAAATAAGAAAAAGAGGAATTTTCATATATCTTAAAACCCCGGGACGCACTCTTATTTATAAGAGGCGGAGGGATGCATCACCAAGGGATGCATCCCGTCCACACACCTTACCATGATGAGGCGTGTTCTAAGGGTAGCGCTTCATCATGATAAGGTGCTAAGGGAGGGGCGCATCTAAAAGAGAGCGGAAAGATGTATCTGCTCAAAAAAATGCGCTATCAGCCTTCTCACGCTGATAACTTCACTCCACACTTATTTCATGATAATCCAATGGTCCAGATTAAGGTACAATTTAATGGTCCAGATTAAGGCACCATTTATTGGTCCAAAAGCAAGGCGCCATCACCAATGGTCCAGATCGAGTCGCTGACCAATGGTCCAGATCCATTATTCAAAGAGATATCCAATGGTCTAAATAAAGCCAAATGGGTTCCAATTCTTGGCTAACCCACATTAGGTCATGATCTAATCATATTAGATTAACCTAATACAAGAATCAGATTCGAATCCAATTCAAATCAGGAGCTAGGGTTTGCAACACGTGCTAGCATGTCTACCTTGCAAACTTAATCTAATCCAATTAGACCCTTGATCAGTTTTTTTTGTGTGTGACCCTTTGGGTTCCTCATCCAGCCAGCAGAGGTCTAGGCTTATGTCGATTTATTTTGATTAGAAATCAACTAATCGAATTAGGTCAAATCGAGCTAACCCTAGTTGTCAATTTGAATCATCTTTCAAATTGACTCATGAATTCAATCAATTTAATTCATGAAAACCTACAAGACATGATTGACATCTAGCAACGTATCATGCCTACCCAGAAGATGAGGAATTTGGTGGAAATTACCAAAATACCCTTCAGTAGCAAGTTACTGTGCAATTCAATCCTTCGATTCCCCTTTATCCCGAATAAGCGATGGGTATGAAAAATTGTCAAATCCTAACACTTTATTCATTTGAATCTCAAATCACTAATGAAGACTCAATCGATGAAAGATTAGAAACCATTTCTAATATCATCATGCTTTGATCAAAGACTTCCTGAGTTATCATTTGATGAGATTACATAGGATAAATACTCCTTTTACTAGGAGTGATCGATTCCTTGTTGACCTACTTACAATCTTCATACACAATTCACCATATCCATGAACACCCCGTACATGGCTAAGTCATGAATGAGTATGAACCAAAATATGGATTCATGTGTACAAGATTCCATGGTGATCTCAGGTCTAAGGATCATTTGCATAACTCCCACTAAGAGAATCATCTTTTGACAAGTAAGACTTCCATAAGATGTTCTCATTACGGATCAATTCAGTGAACTCATACATTGATGAGCATCCACATCCTTGTATTAGTGTCCCTACACAAGTGATCGTGAGACAAACCACTCTTTCCATTGAGCATACATAGAATGTGCCAGTCTTTCTGGAAACATCGATCCCCTACTCGATGATCCTTCGACTAGGAATATTCTAGATTAGGGTTTATAAGATCTTAGGTTTCACTGTTATGAACTTCATCATAACCATAAATTAATTGCCCTAATCTATGGGGTTCATCATAATCTTAAAACAAAAAGTTATAAGACATAGCATATGATGAATCAAAATGCCTTTTATCAATATCATTCATGAGTTGAAAAAATTTTACAGAAAAGCCCCTGTTACATAAGAAATATGATTGGCTTTTAGAGCACTATTCTTTCAAAATGTACAATGTTTTGGTTTCTAGCCACATAGATGTGATTTTATCAACCTTGAATTCTGGGACTAAACCTACTTTACTCATCAAAGGAGAGATGACGATCATTTGGCACTTATTTTTTTTTTACAGGCCTCAAAAAAATAAATTTGTTGCAGTAGATGCATCTTTTGATGTATAATCAAAGAGATCTTGGAATGGATCTGTAAGATGTTTGTGTATGTTTAGCAGACTTAGGTGCTAGTGTTGCTGTTCGATGTCTTTGTACAAATTGCTTTCTTGATTTCATAATTAAGATTAAACAAGAGTCACAACATTTTTGGTTAAAGGATCTTGTTCTATTTGATATCAAAAGAAGAGCACAATGGTCATAGCATGTATCAATGCCATTAGGTTACTTGACACAAATTGTGAAATTTTCTGGTTGTCATGACATTTTATGGTTCAAGCTCATAGTTTTCTAGGTTGACAGTTTGGGTTGAAAATTGAAGAAAGTGAATTTTTTGCATAAAAGATCCGCTGCTGATTTTGCAAGAAAATATTATTTATTTTTATTTTTATTTTGCAGTGTGATAGACATTCAGGGTTCTTGAGATGATTTTGCCCCTAGATCTAAGAACAAGACAAGTGATAAACAAAATAAAATGCACGAACTTATTTACTGAATGTCCGATTCACATGTCTTGAATACCTGATGTGACATTTGTTTAGACTACTGCCTGCATTGTACTTACTTAGACCAAAGGGTCAAAATTCTTAGGGAATCCCAAAATGTTTATCATTTAGCAAAAAGGAAAAAGACGTCCTTTTTTTTTTTGTTTTTGCAAAGTTCATAGTTAAGTATATATATATATATATATATATTTAATGCAAAATCCACCAGAAGAAATCAATCTGCAATCCTAAAAAGGACAATGGCCAGGGGCAAAAAGGACAGTTATTTAGGAATGTACTAGTAGCATCTAAAATGGGTCAGTGATGGCATGCTTTAAATGACTATATGTACTCTTACAGTTTGTGGCTGTGCAAACTTCATTAGATATTTTTGGCTTCTTGGTGATATGGCTTTCGGATTTCTTGGAGGATTGGATGTTGTACACTCTTCACCATATAATATCTCAAACTTATGCAGGCCATGTGTCCTTCTTCGTGAATGGATTTTCTATTCTGCATAACTTTTCTCCCTATGTATTAGGTGCTACTTTGTGATTTGAAACTTCTATAAATCCTCTGATGCCATTCATGTGGTTCTTTGGTTTCATTTTACTCATTCAGGTCCCTTGCCATCAAACATAAACCTTCTTTATCTGGTCCTCTCTGGCATTAAATAATCTGGAATTTCCATTGATGTTATCAATTGTTTGTCTCATTCATTCATCCATTTCAAAGCTCTTATCTTTTCTACCTTCACAACATGCATAACTACATAAGCTATCACAGGAACTTGTGAAGATAATTGTGCAGAAATGTATTAGGACTATATTTTTTTGAAAAACAATAATATAATCAAGAAATTATTTTTATAATTAATTTTAACGATCTGTTTGTCTCTCTATCCTGCTATGCATCATTAAAGCATGGGAAGGTCAAATAATCTTAATGGACTTATCAAGTCCCAGATGCATGTGATGCCCAGAGGACATACCTTATTATTAACTATGTCGATGGTCGGTTTTTCTTGCTTTCTGTGATGAGTGCAGAGAAGAGGTAGAGCTGGCCGTGTGCAGCCTGGAGAATGTTATCATCTCTATCCTAGATGTGTATATGATGCCTTTGCAGAATATCAACTTCCAGAGCTTCTAAGAACTCCTCTGAACTCCTTGTGCTTGCAAATAAAAAGTCTGCAGCTGGGTACCATAGGGGAATTCTTGTCAGCTGCTTTGCAGCCTCCAGAACCTCTGGCTGTAAGTATTCTTCTGTTTCTAAGGGGAAGAGAGAGTGGAATAGTGAAGGAACAATGCATTAACTAGTCACATCAAGAAATCATACCTTGTTGCTTTCCTGCTTTTCATCAATCACTTGCTGATCCTTCCCTTCCTCCTGAAATTATTTTAGCATGAATATGAAGTTGACAGCTTGAATCTGTGCAGGTCCAAAATGCAGTTGAGTTCCTAAAGATGATTGGAGCATTGGATGAGATGGAAAACCTTACAAATCTTGGTATGTTCACTAATATGTTGCAGTTTGCCTAAGTCATGTCTTGGTATATTTTGCCCACTAGTAATTTGCTGGATTGTAGATTTTATTAATTTTTCTTTTTTTCTTTCCTTTTCTTTGTATAGGGCGATATCTCTCAATGCTTCCAGTTGATCCGAAGCTAGGGAAGATGCTTATTATGGGTGCTGTCTTTCGTTGCCTCGACCCAGTTCTGACTGTAGTGTCTGGGCTAAGCGTTCGAGACCCTTTCCTGTTACCTCAGGACAAGAAGGATGTAAGTGTTTATCTTTATAGTTAGGCTAAAAAAATAGAAAATGGAAAGGTTTTGAGTTCCCACATATTCCTCTGGGGTGCTAATTTTTCAACTTCCTGGAACTATTCAGTCAGTGTTGTGACCGCATGATTTGTCTACATGGATGTCATCCCTCTCTATTCTTGATTAAAACCTTTGTTCCTGAATCATTGAGATGATTCTTAACTTTTCTATTGTTATCAGCATCATTGTTTGATCCCTTCTACCACTGGCAGGGTGAAACTTTTTGCATTTTCTATCATTTTTCTACAGCTTATTGAGAGCAGATATATGCTTGTTTAGATGAACTCTCTCTATGCCAGAGTAGTTAACTGATATTTTGTCTATATATTTTTTCACGTTCAGTTGGCAGGAACAGCAAAAACTAGATTTTCTGCAAAAGACTACAGCGACCATATGGCTCTGGTCCGTGCATATGAAGGATGGAAAGATGCAGATAGAGAAGGGTCTGCTTACGAGTATTGTTGGAGAAATTTTCTTTCAGCCCAAACTCTGCAGGCTATCCATTCCCTTCGGAAACAGTTCAATTTTATTTTAAAAGATGCTGGTTTATTAGATGATGATCCTGGCACCAGTAATAGCTTGAGCCATAATCAGTCATTGGTTCGTGCTATTATATGCTCTGGCCTCTTTCCTGGAATAGCGTCTGTTGTGGTAAAGGATTGGTGACATTTTTTGCTAGAATCACTTTGCAATATACTTCACATACTTGGTTTATTTTAATTTGAATTCCATTTTTGTGTAGCACCGGGAGAAGTCCATGTCTTTTAAAACAATGGATGATGGCCAGGTTCTGCTTTATGCTGTAAGTGCAGATTGCTGGCTCAGCCTCTGTTTTCCTACATTTCTGCTGATTTTTTTGTGATGCTTTGGAAGAAAGTATCCTACACAAGCAGTGAATGTTCTTTTCTTTTATTAGTCTGGAATCTGGATACTTTCTCGTGTTTTATTTGAGAAACTAGAGGGAAACCCATAAATCTATAGACCATAGCCACCTAAGTATGTCTGGTGTAATGGATCAAGGTATAATAATGCGTTAAACTCAAGATCAGTTCTCAACTTGTTATCAATCCTGACATTTGGTGCCAGTTTTGCAGCTAAGGCACTTGGGGCAAGAGAAGGGCTCATTATGAAACCCAGAAGGCTTGTTCACAAGTATGATTCCAAATTTATTGGTTGAAGAGTTTAAGGTTACAGAAAATGACACTTGTTGAGCAAGCTTACTCCATGGGGAAAACCAGAAAAGTACATGTTGGTCTGTTGTGGTGCTGGTGGTCTGGCAGAGATGGGTACTGGCAATGATAGGTGGTTGGGAGAGGTTGCCTTGGTGGACTTTGTAGAAAGCGGTGGCTATGGGCCTGAGAAAGGATATCAAGGGAGAGCAGCTACAGAAAAATCCCTGTCAAGCATCCCTCAGAGGAGCAGGAAATGCTAATAGGGAGAGACTGAAATGGTCACTTTTTAAAAAAATTTTCATTCTTGGAAAATTTTCTATGGTTATATGATTATTTTCTATGCAAGGAAATGGTAGGAAAAAAGGGTTTCCCTTTTCTTTAGTTCCTAACATCTCTTTCATGAATGATCTGATTTGGACTGATCGTCTCTTTCAAAAATTACCTTAACAAGCACTTTGCATCTCGTTCCATGCCAAGTGCAACTATTATTTAGTTTTATGGCCATGCCTTGGAGATTGGTAGAGGGCCCCATGCCCTTGAAATTACTGCTTAAGATGGCCCCTTGTCCTTGGAATAGCAGCATAGTTTTTTATTGATATCTCTTTGGAGGATCAAGGTGGAAGATTAAGGTCAAAAAGAATATATTTTGCCTTGGTGACCCAAGGTGCTCAGTTTTGATAGTCATTTCATTTTCATGTGAGATTGATGGCTTTGTTTTTGCATTTACATCTAGCCAAGGAGCAATAGTGCTTAGCATTCATTGCAGATGTAGATACTGTGCGAAAAAAATATCACATAAATTACATCAAGATTCAGAAAATGCATTACACAGCATCACTACTCAATATTTTGTTATGTATAATGTGTGAATTTGTTTGCATGGAAATTGCACCTTTCCCTGTGAACCTGGATTTTATGCAACATTGCACATACTGTTGATCTGACAACCCTCGAATTATATCATCATGTTCTGTGTAAGGATGGTTTCATTTGAACTGATTTAATCGTTCTTTGTATTTCCTATTAATCTTATATGCATTCATTCAGCATTTAATGCATCCCTGATTTCTGCTTCCTTTCAGAACTCTGTAAATGCAAAGTACCAGACAATCCCCTACCCATGGTTGGTCTTCGGTGAGAAAGTCAAAGTCAATACTGTCTTTATTCGCGATTCTACTGGTGTATCTGATTCCATACTGATCCTATTTGGTGGAACTCTTATTAAGGGAGATATGGTAATATTCTTTCTGCATCTTTTGTGTATGCTATTGGTTTACTGCCTTAAGTCTATGCTCATATTCAGAGGTGAACTGCAATGTGGATTCTGATACTTAGGCTGGGCACCTGAAGATGTTGGATGGCTACCTTGACTTCTTCATGGATCCAAGTTTGGCAGAATGCTATCGGAACATTAAGGAAGAACTTGATAAACTTGTTCAAAAGAAGGTAAAGTCGGACCTGAACCTAAAGCTAGTTTTGTATAACCTGCTGCATTCCTTCAAAGTAAAGAAAGATATGATGCCATTTACTGTCACAGTTAGGCATTAGGCATTTCTCTATGTATCGGCTTGTGGATTTTCTAAAAGTAAAGGAAGAATATGCTGATAATTCACTGAAAGTTGATAATTCACTGAAAGATTGAGGATGGGTGGGGGAACCAAAATATCAGTGGAAATGAGAAGAATGACAAAGATTTAATGAAAATGTTATATTGAATTACTGGTGCATGCATATAGAGCAGAATGGGGGAGTCAACTGCAAAAGCCAGCAGTAAGAACAGTAACATAGATGATATCCATCCATCAGTAGCAGGAGAAATGTGCAATTTTCATAATTAAGTAAGTAATTATTTAATAGTAGTTTATCGATTGATGAACTTTGCTGGATGGTTTATGAATGATTGAACCTGAGGAATTATCTGGAGAAGTGACCAGCAAAACTATACTAGAGTAATTTGAGAATTTTTCGATAATCTGTCGAATAATTTGACTGTGGTTGCATCGTATATCTAGCTATTAGCTCAATTTAGTTTTATTAGTTCCATATGATTTTAGACTGATGATACCCTTGTTAATGCAGCTTCACGATACCAGCATAGATATCCATAAGGAAGGCAAGTACCTAATGCTTGCTGTGCAGGAGATGGTCACAGGTGATCTATGTGAAGGAAGGTTTGTTTTTGGCCGGGAAACAAAGAAGGCCAGGTTAAGCGGCAATGACAGTAACAGGAGCAATATTGTGAAGGCTGGGACAAACCCAAAGAGCTTGCTGCAGACTTTGTTGATGAGGGCAGGCCACAGCCCTCCAAAATACAAGACAAAGCACCTGAAAACCAATGAGTTCAGGGCAATAGTGGAGTTCAAAGGGATGCAGTTTGTGGGCAAGCCCAAGAAGAACAAGCAGCTTGCGGAGCGGGATGCTGCCATAGAGGCATTAGGATGGTTGACACACACTTCTGATAAAAGCCACCAGGATGAGGACGATGACTCTCCACCTGACATAACTGATAACATGCTGAAGCTCCTTAATGGGCGGAGGCGGCGGTCACGGCGTCATTCAAGTTGATAACGAAGAGGATCCTGTGATGGTATTGGTGATGTTGCCCGCTTGTGTGCCAATGTGTGGGCGGGATATGTATGATTAAATTTCCGCCTGATTGCTTTATGGAATTCTTTTACCACTGTCATTGTGGTGAAGAGGTGATGATGCCAGCTGGCATCATCCGCACTGAAGGTTCTTGTGGCAGAGGTGCATCATAGCTCCAAAAGAAGTGGGGTGATTTTGAATTTTTTTAACTCACAGGTCAACTTGTAGGGGAAGATTTATTTTATAGCAGTGCCAAGGCAGGATGTAGCCTATTGTTCGGAGAATATGTTCAGTATAAAATTTATGCCGTCATTAATATTTATTTTGACTCAATTTATTTTGTGATGTGAAGGCATTTGATGATATACTTATTCCTTGGTATAATAATCAGTGGTTATATTCCTATCGACCGAGCCAGCCGGTGTTGGATTGTGCTGCTATTGAAATTCGTACATATTCCTGACAAAATCTCTATTAGAGTAACCAACCGCATGACTGCTTTAACAACATAATGACCATTGCTCGTATCCATGATCTTGTTCTCGGTATACCTGATAACATAAAAATATCATAACAAAAACAAGGCCCTACTGGTGTCACTCCAAACTTTGCACTTAAAAAGCCTCCTTTCACTTAGAACGCCACCTCCAATGAATTAGCGCCTCTATGCAAGGTGTTTCGAAGATGCTTGAATAATAAGGCAATACAGATATGATTTAGCATAGGATATGTTGGGGAACAAAAAGCTTAAATACAAATGCATTTCCTATCTTTAGAATTAACTTTTTCCAGCTAGTAAGCACTTTTGAACTCAATTATATTTCCATGGCACAATTACGAGCAGTTCTCATACAACAAAACAATTAAACTACCAGTTTCTTCCTCATTGGAAAGCGGTATTCAGATAATTTAAGGAACGAAGAGAGCATCTCATACAGGTACTTCATAGAAAATGTGCAGTCTCAAGCCGGGTTTTTGTATAAATCACTGGTGTTTCCTTGGAAAGTTCTGTTGAATATTCTGCTGCCACTGAATCATCTGGTGGCTCCCAGTAGATTTGCACCACCAAGCCTAGCTCCCTCCAATTGCTGTTTTGCATGGTAAAAGAAAATGACAATGAATAAATCATATGCCAACTTGGCCAGTAATGTGATGGAGGTCACCGCTGTTTTCAAACATTGGAATTTAATCGAGCTTGGTTTCTTCTTCTTCTTTTCCTTTTTCTTTTCCCTCTTCCCCTCCTGCTCGAAGGCAGGAGTAACACAAGGATTCTTTATCTTTCCACCCCTCACAATGGTTGGAATCTCTTTATGGCACAAATTGGATGGAAAATGTTAAGAAACTATTGCTATTACAATTAACTGAAAGACATAATTGTTTATCATCTTTTCTTTATTGATATTAATATCTGCTACTAACATCAGACGAAAAACAATGGGAAAATATACAGGATACATTACACATAACACTGATAATTTTAACTGCGACATGTATAAAAGCAACATGGAAAAAAGAAAGCCAGGGAGAATGTGCCATATTTTGAGAATACAGACAACACAAGCTTGTTAGATACAGAGAAACCTATTGAAAATAAGCTGATGAACTGCCTGACATTGTATGAAATAGAGATCTGAGTTCAAAATAAACAAAGGGCTTTAGATATTTAAAGACTAGAAAGGATGGGTTGGCATGAGATAACTTGGATGAATATTCTGAAGTGAGAATACAAAGATATGCATTAAAAGAAGGTCATTGCATCCAACAATGAAAAGATATTTTGTCACCAATTAATTGGTATATATGCTTATTGGTTCTGCCACAGGGTGATTAGAAAAATATTACGATAATGATTAAATGAGAGGAAAAATCATCTATATAGATAACATCAATTTAAATGGATTTTACTTTTTCAAGTCACCCCATGGTGCTATGGTAGGATAGTAAGCATAAAATTACAGAAGTTGCAGTAAAAGAAGGCGATCAAGGAGGCCGAGATACATGTATGTTAAAGTAAATTTGGACTGGAGAGCTGTGATAAACGCTCTTAGACCAAATCAAACAAATATGCCTCATGACATCCACATGGGATGCACATTATGGATCAAGGAATGGACCTTGTGCATTTCAAAATGTTTCTGACCAACTCTGAACCAGACATCAACCCTCTAAATGGATCCATAATTTGTGGCCCAGGTAGATTCAGGTGATTGGATTGTTCTTACCATCTTTGTGCAGTTCAAGATCATGGAACTAGGGAGGAACCCGCATGTTCTCCGAGACTTGGAAAAAGTTTAAATGACGGAAAGTGGCACAATTTGGCTCTAGTCATAGTGGACATATAAGCTCAAATAACCTTGTAAGTGCTGAAAAGCTCAATTGCGTGTGAAAATAACCACGGCATACTGAATAATGTATGTTTTCCGAGTCAATATTATTATGCACAATTTTCTTTGTTGTTAAATGAGGGAATGAGAAAAACATAGGGGGAAGCAAAAGAAAAGTCAAAAATTCCTTGGGCAATGGAGGTAATTAGCATATCTAGTGATACATGCACAGATTAGTTGTGATGAGACAAGTGATTAAGTTACACCAGAGTCATCATGGAACGAACGACTCCTTTTGTTGTATGCAGATAAAGTAGACAGAAAATGTTCCATTGTTTGTGAGAGAATATCCATAGTAATCATTGACTAAAGGAAATGCATAATGAAGTACAAGAAAATGATAATTGACAGTAAGCAGTGAAGTGAAACCAAAAAAAAAAGAAAGAAGCACCTCCAGAGACGAGTGTAATAACTAATAATGATGAGATAATGAGACCAATGAGTTTTCAGCCGTAACTTTGATATCATCATGCCTGAATCTCAATGTACTAGTTCCATACAGAATAAGTATGTTGGCACTTAACATTAACGAAAAGGTTCCTTGAGTTTGTAATTTACAAGAATTGTTAATCAATAAAACAATGAGCAAAGATTAACTGTGATCCAGTGATCAAAAATTAATCAATAGAGCAGTTAAGTAGTATAGCAGTTGCTCATTGTTTCACTGATAAACAATCTTGTTAATAACAAACTTCAAGGTACTTCTTTTTTTAATATTAACAGCCAACTTTCTCATTTTGCATCGAGCTAGCATATTGAGACTCAGGAATGATGGTGACTCTGATGTAAGTTAATGCTGAAAACTTGCTAGTAAAAAAATCTCATCATTATTAATTATTGCACTTGTCTCTGGAGATGCTTTTTTTCTTATTAACAGCTATATCAAATTAACGGAGTTGGAGCGAACATGTCTAAACTAATTAAGTAAGTCAGGTATTCTGAAATTTATCTATTTAGTAAGAGATGGACAGAAACGGGCATTAAATGCAATTGAAGGTTAAAAGAGAAACTGAAGATATTATCTGTTATATGAATTTGTTGTACAAATTAAATTTAATAATGAAAAAAGTTTTTGGCAGTCTATGAGCTGAACAGATGACAAAACTTAAATAAATTTATATATTTCCAAATGGGACCATATTGGTTCCCAACATATTAACGGAAGGATATGATTCAATGCACCAGGGCATGTAATGAGTCATGCATTTTAGTTTCCACTGTCATTGTTTGTTATAGGGAAAGACTTCAGCATATCAACAAAATATTTTTTTTGGCAAAAAAAAAGGAAGGAAAGAAAGAAAGAAAAGAGTTACAAATATGACCTTCAACCCCCAAAATATGCATGTTCCTTGGGAACACAAGTGCAATCATAGCAACTCATTGGTCATCTCCATGTTTGACTACTCTTTCACATCATTCTAGAAATATGACAAATGACAAGCCTTAACCCATCTATATTTAGTTGGCTACAGAGGTCATATGCATTAAACTTTGATTTTATTAAATGCAGCATGACTGATATGTAAGTTCCAGCCTTCTAATAAAGGAAACTTATTATCCAAAATATTTGCAAGAGAAAAAGACACAATCACACTTGTTGGGCAACCTAACCTTGGAGGTAATTCCAGAAGCAAGTCCTCGTGTCACCAGAAATCTATGTACAAACCTAGCTTACAGGTCCTAATAACTATTCATCAAAGTGCCAGTCAGCAAAACAAATCAGGTACCATATATATTGTCTTGGTCCCTGACCAGATGCAGCACTGGCATGGTACCAACTCTGTGCCAGTTCATTGCATGCCATGATGCTAGTGCATGCCGAATACGAGCACGATACTTACCATTTAGTGTCATCCTGGCATGAAACCAGCACATAACAATTCAATGAAAACACAACAAATTAAATGTTGGCAACTCAACATGATTAAGCATTTAGATCAAGAATTATAACTTACAGTGTCACGTAAATCAACATCCCGTAAGTAAGCCCGTTGAAGATTTGCACCTTGCAAATTTGCACCATTCAGCTTTGCACCCTGCAAGTCAGATGAAGATCAAAATATCTACTCATTTTTCATGAGAATCTAAATTATAGAAATATTAATCATTTTGACAATGTTTAGTTCTTATTGGTAGAGTTTCAAATTAGCAAAGATTTTCTTTTAATAAAATAAAGAATAAGTTAAGAAGCCAATGTCTTCCCTTAAACATCAAAAAACAGTACTTCACAAATAAAGAAGATCATACAGTTAGACACTCGAGGGCAGGGAGATGAAAGCAACATGACAGCGCATGGAGAACAAGAACACAGCTAAAGGAATATGCTTTGTCAGAAAACAAAGAATATTGGAATTTGCATTTATTAATTAAACCAAGGAGGCTGTTAGTAAAGGCTTTTGCAAAATGGGCAAAGTGCATCATGGAATGTAGGCTTAAGAAACAGATCTTACAGATGTGCTAGTAAAAGACACCAGAAGTTTCACTGTTTAACACCTTTAGATATACCTTCATCAAACATTCTTGATTAGTGATTGTTGTTCAAAGCAGAGAAAATTGACTCGAGCTTTGCAGATATGCAATTGAAGGATTCCAGACTCACAATTCCAAGCATAATATGACTTGCTCAAGCAGGAAATGTTTCCTCAGCAAAATGGCAGATATTGTACGAGCAAAATTGAAAATCAAGATCCCACATGCAAACTATATGCAGCTTTTCCAAATCTTAGGCTGAATTTCCATCAAGGATATCTAAGCCTCCTCCATTTGTGACCCTTCAGTACAAGCCTGAGATGCTATCCTCAATGGGGCCTCTTCAAACTTTGCTGCTTACATCAATAACAGACTATACCATCTAAGTATTTGTGTCTTGCTCATTGTAAATTGATTCAGTCCCAACATAATGCATAAAGTTTATTATTTCCAAAACAAGGTTTCTAGATATAATGGTGTGCTTTATATATATATATATAATTCATCCTTTTGTACAAGATTTCCTCTGCTTGTGATGTTCTCAATGTGCTAGACATATTAATTTGAAGGAAATGCAAAAGTTAACCAGATAAAGACCCCATCAGATGATGTAACAACTAGCTCTAATCAAAATAATGGGAAAAAAATTGCAAATGGCAAAGTGTCAAAGAAAAGAATTATAGTACTACTAAATCATAAATAATGAGGTTATTTAGAAGAATAATCCTGGCCCCCAGTAATGTACATGAACTATAGTCTTTTGGCAAAATAAAACATCTTACCTTTAGATTGGCTCCTTCCAGATTAGCTCCTTTAAGATTGGCATCCGTTAACTTTGCACTCTGAAGAATTTCCACAGTCAGATTATCATATTTTTGACATACGCCAGGGCAACAAAACATGAAAATTCATAAAGTGCAGATGATGAATAATATGTAGTTGCAGATAATGAAAATTTAATTTTGGGATCATTTTCTGGCTCATCGAGGACCCACTTTGTGCTGAATTTTTTTGAAGAATCTTCATGATGACTTGTGTATAGGAATACAATTATTCCTAGATTAGATTAGCTTGAACTTAGAGGTCAATTTTCCATCAGACAATTAGAAGTTTATAACTTAGTCTTTTAATTCATTTTGGTTAATTTATATGATTTTAATGCAATTCTCAAAAAATATTTGGGAAGTGTTTTGACTTTTTAGAGGAGTGCACAAATAAAGTTACAATGCCCTTAGTAGTCAAATATCACATAAGAAATGGTATTTTACTTTCTGCTTTGTTTGAGTTGTTTTATAATGGTTAGGACTTAAGATCATGGCTCACCACCAGGCATACCATACCATAGGGATTATTGGTACCATAAATCGACTTGTATTGACACTGTACTAGCATGGCGCCGGGTACGGGTAATGAACAACCCATGCTTAGGATTGTTTCAAATTTAGGTTGATGATTTAAAGAATTTTAAGGATTCAATCTTCGTGAAAGCCTCTCCAAGCAAGATTTGTGCATAGATAATTTTGGTTATTGAAATATATTTATTCATCAATTTAGTTTTTTACTTTTGTTGAGACCAATAGTCTTATTGGAAGACTAAAAGAAACCATGTACTCGATAGTGTAACCTCTTTGAGGTCTTGTTCAAGATAAGTCAAGGCATTCATTCTTGTCTGTGAAGAAAAGTTTGCATTTATAACTATTTTTTTAGCTATCCCATCACATCTTCCTTAGTTACATTTTCTCCCATAAACAAAACAAAAGAAAATAAAATGCAATTTCTTTTTTAGCTATCCCATCAAAGACTAGTTGAAGAAAGGCAAAATTATGCCTTAAATCTTCCAAATAATAAGAAAATATCTACTTCTATTTTTCTATGTTAAAAGAAACTCTTTAGTTTATTCTATATCATATTTCCACAATAGATCATTCAATGTTAATGAAGAGATAACTAAGATGACAGAAGACAATAAACAAGTCTACATGACACAAGGAAATTGTACTTTACTGGTAGCACGGCTGCTAATGAGCCAAGCTGGACCAATCAAATCCAAAATTTTGATAGGCCTAACCATAGTCCCAGCCTAAAGTATCAGGCCACATGCTGGCCCAATGGCAGCCCAAACTGTTACAAAGACAAGAAATTGAGGCAAGTAAGTAGTATAAAGAGATGCATCAACCTGTAAATGTGCGGAACGAAGGTCTGCTTCACAAAAGCTACACTCTATCAAGCATGCATCTGCAGAATTATGAAACTTTTAGTAAATATGCTTCTCCATACATTCATAAGGTTCGGTCAGTTCTTAGTTAAAATTATGGTAGCTAAGTTGGTTTGTACAGAAAGAACCTTCACAGTTAGAAAATAGCTTACTTTGGATCACTGGATATGTTAATACAAACTATATTATAGAATATGAGTCAAATAGGTAACCAAAATAAATACATTTTACCTTGGAAGAGGAAAGGCTTTTATTTCTTTTTTAATGTCCTTTAGCAGCTGGTTTAGGCATAGTTTTTACGGATGGTACCTTTTTGAGATGTCAAAAGTCAAAGTAGTCAAATGCTAAGAAAACAGATATGCAAAGAATTGGGAGTTACAGACACCTAGTGGTGATGGAAACCTCACCAAGGCCATGTCTTTAGAGCATAACTACTCTGAAGTTACAAAGGTAATGGACTTTATACAAGCAAATACAAGCACTAGACCAAACACAATGTATGGACATACTCAACAAACAATATTAGCAAAAAGATGAAATAAATACTTAGGTAAACAATCAAAGATCACACAAATAACCTACCTTGCAGATTGGCACTCTGAAGATTAGCTCCATCCAATACAACTCCATGAAGATTTGCCCCAATAAACTCACATCTGTGAAAGGAAAGATTAGTTCTTTTCAACAAAAATAAGATGAATAATATTGACCCAAAATAATTTTATATGCAGCGATCGCTTCCTCCAGAAAACTAGCCCCTCTCCCTCTCCCATCCCACCCCATAGTCTTCTCTCACTTCTAACCCAGGTAATGGAAGATCTAGATATGAACCATTGGACCCTGACAAGCATTGTAGGCATAACATGATTCAAATTGTTATTTGTGCATGCCACTGTTTCTATGTGCATCACCAAAAGAAGTTTGCATAGGCAGTGCTTACACCATATTTCCAATAAATAACCATAAAAAGTGCTTTTGTGTGTGTACAAGCACAAATATCATTTCATGCAACAAATTACTTACAAAATATATCCTAATCCCCATTTTCCATTTGTAAGATATAAGAGCCACAACCAATCATGTGCATGTCACATGGATCATATTATGTACCGTATATGTGCCTCTTGGCATGTTCTTAGATAGTAGCACTTGAAACAAGGGAAACCATATATCTGTAACATGCATTAAACAGACAAAAAGGTAGAGAATGAAGCCCACATTTTCTTGTACAGATGTCTATGTGAGTTTGCCATTTCAACACCATACAAAGCCTAGCAACTAACAATGACATTTCTAAGTAGCAAGGAAGTAAAGAACTCAGCGCACTTGTAAGCATTTTCCTTTTTTAGAGCATCATTGTATAATTTTTCATAAAAGCAATGCCAATCAACATTAAATAGACAGTTCCAGGACTGGAGTTTTTGGCATTAGTCAATTCACCAATGAAAGCATATACATGAGCAACAATTGAAACGTAACCTGATGAATATTGTTCAGAAACCACAAAAATCCACAAAAGAGATGATATAACAACATAAATAATTGCAATAGGCCACAAGTCCTCACATGCAGCGTCTGTGTATGGTTCATGGGTGCAATAATGTGCATACCTACATTAATGTCAAAAAATAATGCTCACGTAAATTAATATATCCAATCTTCTTCTCAACCAACCATTGTTGGTGATTGAAAATTCTTCTCAAAAATAGTGGAAGGACTTGGTGGCAACAAGAAATCTACAAGTTTCTAGGTAAACTAGGTATCGGATGTGACTGAGTATGAGAATATAAGCTGCAAATTTAAAAATTAATGTCCATGTGCTCTGTTTGTTCATAAAAAAGGTTAACGACTGGAGAAGATGCCATAGCCAAGATGGAGTGTCTCTTTACCTGAAAGCTATGCCAAAGTGAGAGATAGGGGTGACAATGTTTGCCCATTTAACTTGATTAAATTTATTGCAGATCAGATTAGGTTGCCTATTTAATAAAATAGGTAGTTTTGGATTTGAACTTTTGACCCATTAAATAAATAGGTGGAGTTTAAGTCAACACATGTATCCAACTGACCTAAATCTGGTCTAACCTGACCCGATTGCCACCCTTAGTGAGACAATATCACCCATTTTACTCTTCTAGGAAACATGCAAGTCTCTTGGAAGATACAAAAGCAAGTATCCAGAAATGTCTAGTAGGATTAGAAGCTCACTTAACATTGATATTAGCTCTGAAGTTAAGATAGGAGTTAATAATGAAGAGAAGAAAATGAGTATGGTCACTTGGATGTACCAAGAATGTGCAAGAGAGTGACAAAATGTGTAGTTTGAGGAGCGTTGACAGTAAGATTCACTACATGAACTGATGCATAGAGATAAGTGGTGAAATCATGAGCTTGGCATGATCATCGACCAAGAGGAGAGATCCTAAAGAGGCATATCATCAGTGGAATAAAGTTCAAAGAGGCTACATTACGGTGTCAAGATGGGTCAATAATTAGAACATGGATGTACTCTGTTATAATAGTATCTTATAGAGAGAGGCTTTCAGGCACATGAATAAGCAGCTGTCCCAAGTCTTTCCATCTCAAACTAATACCAAAGTTGCTATTTCTTATAAGAGTATTGGAGCGTTATTGTATAATTGATGTTGAGCAGATGACTATTACAAAATAGCTTTTTGTGAATGCTGCAGAATGGAAGCATTTGGCTGAAGTTTAAGGAAATTGTTTCAGCTAAAAATAGGTTAATAGATCCAACAGACCTAGAAAGGAGGGTGCAGAAAGCTATGCATATGCTGCATGTACATCATAAAGAAATTGTAATGATGGCTGAAAAAGGATTGGATACAGATTGGATATCAGTGTATTCATATCCATATTTATTTTTGTTTGACGAATACAGATGTGAATATAAATACTAGCCATATACAAAAATTCATATCGATATTCGTTTAAAATGAATATGAATACAAATTGAATATTGAAGATATGGATATAAATACATATATAAGTCAGATAGTTAAACTTTATAACCCCTAAATCAAAGATATCATTAAGTAAAAGATAAATTAATTTAATATCATATTAATATAGTCACTTATTTTGCTTAAAAGTTTATGAGTACTATAATAGGATTACAAGTAAAACTGGATATTTGGATATGGATTAGATAATTGTCTATTCATGTCTATATTTGTTTTTCTTTGATGGATATAGATACAAAAGTGGATATGACTTAAATGCTCAAATTTGCATCCACATCTAGATAAATCCAGATACGAAAATAGATATAGATGGATATTTTTTGATCCATTTTCACCCCTATATAATGAAAAAAATCATTCTTCGTATCCATCTTGTCAAGAATTCAGCCATTCATTACTGTGATGAACAAAGCATGAGTGCTAATCTTTCTACTCAGAAAGCCAACCACAAAGAGTAATCATGAACCACAAACATTTTCATCTTATACTCAATGGTCAAGTCCTCATAGTAATCAATGTCCTAGTCCAAGGTAAAACCATGGCTACCAAACAAGCCTTGTAAGATGCTACCAAATTATTGAAGCATGTCTTGGGCATGCAGACCTACTTGCAATTGATGGGAACCTTCATCCAATAATGTTAACAAGGTCAAAGCAGGGGTGTCTCATAATATCGGTGTTGCTTGGCCAAGCAGACTTCCTGTGTTAGACTTTGAACAGCCACTTAATAGCAATATGACTTCTAAGCAATGCAAAAATGGTTGCAGCATTTTGACAGCTGTGGGATTTGAACCCACGCCCCAAAAATGGTTGCAGTAAAGGAACAAAACTGCAAGGATGAGACTAAATATAAAAAGGTAAGTTAATGCAAAGAAAGGTGCCTCATAGCTAGATAAGGAAAGTTCATTAGTAACTGCAGGTTCCACAGTGAGTAAAAGGGGGAGGGAACTGGACAAACCTTAAGGAGAACATAAAGCTGATAAGCCGATAAGCCAATATAAAGAAATGTCTCAACGTTGGAATGAACCTCAACGGATGGATACTGACTTGAAACATATCATGGCAGTTGCATGAAGATATTAAGATGTCAGGCAAAAGATATAACAATAGCACCCTCATGCTCAGACTCATAGGTTGAAATAACATGCCAAACAACTAAAGGCAAGAGATTAGATACCCACAATGTGGAGAAGAAGAGCTATGTACATCTAAAGGTGCGAAAATGCACATGAATAGGTAAATATGCACAAGCAATTACATAACAAGTTATAAGGAAGCCTGTTCCCAGCATAAAGTCGTACTTGATGAATAAATTATGCCTTGCCATTCCCAAATCCATTTTTTTTTGTGTGTTATAATGGATAAGATGAAGTATTTTTGTTCATTATCAAAAGCTGAATGCTATATAGATCTATGCTCCACATGAGGAAGCTCAGTTGCACATCATTAAAGATAAAATAAACATACTAGCAATTTGATGACAAAGTATCTTACTCACGCAAATTTGCATTTTGAAAAATAGAACCTTCTGCTTCCACTTCCTGTTTGGAAGATAAAAGAAGCCACATTAACAATATAGTAATGTACGATACATAGAAGCAGATAAAATTATTTGCTAGAAACTAGTGGTTGAATTTTCTTTATTCAGCCACAAAAAAAGGGTGAAAATTAGCTAGTCAGGAATGGGAATAGTTCTGAGTTGATTCTAACTACAAAGGTATGAAGGCAGTGAAACAACTTAGTCTGCTACAATTTTCAGACGACAAGAGGAACTCCCCTTGAAGGCAAAGGCATCTGACCAACAAAAAAGGCTATAAAGTGAAACATCGTTTTGTGGCAAAACCAGTGTGCGAATAACCTACCCCAAATTTGGCTTTCTGGAGATTCGCATTTGAAAAGTTGGTTTTCTGGATACGTGCATAACTGAAGTCAACAAATGATAGGTCCTGCACAGTACCAAGACCAAGAGTCTCATGTACTTGAATATCACTGCTCTTCAGAAGGGAACCAAAAAAACGCTTGAATAAGAAAAAAGCAATAGGAAATCATGGTATCAGGCACTATTCTTGCTTCCTTTACCATCATCATGGCTAAAAAAGATTAAAGCAACTACAGATTTCAAAAACTATATCATCCATCTAGCTGCGAGAATTTGCACTCATATCCAGATAGACAACATCAAGAAAGCAAAGAATTCAACGAATGCACACTGACTAACAGGTCTTTGTCAGACATCAGGCAAGTAAAACACCACAATCTCCAATATTGTTTTTCATTAGATCATAAAAGTATCAAACATATTCTCATATCAGGAAAAAGTATATCAACAAATTTAAAGAGTGGCTAGATCTCTATGAAGTAGAAAGAGAGGGTAAAAAGGTAACTATTTAGCTTAACAGTTTAAAGATGCATCAGCTATCTGCTTGACGGTTTTAGTCTTCACAGGTTAAAGCACAAAGTGAAGTCCTGATTCTCATTTTCAAAAATTTTTTAAAGGTGCAACTAGAACATTAGCTGAACTAACATTTGTCCCTGTGATTGTCATGCAAATGGTTAACAACTTAGCACCAACATTTTCTGGACTTGGAGTGGGATCAGAAAACAAGCCAGTATATGAAACCAACTCAAATTTGGATGACACCAACATGCTTCTAATCATATTTAGAGCCTTCAAAATTAAAAAGATCAAGAGAAAGCAGCAATGGAAGCCATGAGCAGGCACACACATGCCACAAAATTGAAATTATGTAACCAATATTGATTAAGATCTTACTAGTTTAGAAAGATTGAGACCAGAAAGATTCACGCCTCGAAATCTCACTTTCTCAGACTGAATGCATTTGATGATTTCTGTACGTGTTAATTCGGCTTTGGAGTCATCTTCATCCTTTTTCTTATTCAAATACGTATTTATATGGTCAACCAATCCCTGCAAAAAATTATGATAACACCTTTGAATAATCAAAGGAGACTTGTTTTAACCACTACAAACAACAAAGAATGCAGACAATGAGAAGCCAATATCAAAGAAGACAATAATCCACTTTATATCACAGGAAATGGAGAAAAACAGATTATTCCAGATATTTATGAAATATCAATGGACACTAAAGATGGCCTTTCTGATAGTCCAATTTGTTAAACTGATCCATTAGTCCTAAAAAAAGGGTTAAATTTCAATAAAAAATGCCACATATTCATTTCTTTCCTTTTCAAACTAGGAGGCAGAAATTAGGTGGCAATAGAATAATATAAATGGCATCTGCAAGGTATACAATTGAATCGCATTAATCTCTTCCCTCCTTTCTTACTAGAAAGTAATATAGTCCCTCTATTGAATATCAGTGCTAGAAAATTTTTTCATAAACTTATATAGTTATAATTTCTTAACCTTCAAATACAATCTTGGTCTTTCCAGGACAATCCAGATTCTAGGCTCATGATGCATGGACTCATCATGGTTCCTATTCCTTAAATCCATTCAACTTAAGACCCCAAATGGGCATTCATTATTCATGGCTTCAACACAATGATCTGCAATCACTCTTTTGGACTGCGCAAGTGTGGGTGCACCTTTCTTGGACACACTTCCATGTACAAAATGGAAGCAATCACCAGCAATTGAAACTTATCTGCACTTGACTGTGCATAGTTAGAATTGATGCACAGAATTTAACTTGGGGAAAGTGGGATTTTAATGTGCAGTGGGGATAATTCAAACTGATGATGCAATACAAACATGCTCATAAATCAAGCATTTGCCATTAGATAACCCATACAAAGTGGCAGCTTCAAGAAGTCATTACACTATCAAAACCTCAAATTGGGTGCCTCTAAACACTAGATGCCATTGGGAAGAATAGAAACCAAGGCTTGCTCTTTTGAAGCGAAGTATGCACCTCAACCCAGGGTTGCATGGAAAAAAATAGCTTAGGCATCATCTAAGAAAAAGTCAAGGCGAATGAATCCATCTTTATTCTATCTTAAACATAATAATGACGATGTAAGCCAGGATTAGTCCTTCTATGCCACTCAATGTTAAGAACTGAGGAGGAATAGATAATGAAACTTCAATCTAGAAGAAGAATTCTATGTAGAAGATTCTCTCATAGAGAAGGATTTCAATGATGGAATGTCCAAACTTTGCCAAGGTGGCCCTACACTCTTGCAGTTTTCAACTTCCATATGAGTTTTTGGAGTTTCTTGTAAAATTATAATGCATCATTTTCTATTTTATAAAATAGACAATATGCAGAGAGTTTGGATAAGCCAAGTTTCCCTCTGATCAAGAATTGCTAAATGGGGGTACATACTTAAATATACATATACAAAGAAATCATCTACTAAATAACCTTAGTGCATATATGTATGAATTCATCTATGCTAATT
The DNA here is from genome assembly GCA_017589505.3 of Metroxylon sagu. NCBI lineage: Eukaryota > Viridiplantae > Streptophyta > Magnoliopsida > Arecales > Arecaceae > Metroxylon > Metroxylon sagu. Next base: position 144,081 of record JACVBY030000422.1, read on the forward strand.
CAGCACTGAAAGGATTTTGCTTTCTATTTGCTTCTTAGGATCAATCACAATCCAGCCATGTTCTATGCATGTGTACATGGTGTTAGAACTCATCCATTTTCCAACAGAATCATGCATGGTAACTGGACTTCAAATCATTATTTTGAACAAACAATTAAAGCCACTTGATAGCATGATTTCATGAACTACAGGCTTTAACCAACTAAAAAAATGGAGAATGTAATTTACAAGTAGCTTATAGTATTCAGCCTCCCGCAACAGCTCTTGATATTCTGAGTCTTTAAGCGTGGGAATGACACCATCTCTCAACCAATTAAGAATATGCCTGAAATGTTTCCCATCCCTATCAACAAATATCATCCCCTGCAAGAATTCAGCATGATCTAAGAATAAAAGTAGGATTCAACATTGATAACTTGATAGCTAGCCTAGCAATGATTTTCAATACAACAACAGAAAATACATCTTCAAGAAATTATAACTTTATGAAAAGATGCAACAGGGAGTATAATTAAAAGTTAATGTTTGCTACTTTTATAAGAAGAACAAGAAAATCCTATGACCCCATAAAGCATGGATGGAACAAGGTCTGCATATCGCAGAATGGAGACCCTAAGGAAGAGATAAAAAACAACACTGGTAAAAAAAAAAAAAAAAAGGAACAGCAGACACTTCTATTAGACTTCTAGACAAGAGTAATGAAAAAAAAAAAAAAAAAAAAGAGGACAGCCCAGTGCAGGAGGCTCCCCCTATTGTGGTATTTGGGGAGAGTCAAATATATGCAGCCTTCCCTCCTCATACAAAGAGACTTTTTTCATGTTTCAAATGTATGCAGTCTTCTTTCTTTTTCTTTTGGAAGGGGGTGTCCAGAAAGCTTTTCTCCTCTTGCAAAAGGAACAGCTCTCTACCTTTTCTATTTATATTTGTAATAATTTTCTTTAAGTTACATTCACTGAACTTGCAATGGAATACAATTTACTGAAATATGAGTATTTCTATGAAGAGCGCTGGGCTAATTCCACAATGCTATAACAGACATAAATATACAACAATGAAGTTGTCTAATACCATATATTAATAAGGAGGGAAAAAGGAGCAAGGATTGACATGCATTTAAACTAGCTACAGACAAGTGGTACCCAATAAAATGACAACTACAGAATACCATTGGGCATAAATCAGCAGGCTAGACCATTTTACATCAAACACTAACTGAATCAATAGAATTATGCCATAGAGAAAAGCTAGCATAGATGAAAATTATCTTTTTTCGCAGAAATAAATAGAACCATTTCAGAATCATGAGAAACAGCATGCTGGCTGCTAATCATTGCTGCAAGCATGGAATCAGGCTCCCGCTGAGTAAGCGTATCAATTGTTGTTGCATATTTCTTCCCCCCTGTGGAAGACCAAAAAATGTTGTAAAATTCAGAATTTTGTAGAGTTTAGTGATACACTATGGAATATGAGTCAAAAAGAGAATGGAGAAAAGAAGTTGGCATAACACAACCTTGAAAATCCTACAGTCTTGTACATAACATGCCCAAAAATCAGAAAAAAGAAAAGAAAAGAAAAGAAACTCCATGGAAAGGAGGAAAAAAGGAAGAGAAGATATTTTCATTAAAAAAATTATTTTTGAACTTCTGATTTCTAAGTGCCACATAAGCACATGCAAGGACATTTCATATCACCTGAACCTACTTCATTGGCATGCCAGGTCAGCTTCCACATCTGAACAGCAAGGGTGTATGAATAAAGCTATGAGTAGGAATAGCATTATTCAATATGATTTTTTGATGTAATATTATATTTGGTGTTTTATACATGGTCATCAACCATGTAAACAAGAGCTGCATTAGGTTCTCAAGCATTTTTGCTTTAAGTGAGTATACAATGTTTGCTGCAACCAAGCTGATCAAATTCTTGGATCTAGCAGACGAATATAGAAACTAGAATGAGCCTATCAAAATTTAGATTCAGCTCACATTTACCTCTTACTCGAACCAATTTCATTTATTATCTTTATCCCACTTGTCCAAATAGTATGCAATAGATTACTGGATATTAAAAGCCAATGTCTCCAAGATATCAACCTCAAATCTATTAATTGCTATAGTATCCTTATCCCCATCCAACAAATTATTGTATATTTAATTCAAAATACCCACCTCACTACCTCAGAAATGAAAGGTAGAGAGAATCCCTCCCATGGATCAGTATTAGAATTTAAAACCCATAGACTAATATTGTGGAAGCCAGAGTCTGACAGGTTGTCCCCAAGCCTAAAACAATTAGTCCGATCATTTAGTGGCCGATGGACCTCCCAGCTGATGACAGTGAAAATGTTCACAAGTGCATCCTCAATCCAACCATCATCGCATAATATTTTTTATTTTCGTCAGAATCATTCTCAACACAGTCATCAATTTCATAGTTTCCTCAAATCCATTCGCAGCCCATCAGTCATTGCCCCATGCAACCATAACTAACCTATAATCCAGAATTCCGCACTACAAATTTTTCGAGAAACAAAAATTATTAAAAAAGAATAAAGATTCAATTCAGCTTTACTTCATTCCTCTTCGATAACCTATCCTGAACAAGTATTATGGTTCCTGGGCAAAAACTGGTCCATTACAACCCAGAAAATCCAGAAAATGGTAATAAGATTCCTGCTTGATTGAGGATTCAAGAAGTGAAACAGACGAATCGAAAACATTTTATCAGTCTCTTCAAAACTAAATGATGAGCTAATAGATGCTTACGGCTCGTCTTCAGCTTTTCTCGTCCATTAAAACCAAACAAAAAAAAAACCCATATAATTCACAAAAAAGGGGGCAAGATTTCAACTTGATCGAGGATTTTGAAAAAGAAACATACGAATCGAAGAAATTTCAAATTAAATTAAGAAATATTTTGAGAGAATCTAACCTATGTTGAGAAGAACCTGGGAGGGATACCGTGGGAAGCTGGAGTCCATCCACGCCCGTCGCCTTCGCCTTCCCCTTCCCTCCGTAGACCCGAAGCAACTCACAGCCCTCAGCGACCGCCTGTCGCTTTGCAGCTGCTCGCCAAGGATTCGGAAACTACCCCGCTACTTTCAGTGAGTAACGAAATTGCCACTGGACGCCCAGGACGACGACGATTTGAGTTGCCCAAATACATATCAACCGTTGGATCTACATCCGGCGATCAGGATGTTTCACGCGGGTGCCAGAAACGTTCTTCTTGAAGATTTATCTTTTTATAAAGTTTTTCTTCGATTTTTTTTTTTTTTTTACAAAAATACAAGGATGTTAAAGGCCCAATCCAACTTAAAAACCAATGAACAAAATCAACCTAGTTAAATATTCTTCAGATAGAGGAAATTTAGGTCTAGATATTCGTCATCTAATTTTCTACTTAAAAATCAACACATATATAATTTTAAATTTTATTAAATATTTAAATTATATCTTTTTATAAAGTTTTTTTTTTAATTTTTTTAACTAAAATACAAGGATGTTAAAGGGTAGCCAAATCAACCAACTTTTACAAAGCCCAATCCAACTTAAAAACCAATGAACAAAATCAACCTAATTAAATATTCTTCAGATGGAGGAAATTTAGGCCTAGATATTTGTCATCTAATTTTCCATTCAAGAAGCAACACATATATAATTCTAAATTTTATCATTTATTAAGAAGGATAATTCTATTGATGTCACTTATCCGTCAGCATTTCTTTGGCAAGGTTAAGCAAAAGGTGGCAAGTTTGGAGGAATAAAGGTTGAAGGAAAAAGAATTGGCGAGCAGCCAAAGAAAGTGCAAGAATGAGCAACGGAGTTGGGGTGGATGCATTTGAGATGGTTTATTCCTTCCAATCGCAATCCCTTCCGCCACCACCGCCCCCAGGGCCGTTTTTTAGTTTCCAATGCGGCAATTGCCGTTCACGGCGACACGGCCGGCCGGGCCGGCGGTTTCCATGCGGATTACGACCCTGGAGCAAGCGACAGGTGTACCAGGCTTCCCACGTGTCATACTGAATAGCGGACACATCACCACTCAGGGAGTTTAAAGCGGGAGCACTCACCGGCCCTCAGCATTCCAACTGAATCACTCCCGTGGAGAGATGAAGAAGCATCTGTCCTCCATTGCCGAAGATCTGCTCCTAAGATGTTCTCAGTAATCATCTCTCTTTCTCTCTCTCTCTCTCTCTCTCTCTCTCTCTCTACATGCATGCATGAATCCATGGCTTGTACATGTATCATGATGTGATATGTGGATGATGAAATTATATGCATCTCTGCATGTATATTGGCTTTGGTGCTTCCTCCTGGATGTGTATTGGCACAGTTGATCCAGGGGTATCTCTTATTAATAGCGTTTTATGCTTGCAAATCCAGGACATGGATGTGTATATGTATTGCAAATTCAGGCATGATGAACTCATGCACTTGCATATGTGGCATGATGAATGATGACTTCTGGTGATAGGATATTTGGTTCATGTTTTAGAGCTTGGACAAAATTGTGATGGTGGGAAGGAAGCGCATGAGCTTTATGTAATCAGAATGAAGAGGGTCAAAAGTGAATCTATGATAAAGAGAAGATCAAGGGGGAGAAGATTAATAGGCTATGTCAGTTGTTTTAAGGAGAGTTGGTTGTAGAATTGTACTCCATTGCTTATACCATCTAAAAGGAGAATAGGAGATCAAAGCATTGCTGATATGAAAGATCGAAACTGATATTGCCTCAGTTGAGCCCATCAAATTAGCCAGAATACCTACACAGCAAGCTCCTTTGCTTATAGAAATTGCTATTTTAGGGTTTGGCAGCAGCTTTTGAAATATTAGTCTGATTGCTGACTCCTCAAATTTTTATCCACTCAAGATAGCTCTGTAAAGACCAACCATATGAATTTTGTTTACTATGAGCAATTTGTTTCTGTGTTCATGTTGCACATGATCTGTTATTCTCAACACTTACCATTTTACCTTGAAGTTTTATTCGCGGTAAAGTCTTGTTTAGTTGGAGTTGGACCAGATTAATAACTAGGTACCCTTGGGTCGGCTAACTTGATTTGTAGTGACTAAATTTAGTAGCAATTTTAGAGACGAGAGGAAGAGAAGTCAGAAAACTTTGTTTGATATATTAAAGAATGCAAATTCACCCTAAGAAACAGAAGAAGTTCATGAAAAAATAAAATAATGTTTTTGTCAATGAAACTGGAAACTGGTGTAGTGATCTAGGCTAACTAATTTTACCACGGATCTTGTTCCTTGACAACAGTTATCAATGAATTACTGAATAGATTTTGCACATTCATAAATCCAAACAAGATTCTCTTTCATCTGGTACAGGGACTGCTGTGTTCTAGACGTTATTGAGGTGGTGAAAGAATTAAAAGGAGAAAAATAAAAGAAAAAAAATCCAGAGTACAAAATGAGTAATGGTGCAAAATTTCAGTGAACTAATATGGAAATCAGCAATGTGACTGGTAATACTTGTGTTCCACATTGGTTATTCAGAACAAGACACCTGTTTATAAAATTTGAACTGTCCTTTTGAAGATTGTGTAGACACGAGTGCATGCATGCATGCGCATGCACAAAATTCTAAATCAAAACATAATCTACTGGCCAGTAGATATATTTTCTTCATGGATTCATTTCACAGGCTACATCTTTCATCACTGTAAGCCTTTAGAAATCACTACTTACAGCTCACAAATTATTTGGCAGTAACACTTTGAATGATTTATTGATTCTTACCAGATTAATAGATATTGCTCGGTTGAATTAACCTCAAGAGTCTCATTCAGCATGAAATTGTGTGTGTAACTCTTGCTTTACAACATTAAGCAGATTAATACAATCATAAGTGCGAACACCATGATAAATCTGAACATTTCAGGAAATTAGACACTTCAATTGATGCTCTGGTGGAAGAATTTGAGATGGGCTTGAAGCCTGCAATAGATAACTATTCAAGGAGACTGGTCGAGTTCTGCAGCTCAAAGGCACTTGAAAACGAATGTTGTAACTTGGCAGAGAAGATTGTCGATGGATCATTAAGCCGATTCACTTATGATATGATGCTGGCATGGGAGCAACCCAGCTCAGCTGATGAGGAGCTTGATTCGGTTTGCATTTTGTCTTTTCTGTAACTTATACATAAACACTTTCACAACTGGACTTTCCTCTAGCTGTGAATGATTTCCATATTAGTTTGCTGAAATTTGGCACCATTAATGATTTTTGCAGGAATTTTTTAGTGCTGCTTTTAATTGAGTTAGTAATTTCCTCTTCTCCATCCATACTTGCAGGAGAGCATTGCCAAGGAGAAGGAAGATAGAAAGGAAGCTCTTAAAGGGAATGAAGGGCAGATAGATGATGATATCCCCCTTTTCTATTCAGACATCATGCCACTCCTTGTAAGTGGTCTGATTAACAGTTTTGATGAGCTTCTAATGCTGCACCGATGCTCAGATTTTTTTTTTTTTTAAATTATTTTTCATTTTAGTATGGATTTGTATTCACATATTTCAGTTCCGTATTATTTATTAGGTCAGTGAAGGGCCAAGTGTTGGACAAGATGCATTTGTATGGTTGGGCTCCGTGTTTCCTCTGGTTGCTGATGTTGTGAATGCGCGATTCACTTTTGAAACTCTTACAACACCGACAGCTTGCCAGCTTCATTTTCCTGCTTATGATCTATTTCTTAAAGAAATGGACAAGTATTTTTTTTGCTTTTAATGATTGGTTATTTTATTGACACTGCAACCATGATAATTAACAGATATCATTTTGAAAACCTCTCTTTGTTGCATATTGTGCAGATTACTTGGCTTAAAAGTGTAAGATGTAATGCACACAGTAGATAAATCATATGAGATTCAAGACTTAATTAATACGATCACTTCAGCAATTATTAAAATAATTAGTTGAAAAAATAGGCTAAGAGTTTCATCTTATTCAGCTTGAATACATAGTTTTTTTAATCAAATACATTGAACCATTGAGTTTGTCATAGTTTTTTTAATCAAATACATTGAACCATTGAGTTTGTCAAATCTCAAGTAAACTAAAATCAAAAGCTGACCATATATTAGGAGAGCTCTTCGAAATTAAACCTTGTAGAGGCTTGGTTCCACATGGATTGGTTGGCTACTTGACTTACTGGTACAAGTTATGATCCATAAGGTGGCTAGCTTTTGGCTGGTCAAGCAAATTAAAGGCAACTTAGACAAGAAAATTGCCTGCCATAACGTAGAAGATGTATGGATGAAGAAAAACCTACGTATCAGTTTATTTATTTATTTATTCCCCTCTTTCTTTTGATTGAATTCAGGTCCAGCAAATGCTTCTGCATCTTAAGGCTGCGCTCCCTTTTTTGTGTAACTGTATCTGTAAATGTTTTGTTTTGACTTTGGTATCTTCTTGTACTTTTCAGTTCATATTTTCATTCGAGTAAGAGTATGCTGCATCCTCATCCTCACTTGGATGATGTTTTTATAGAAAATAAATACATTATAATAGAAAATTTAAGCCCACCATAGCAGCTATTTGATTTAATCCCATGTAACTAGGAGCTGTTCTTGGAGGCTGCTCTAGACTGCAAAGCTTAAATGGTTGGAGAAGAAGGCAAGAATCAATACAGGGATCTGCTTTAGTAGTCAACCCATCATGTAAATTGTTAAATTCCATCCCAAAAGTTTAAGCTAGTAGATGGATGGGTTTATGAGTATTTGAGACCAACTAGAGTCCCTTAACTTATCCAATGCATGACTATTCCCCAGCATCTCCTCAATGTAGAGCCTGAGGATATGGCTACAAGAAAGTTGGGGTTGGATCAGGAGTAGACACAATTCAAACCCAATCAATATTTGAATTGGTCAATTAAGTCCAAAGGTCGACCCAAATCTAATCTAGTACACTTCAGACGGGAATGGATTAGATTTAATTTTAATTTGATCAATCCATCAGATTTTCTTGTCAAATCAGGTCAACAAGAATCCAAACATATATCTTATTATATTAGAAATATATTTATGCAATAAAATAGTAATAAGTAATATGTAGATATTATTAAAACATATTTTGTATATGATTTAATTGATAATCACATATAATTACAATCAACAATACAAATTATTAGCTACCTATACTATGAAAAGAAAATTAATTTCTTATATTCAAGGAGGGTTCTGAAATACATAACATCCTAGTTTCAGATTGGTTTGGGTTACTTCGGTTTCAGATGGAGAACCTAGTGATCCAAATCCAATCTATATTTGAAATGGGCCATGTTTTCGATGCAAGTCTGATCCAGAGGATTTCATTTTGGTTTGGACTGGATTAATTTCGGATTGATTTTAGATAGGATATGTGGAAATCTAGCTTTGATACTCTGTTAAAGTCCAACCCAAAAGCTTAGGCCAGCATGTGGTTGGTCCCGCAAGTATTTGTGACCACTAGAATCCATAGTCTGTTTGATATGGAACTATTCCATAACATACATAGATAGACACACATATATATGATCTTAAAAACATGAAAAAGACTCTATCAATTTAATTATAAGTTGACTACCATTTTTCATAAACTAATCACTACTAGGTGGAATATCTTAAAATCTATTTAAACATCAATATTAGAGACAATACTTGTAAAGAGGAATATAAATAATATAACCGATAGAAGCTTTCTTAAACCTTGATGGAGATGTGCATCTTGTGAAGGACAAATGCTTGGTCTTGGATAGACAGGCTGATGAAAACTACCCTAGGACATCCTGTTGCCTGCAAATGTTGAGATAATGCTAGAAAGCTTTTGATCTCATGAAATAATTTGTGCGCTTCTATGGGATTTCATGTATGCCTTGTAATTTTTTTTCTAAAAGATCCCACCTATAGCCATGTCATTGTATAAACTCACCAAAAATGAGGCTCAATTATTAAACCACTACATGCTGATCATTAATAATATATCTTTAATTTTTCTTGATTTTTAGGTGTATTAAGTGCCTGAAGAAACAAACAGCACCAACCGGTTATGAATTAGCAGAAGATGAATTCATATTGCACGTGGAGGGAACTGCAAGAACACAGAGAGTGGTGCGTCATATTGGAGCAACCAGTTGGCCAGGTCACTTCTCATAATAATCAATTTAGTCTGTATGTTATAATCAGCACTTCAATTTGTCCTAATTTCTCCATTTGATCCAGTAAATCTGGTGATATTGAAATTGTCAGATCCAATTGACCTTGACCCGAATACTTAAGGTTGTGAAGTTGGCTTTGCCAGGTAGGCTTACTCTAACCAATCAAGCGCTCTATTTCGAGGCTTCTGGAGTAGTGTCATATGAAACTGCTGTAAGAATTGATCTTTCAAAAGCTGATGTTGATCATCAAGTGAAGGCAGCATCCACAGGGCCTTGGGGTGCCCCCTTGTTTGATAAAGCTATCATTTATGAGTCTTCTCAGCTGTAAGATCTTCAACTCTAAATCCAGGGCATGCATAACTTCATTCCCTCATTAGAGCAAACTTAGTAATGTAACTAGTTCTTGAAATATTTAGCTACCTTTAAATACTTTTCTTTGAGTCTTTCAATAAGAAATTTTACCCTGCATGCTCATATACTTAGTAACTTTGCAGTTCAGAACCTTTGGTGTTAGAGTTTCCAGAGATGACGAGCTCCACTAGGCGTGACCACTGGCTTACTCTAATAAAGGAAATTACTCTACTTCATCGTTTCATATTAAAATTCAACATAGAATCCCCTATGCAAGCATTAGAGATGCATGCAAGAACTATTTTGGGAATCCTAAGGCTCCATGCAGCGAGAGAGATGTTAAGAATATCACCACCGGTTCCCACTAATTTCTTGATTTTCTCATTGTATGATGACCTCCCTAAGGGTGACCATGTGTTGGAAGAATTATCAAATAGTTTGAAGCAGATAAATAGGATAAAATGTTGTAATGCTGCTTCTATATTGAAGAGTTTCAGCATGTCCTTTCCAAAGGACTTGATGGAAATGAAAGAAGGTTTTGAAGAACAACCAAGCAACCAAGCAGACACTCTGGCATCCTTAGAGACAACTATTGGTCAAGTGAGGGAGGAAGCAAAGGAGGTTAGTAGTGCCAAAGCTACTATTGAGGAGATGAAAGAGGAAGGGATTAGCGATAGCCTTCTTATTCTAATGGTAAGCAGTTTGTAGACTTGTTTTTTGTACCTTTATTATTCATTGAAGTCAACAATACCATGCGGCATGACAGGGTTTCGTAAATATACTTAATGAGAGTTGTCTGCTTTGCTTGCATATGCATTTTGGTAAAGATTATATTGTCAAATACTTATGGAGTAATCTGGTGTAGGAGCTACTGAGTCCACTTAAAAATGTGCTACCTTGGATCCAAGGAATTCTTTCATGGGAGATGCCAACAACCACTTTCTTTGTCCTGGCCATGAGTTTAGTCATCATATACAAGTATGCTGTTAGACTCCTGCGATAATACATTGGCACCAGTTGATGTCTTTTCACAAATCTCAACTTTGTTGAAGCATATGGTTTAGCACTTCTCAAGTGCCTTCAGTAAGCCTATTAAATTCACATAATATTGCAGTTAGAGTTGGACTGACAATCACTTTCTCTGGTGACAACAGGGAATGGATTGGTTATACCCTTGCAGTATTCCTAATGTGTGGAGTTGGAATGATGCTTTGGGCTAGAAGGAAAAAAATGGGAGAAAAATGCAATGAGGTAGTCATCTCTTTCTCCTCGGACAAAACGACAATGGAAAGCATAGTTGCAGCCCAACATAGTTTGAAAAGTTTGCAAGAATTGGTTAAGACAGTAAACATCACAATATTGAAAATTTGGTCAATAATGGTATCAAAGGCCCCCAAGGTATTGCTCCTAGTAACCCATCCTTGATCTTTCTGTTACCAGTTGTGGATACAATTAGTATTTCCTTGCTCACTTAGAATTCTGCCGGTTTCTCAAAAGGCAATAAGAATTTACACTGACTGAGTGCTGATAATGCATTATCATTTTACATCATTTTTTGTTTTTGCTTTCAAAAATTGTCATTGGTGTCTTCAGATTATTTAAAAGACGATGCAAGACAGGGCAAATTCAGTTATTACCTGACCTCTTTGGTGCTTGCATGGTTAACTTTATCTTCTTATAGTAATTGAGAGATATAGCTGTCTTTTTGTCCAAATAACACATTAATAAGATAGATATCTACTGAAAAGTTGCAGCTCTTAGCTATTAATGAATAATTGAATGCGATTAAGTGATGTCTTGAGGCAATACCTGTAGTCCTATCAAGTTCTTTTGTGTCATTTTTAATAAGAGAAATATAGGCCATGACTGCAATAATGTCTCCATAACTAGAAAGGAAAATTGCTTTACCATCTTTTACTCCTTGGCTGTTAGGACTTAAAAAAGTACATGTTCTAGTGTGACTGTTACAAGTTAAGTGCTGGCATGAGGCTAAAATTATGAGAGCACAATTCACTAAATTCACAATATGTTATGCAAGGACATCAAAACCATTTCACTGCCTCACTCATCATCTCAGCTTCTGTCTTCCCAGTAACAATCTGACCAATGGCTATCAGCTTATCGATTGCATTAGGTGAATAGCCACAGAGAAATAAAGCTCCAAAATTTTACATGCTGATAGTTCGATGCCTTGTACTTTCATGCATCAAATGCCTATCAATGTTGTTCTATCTTATTGTTATCTGTGTCCTTAAAATGTATGCCATGGGTTGCATTACACTGTCATTTGTGGTTTTGATCCAAGACATGTAGCTTGAACAGGACCTCTTAAAACTTTGATCACTGAGTATGCAATGCCTGGTTTCTTTATTAACTATTACTGGCTAATGTCTTCATGCTTCTGTTCCTTGCTGCAGCATGCTAACATGGTCATGTGGGCGATGACTGGTGGGGCAGTTCTTCTAGTGGTTGTTCCATTCAAGTTTATGCTAATGGGTCTGACATTGTATCTCTTCATGGCTAATTCAAAGGTGGGGAAATCCATGTCAAGTGAAGAAGGCGACAGGCGACTAAGGGAGTGGTGGGAGTCCATACCTATCATTCTCGTTCGCATTGTAAGCAACCTTCCTTGAGAGTATTGGAACCAAGTCATTGCAACCCATGAACACAGAAGGAACACTTTGCCTCAGTTTTCTAGCTGTACTTGTGCGGTGAAAAATTTTGGATGCTATGTACTTTGTAAAAGTGGAGAGTACTCAATTCTATCACTGCAAATCTTGAAGTTTTAGTATAATCATTTTCCGCACTTTCTCCATGGATGATATATTTTGGATCTCAATTGATATTATCAATCTCTCGGAGCAGCTCAAATCACCATTATAGAGGTAGTCTGTCTCTTGGTTATCAGGGATTTGATGAATGATGATCATGCAACGTGTTTGATAGTAGAGAAGGAAGAAATGGGTTGGACTGAAGCAATCTATGTTATGTGTTAAGTTTGTCAAACTTTTCCACACATAACCCTTTAATCTTGCTACCAAAGATTGTCATGCATTGATATATTTGTAGTATCACAAGTTGTCTTATAACTTGCTCTGTTTCTATTTTATTTTTAAGAGGATGAGAGAGGAAAACCTCTCTGTGTTATTCTTATTCATGTTTTAATAATTGGAAATAAAGCACCAAGGCAAATCCAAAACCTCCACTTTTTAGGTTGAGGATTTTTACCAGGTGGCAATGTCCAATTCATGCAAGCTGCTTGCTTAGTCTTGAAAAGTGAGTATCTTATTAAATGCCATTTAAAATCCATACACTTTGAGGCTGAGAATGTGGCTAAGTTTGCAATGGCTGGCAACAGGCTTTTAAAAATGCACATGAATTGTTGTATTATGATTGTAGTAGCTATTTGTATTCTTATGTAATACGAATAATTTAATGTACAATTATACCACATATTTGATTTGCAATTCTTAATCTCTACTATATAAAATGATTACACCAATATTTATAACTTCCATATCATAGGGAAAAACTATTCATTTATTGAAATTTAGAAGGTTAATGGAGTCATATAACTAAGGGCAGAGTTCCATTGTATCACACGAAAATAGGAATGTAAAGAAGTGCATGAATAGAAGGACTTTTATTAGTGTTTCAAAATAATTTAAAGATAAATGAAGGCACCACAACCTTCCCTTTGATTATTTGGCATCACACATTTGATCACCTTGGTCAAAGTTGTTTGTTGGAATGCTATGCTCCTCATCTTGGTTTATAGAATAATATTATGTGGTTCTCAGGCATCATGTAGGAATCTAAGAAAAATTCAAAAGAATACTATATTTATATTATTTATATGATTTTGTAAAATCGAGTAAAAACAAATGTATTTATATATATCAAACCTTCAAATCAATTAGATTTTGTATTATCTTCAGAAACTGTCTATAAATAGGAAACAAAGTAAAAGGAAAACCTATATCAAAAAATTAAAAACTAGATATAGTTGTAATTTTAGGTAAATAAATATAACAATTGTGTTGTTAAAAGGATCTAGAATGTTATGCATTGTCATAGAATGACTATTATTCTTATCTAACCTTAGCATACATAGATATTTGGTTAATGTGATGCTTGGAATGATTTGGAAAGTCATTAAAATGTTTAATTGGGAGCAAGATAACTGTTTGAACTTGACTTACATTTAACTTTAAGGTATTAATGCAATATTGTTCCCAACTTTTGCAAGATAGATTGAATGCTATTAGAATATTTGGATAATATATTGAATATTATTAGAATATTTGGATGGTAAGTTTGTATTTTTTTTATTTTTAGTACCTTTATACTATTTTTACTAGTATTATTTAAAAAGATAGAAGTGCCATTAATTGAAAATAACTTGAGAGAAAGACAACATATATGGTTTGGACATATAAAACATAGATCAAAAGAAACTTCAATATAAAAAATTGATTTGATACATATAAAATGAAAGAGAGGTAAAGATTATTAAAAATCACCTAGGATGAAGTAGTAGGAAATCATTAATATCTTAATATCTCTTAGAAACTATGGTCTTAAACTAAGTATAATGAAAGAAAATGATTTATGTAGCTGATTCTAGCTAGTCACAGATCCATGGTCCGAAAATTGAGATTAATCTTACCTTTTCATACATGTTTAGTTTTGTTTCATCCCTTTTGGGATGAAGATTTGGTCCATCCCATCCACACCCTGCCCTTAGGATTAAGGTTTAGTCGAGTAAGTTGAGTTGAGTTGGCATTTAGCTTACTACATCACAAGATGCTAGTTAGTTTAAAAGTCATGATAATAAATTAATGATAATTTTCAAGATTCCTAGATATATACTTGTGGATATGTTTTTTTTCCATGATTAAACTGAATTGAGCATGACACACATGAAAAATTTTTGGAATCCATACAAGGGCATAAACTCTTCATTGATGAATCCTTATTTTTCCTTAAAATGTGGGACATATAAAAAAATGAGATGTAGTAGAGGATTAAATATTTTGTTTTCTCCATGTTGAAGGTTCAAGTTCTAAGGTCGGAGTATTGATGCATGAGACTAGTCTTAAGAACTTCTATATTATACACTAGTACATATGGGCATTAATATTTATAAAAAGAATATTTATAGTTAATTTATCAATTGATGGCATTCACCTTAGATTTTGATTTAATTAATTGTCAATAACCCACATGCATTTGTCCAAGTATAATCCTTCATCCACATAAGCATTAATGAAAAGAATTAAACACTTAAAGGTTGATAACCAATATTTATTTAGAATATTTCAATGCTAGATTTATTTATTTATTTATTTATTTATTGGAGGGGGGGTGTTGGAAGAAAGGCATTATTAGAACAAATTATTAGCAAGTTTACTTTTGAAATTTAATTCAGTTCCATGATAACGAGATTGAGTGGTTTGCAGTCCTTTAATTTTATCGAATATATTTAGAAGTTTAACATATATGTGATGCAATGTTTTCTTCTTTTGTAATAAAATATGATACTATTTTATTATAAAAAAATTCAAGTTTGATGTTTCTAATCTCGTTGAGTGTACTTTCTTTCTAGTTTTAATTATAGGCATATTTTTAGGATAATTAAATAATTATAACTATAATATTAGACTTATATAATCAATTTTGTGAACTTTCTACGATTTATATTATACTCATCCATACATAAATCTGAATAGTGAAATAATACATCATAATGTAGTTAGAACTTAGCCAACAAATCTGTCAAAGGATTGCCCTTTTAATAAATATGTGAGATTTTGAATGCCTCCATTATCCATTTTATCTAACAAATATCTTTCATCAAAGGATTATGAATAGGAGTATTGAAAGAATTAAGGATTCAGGATGTGACAGTTAAAGAACCTCCTTCCAATCATACTTGAGTAGCTTTAAATTTATAGATAAAAATACAAAGGCCATGTCTAGTAGTAGCTAGCTTATAAAAAAGAATAGATATACAAGGCATTCTTCTCCTTACAACATATATGAGATATGAGATGGCCATTACAGTCTCATATAACTACTCTCAATCTAGTTACAAAGCCACTAACAAAGTCATCAAAGTTGATTTTCAATACACCAAGGGGAGGGAGTGACCAAGAGATAGTAATGTCTATTCTTTGATTGGGGCACTAATTACCAAGATATCACTAGTTTCTTGATTGTGTATCGAAAGTACCACTTTTATGAAGTTATAGTAACTCGGTAACTAACATGATAGTCCTTGCAAGATCACTAGGAAGAATGCTTTGCCATTAGAAATCCAATTATTATGAACATTCCAAATCATTCATCCAATAGTAGTTAGTAGTAGTTTAGTTATTTTTTGAGAATGTCCATTTCACTAGAAATGCACCAAATTAATTAAAGATTGGGGTACATACATCACAATAATATATCTTTAACACGTTCCCAACACTACCTAGCATATTAGTATATCACTAGAACATGATTGCTTGACTCATTATTGCTAGCACATAAATCATATTGAAGCATATTAGAGTTAAATATAAGTCAAGTTGATCAATAAACTAATCTGATTTTGACTTGATTAAGCTCAACTTAATTTGCATTTTGAATACTTTTGGGTAGAGTTTGATTCAAAAATTGAACCCAACTTGATTCTAGGACAAATCTGGGTGTTATATGTCAATTTGATGTAACCTCATCACATTCGTTTGTCATATGACCCTAATTTATGTTAGCAAAATATTGCTTGACCTGACCGTAATAAATCTTCTTCTTCTAAATATGCCCTTTTTTTCAAATTCATTAAGTAAACTCTCTTTTAAACCAACTCCTCTTTTTTAATTTCAAAAATTACACATCCTCTTATCTATTTTCACTTAACTATAAATTTCAATATTTATAGGATTCTTATTTATAAACCCCTTAAGTATATTTGTGTGTATATATATATTAAAAATCATAACTTGTAAATTTAATAATGATTAATTAATTTGATGAAATCAAAAGTTTTTGAGTGAAAATTTAAGTTTGAGGGTGGGTTTATTCAACATCACTTTTGTTCTTTATTTTTATTTTTGAAAACAAAATGACAAAAACTAAGTAAAAATATGTTTGGTGTTATTTTTATTTTTATTTTAAAAACATATTTTATTAATTCTAGAAAATTAAAAGTAAGAAATTCTTGCTTTGACTCTTTTTAAGTATAAGAAATTCATGTCTTTTACCATAACTAAAATCACCTCCATTGTTTCCACCTTCACCATCATTGTTATTATTGTCTTTGTCTCTACTAATACTATTGCCATAATTATCATTTCTATTGCTACCATCTTTGCTACCATTGTTACTATTGTTGCCACCATTGCTATCGCTGCAACTACTCCTATTACTACTACCATTACCACCATCACTTTTGCCATCACCACCACTACTTTTGCTACTGCTGATGCCACTCATTTTACATTATCTCCATCATAGCCTTTATAAAATCATACCTGTCACCACGGCCTTTACCATATTTATACTGTTATCATTAGTGCCATTATGTTGCTGCTTTCACCATTGTTGCCACCACCATCACCATTTCTACTATAGCCTTTACTATCTCGGCCACTACTTTCATTGTCTCAATCACCATCATTATATTACTACTTTTTAAAAAATTGACTATAGAAAATAATTTATATTTTAAAATTATAAACAAAATAGAAGGAAAATTTTTATTTTTCTTATTTTATAAATAAAATTAAAAGGCATGAAATGACATAAGTAGGAAAGATAATTTTTTCCATTTTTTCAATTCCCATGGGATCCATCCCGAATGGAGCAAAAATGAGGAAATTTTATATTCTCATAGATGGGGATGGGGCAGGGATGAGAAGGGTACTCTCTACCCCATGGGATATTCGATTCTCGCCCTACAAGATACGTGCCTATTTTTATATTACTTAAATACCATTATAATATTTTAATATTATAAATATAGCTATATATAATCTTAAAATATTCTAAGCCTACATGTGCTCACATCTTTTATATTTATTAAGGCTTATAATTGGATATCTTTATTTCTTGTGAAGTAGTTCATGATCATAAACTTATATTATATTATGCTTTTTATAATTATGATTTTATGTAGTTCTTATGAATTAGCTCATGAAATTTATAATTATAGTAATTTATTTGAATCTATTTCATCTGTGTTATGAAACTTAAAGCTTTAATTTTTTACTTTTATTTTTGAAACATAATGAGTAATAATCAAAATAAATAATAAATATTTTAATGTTAAAATGAAGTCGGTAGGATATGGCTGTTTGTGAGAATGAAAATAGAAACCTTATTAAAATTAAAGTATGGCAGGATGGGGATCCCTATGTGAATGAGGATGGGGATGGAAAAATCCTTATCCCCATTGTGGGGATGAAAATGGGGATGGCGAGCTAAAATAGTAGTGGAAATGGAGATGAGGATGGTGGGCTAAAATAGTAGTGGGGATGAAGATGGGGAGTGGCTCCTCACTCCCTGCCCCCACTCCATTCCAGTCCTACCCCATTGTCATTCCTAAATATAAGTTAAATATTTTTAGTTTTACTAAAAATTTTTTAGCATTTTTATCTTTAATGATCAATTATTATATTTTAGCAATAAAAGAACAACTAAATGCTTGATTCAAATGACAAATCCAATTTAATCCTATCCTAACTTAAATTTAGATATGTTCGATTGGTTTGTGTAATACTTGAGGTTAACCTAATACTAATAATTTACTAGGTCTAAAATCTCTTTCATAGACCCCTCAACTAGACTTATTGTATGAAATCTAATTAAGTCAGGATCAACTATCCTAATCCAACTTGTTCCGTTTACCATCTAAAGCTTATTGGAATAAAGAGATCAAACTATTTGATTGAGCTTATTACTGCAATCCAACAATTCTTTAATTCTCTAAGCTTACAAATGTAGTTGAGAAGAAAATGATTTCCTTTATTTTTAAATGAAAAATTGTTTGATTTGTTTTAAAAAAAATGTTTAACCACTATTTATGCATATGCAAAAAATATGAGGTCATTGGTGAGTAACAAATCTAGTTGGTTAGACCATGTAAATATATACGTGTTACCTCCCTATTGTACATATACATGCAAGCATGTATCTACAAAACTAAAAATATTTCTAATGTTTCCTTTGCAGCTCTCTAATAGAATGTACAACACTATTTGTTTTAAAAATTTTGCAAATTGTGACTCTACTAAAAGTAGGATGTGAAATGAAGCTAATGTCTAAAAACGATTATATACATGTTCATAATATTTTTCTTCTAATAAACATAGATATTTATAAATTAAATTGGGAAAAATATAATTAATGTACAAACTAATCTACATACTAATTAATCTCCTTATTTTATCTAAACAGGATATTCTTGTTTTGGATGAATGAAACATGATAAAGGAAATCACAGTTTCATGATTTCATTCACATCACATGACAATTTCATCAAAATCACATGACATACGTTCATTACAATTTTTTTCATATTTATTTTTACTAATATGACTTATTACATATTTATTTTCTCTCTCTCTCTCTCTCTCTATATATATATATATATATATTTGTGCATATATGTATGTATGTATATAAGCATATATTTACATTGACATCCATCTTATTAGATCTTTACTTAAGAGTATTAATAATAATAAATAATTATTTTAAATATCTTTTCACTCTATTATTACTCATGAAAAGAATTAACATTTATTTTACTATATTCATTATAAATTCTTAAAAAATGTAATTCAAAAAGATAATAAAATTATTTTATATTAAATAATAATTTATTAATACAGGCAGCTATAAACTTTGAAAAATTTATGTAGTACATATATACGCACGCATGCAACTTTTCAGCGACGGCTGCTTTTTATTTTTTTTATTTTTTATTTTTGGTTTCCCCTCGCCGCTTAAAGCAAACCTCTCTCCCAGTTCAGACTCAAAACCTTAACCCTAGATTCCCGAAGAAACCCTAGGATAAAAACAGAGGGGGAAACCCTCGCTCGCCCACCAAAATCCTCTCTTTTATTCTTCTCTCGCTCCATTTCCGGGCCCTGGAATCCCTTCTCGGGCACTGGAAACTGGACCCGAGGAGAATCATCCGCCCCTTCGATCGATGGAAGCGGACTCCCCTCCTCCCGAATCGTCTCTGAAGCACAAGGCTGACGCCCTCCAGAAGCTGGTCTCTGGCCCTCTCGCAGCTGCCACTGCCCGCCTCTCCGGCCGCTCCCGCGGCATCCCCGCCGGCAAGGACTTCCACTTCTACAACAACTTCGACGAGTTCAAGGCCCCGGCCAGGGAGATCGCGGCCATATCCGAGTCCTCCCTGAAGGGCGTCGTCGCCTCGGGCCCTCTCTGGGGGAGCAAGAACCCGCCGTCGTTTCCCGACGATCTCGACGACGCCTTCGACTGGCTCGTCAACCTCAACGACGAGTTTCTTGAGAGGTTCAGCATCTCGATGGATGAATTCAAGAACTTGAGAGAAAAGGAGGAGGTGAACGGCGGGAAGATTAGCTCGATGGACTTGGACGGTGGGTTTCAGATGGTTTATGGGAAGAAGAAGAAGGGGAGCATGCGGGAATTGGAGAAAGATGAGGGGAGTCCGGTTTCGAGCTCGGCAGCTGGTGTTAAAGTGGTGTCGAGAGACAAGAAGACGATGGCGCCACGCTCAAGGGTGCCCTTTCATATACCGTCCATTCCCAGGCCGCAAGATCAGTACAATATATTGGTAAACAATAAGAACCAGCCATTCGAGCATGTTTGGTTGGAGAAGAGCGAGGATGGGAGCCGGTTCATCCATCCACTGGTCAGTCCTGCAATTGCTTTCCTTCTTCTTGTTCACATTATTTTAGTCATTTTATTTATTTTATAACGTTAAGAAAGAATCTTATTGCTGATAACTTGGATGGGAATGTAATCATAGAGAAACCCGATCTTTAAGAACAGATGCCTTGCAGATAAGATTTGTAGGTTCCTTTTCTTTTGCTATGCTTTCTAGTTTTTTGTTGCTAGAGATGGGATTTGATGAGGTTTTGTTTGACAGCAAGGGTCTCCTTTGCTGTCTGCAGGTTGTGGGTGCTTGGGGAAGGGGAGAGGTGTATTTGGTCATGCAGGTGTATTTGGTCATGCTAGAGATCAAAGGGTAGTGAAAAGACTGAAAAATATAGGGAATTGACATTTGAAATTTAAAGGACTGCCACACCATCCTACGCATGATGAGATCAGTATATTGCTGCTTAACGTGCTGTTATGTTTATTGCCTTTTGAAAGTTTTGACTTTGGCTTGGGGGCTTATATTTTTGTTTGCTGATTAACTGGTAAAAAAAAAGTGACAACTTATACTGATGGATCCTTTTGTAGAAAATACGGGATTAGTGTTCATCCCTTTTGGGTTTATGGACACCATCGAATTTAACATACAATTCAATGAGGCAGAACTTTCGAGGAAAAAGAATAATTTAAGAATTTTTTCAGACATCCTTAGATGTTTAATCAGTATAGAATGGTGATACTCCAATTGAAATGACATGTTAATTCTTCAAATTGATCAAAATGACCCCATGGCAATTGCTTGTGCTACCCTTCCACCTATTGATTTTGGTTACTTTATTTGTCTACCTAGGCCAAATGCCAAACTGACTGACATGATCCTAATTTTACACATAATAGGACTCATTTTGCTGGCAAGATTTATAAAATTTTAGCTACTTTAGTGGCTTAGCCAGATATGCAAAATTCATGATCGTTCAATTTCCAGATCCTAGCAATGTTTAACAACAAATAGGATCATTTGATTAATCTATTTATTTGAAGCCTCATCATCTAGCTGCTCTAGGAGACTTGTTGAAACATGAACCAGCCATCACACTTTAAACCCATCAAGCTTTCCAAATTATTAGCTGTTGGCTTTTTTTTTTCCTGCAGGGAAATAATCACTTAGTTATAATTTATGGACCATGAGAACCTTGTGAACAGTGAAATTTGCTAACTTTTGAAGATAAGGAGGTCAGAAATATTTGGAGTAGACATGATATTGATTTAAAGAATCTAATGCTCAAAGTTTTGCCACTTGGCTACCGTAGAAGTAATGTTTGTAAAAGGTTCTTGTATGCCACCACTAGTCCCACTTCTTAAGCATTTTGTAATGGACCTATGCTTGCAAACTGCCTCTACTCCTTTCCTAGGTTTCAAGGAAAATATTAGAAGCTGCCAATATGGAAAACTCTCCTTCAAGGTATAATACTACATCAAAAGAGAATGAGGATTGCTTTTATCTTTCCTCTTTTTGCTTGATCTGCAAGTACTTACACCCCTGTCCCTTTCTGTTGGATGTTGTCATGTATAGGGAATTTTTTCAAAAGCCGTAAGTCAAAGGGCAAACTTTTCATGTCCTAGCAAGCTATTTAACTGAAGATGAAAGGAAAATCTTTGTTCCTCGTCTCTAAGGTGGAAAAGGAAGTTCTGACGAGTAAGTTATCCTGAGTTTGCCCGCTTAGACTCTCATTTATGGAATGCAAGTGACACTACTAAAGAAGTGCTAATGAGTGAAAAGAAAATTTTTTATCACTACCATAAAAGAGGTCACGGCAAATATTTCATTTCTTTCAATCTCAAAACAATATTTGCTTTAGTCTCCTCAGTCCTCACTCTAGAGCAATTGAAAATAAGTGAATGCAACCATGAATGTGATAGGCCATGCAAAAAATCTATTATCATTCTTGATTTTATTTGTGTGCCACTATTCCAATAAAGATCTTATTCCAATGAATATAATCTGGACCTTTCTTTCCTCTTTAATACTTTTAGCTCTGATAGCAACCTATCGGACCCTCTTCCTGCTTCATCACCATCCATGGTCAGTCTCCACTTCTCTAAAGTCATTTTCTTAGGAGTGCAGGGTTCATATTTTCATTTTATTCATCCCAATTTTGGCTTGACAAACGTTCTCTGATCTTACTAAGTGTACTAACCCTTTGTTTTCTCCTTTACTCCATCCTTAAAATCATGGAGGCAGATGTGAGATATGAACACAATATGATAGGAATACAATGTTGGAAATTACAGTACGATATGATTGGGATATGACAGCAAATAAATATATATATTTGTACATACTAGTAAGGGGGCACACACAACCACACATTGAAGGAAAAATTATAATTATCAGTAATTTAATATGTCTTGTTTATTTTGATAGATAAAAGTTGAAGAAAGATAAGATGGAGAGGGAGAAAAAAAGGAAGGGTGTTAATGAATTATCATAATGGGTGGCAAGGTAGATTAGTTGAGAGAGGGAAAAAATAACCCCATCTTTGACTTAGAATGCATTTCTTATCCAGTGAAAGATCTGCGTGTTTCTCTAATTTACACGTGTATATAACCTTTAAAATTTGTTTGGGATTAAGGCTTTGTTGTTGTTGTATATAACTTATAAGATGTAAGATTTTAAAAAATAGATTGCTTTTTTTCCCTACCTGGTGGTTATTTTGGTAGAAAGACTCCAACCTTTTTAATATAGTATGGATATGTTAAAAAAATATTTATAAAGCATGATGGATTATGACTATAACATAGTCCATGCTTCATACAGCAATATGAATACCTAAACTCTATCTTAATGATTGTCAAATCTGCAGTTCACAATATATACTTCTCAGAATGACATTAATATGTTAATATTAATCATGGAGACGTCAACATTTATTGGAAAAGAAAAGGAAACCCTCTCCCTTGTCCTTGGAGGCATTTGGGAAGTTTCTAGGAACATTTGCAAAATGTACTGTACCATGAGACAATTTACCAACTTGAAGAGTCATTAAGGAATTTCTAGGTTTTAAATGCTCTAACTTTTTATTGTGTGAAAAATCATAATCTTTTCTACAAATTGTCTCCAGCAACTTAGTTCTGTGATCCTAAGAATAAGATTTATTGGATGCAATAGATTATATTTGAAATGGATTGCATCATGGAATTATGTATTACTCTGTACTTGTCAAGATTGGCCATACTGTATTGTATCATGCTGGTAAGATATTGGTATGGACCTCAGTACCATATTATATTTACGCGGTACGTCACCTTGTTTTCGCCCTGTTAGGACCAATAGATATACCATTTGTCAGTTTGTCATGGCACTGTACAGGTCTGTGCTGTACCAATAATGTGCTAGTACTTCCAGCTCTTGGATTATAGTAACATGTATATGAGCATGCTCAATTCCAGCTCCTCAACTACATGGGGATGCACTATGATAGGAATCCATGTGCATCTTTTTTATATGAGATACCCCATGGATATCATAGCTGGGCATGTAAGAACTCCCTTGAGCTCGAAGAATGCCTTTATCAGTTATCTTAATCTAGAAGGTTTTGTTTAGGGTCATATAAATTGCTTGAAAGCTCTCATTCCAGTTAGTTTGACCAGAAGTCAATTAGTGTTATTTTCCTTTCACAGATTGGACAGAAAGGTGGATTCACTTTTTCAATCAGTTGTAACATGTAGAGATATTTTACTCGGTACCCTTAAAATTTCAGCTTCTTTTTCATAATGTGCCATATGTCTACAAGTGTTCTTATTAAGAACTAGCATTTTGTTACAGGCCTAAAAGCATGGCATGACTTAAGTCAGTAAGATTGTATTAGTGCATTGGTTCATTGTAATTGGGGATTAATTGGCAAAAAAATTTAATCAAGAACACCAACCTGGTAGCTTCAAATGATTGTTGAATCTTGGTTGCAATATCAATAATGGTGATCTACATGAGTGCTCAGATTATTGTGATTCAAAGCTGACCCTGGTTTATCTCCAACTTGGGCAAACGGTCAAAAATATATTGTAAGGCAGTTTAAAGCATCATAGTTGGTGGCTAAATGAAATTATAAGTCATCAGTCTTTTGATTGATGAAGATTGCACTCTCTTTGGAATAGAGAGAGAAATTAGTCTTAACAGGATTCAATGCAACTGATATGTTCAGTCGTAACCAATGTCAGGATCTGCAGATTTGCCACACTTGATTCTCTTTTAATTAAGCAAAACCATCTAAATTATATGGGTGTAGAGATAATTAAAGTCATAGTCCATGGACAACTACAGTTTAGGTTATCCTGAACACGGGACTATGCTTGGTGAACTCTGGTTTACTCTAACAGTGTGCAAATTATTGGTTATCCCAAATTCCTGAAACGATAATGCTTTTAATTTCTTTTTGTATATCTCAATAGGAAATTTGATTAATCGTAACTTATAAGATTATAGGCAATTATTGGGATTATTTTATCTTCTAGGATGTTCACTTATGGCTGTCTTTTGGGACATCAGAACAAATAAGCTGTGATATTCCTAGTCTTTTGTACCATCTCTCAACCATCATTTATTGTTGTTGTTGTTTCTTTATGGAAACTTATCAATAGTATTCTTTTATAAGCAGGAGAAGCTTTCTGTGCTGGACTTTCTTGATAGAAATGTTGGGGAAGTGGAGCCAGTTAAGCCCCTACCTTTAGAGAAAACCCCATTCAAGCTTGTGGAGGGAGTGAACGAGTTAAAGCAACTAGCTTCTAAGTTGCGGGGTGTTAATGAATTTGCGGTTAGTTGTCAGCAAATTATTTTGCTATTCTATCTGGTTACCATTTTTTGGCTTTAAATATTACTCTTTCTGCTTTCCTTGTTGTGGCCTCCTTTTACTAATAAATAGTGGACATTGTTGTGGGTCTCATGCAATTTTATTATTTTATCCATTGTTCTTGTTGTGGCTTAAAGTCTCATCATGTGAGTCTTCATTGTGCACTGTTTTTCTTAATTTTTTTATTATATGCCTTCACACTTATATTTATTCCTTGCAACATGCAGTAAAGTGATTCTGTTTATTTGTTGTTTCATGCACATGGTGCAACATCAAACTTGTGATGTCTCAAGCAAGATTAGCAAACTTTGTCTACTATGTGCAGCGAACAATGCAATTGCAGACTTATTTCGGCAGTCTTAGAGCCATGGATTGTATACTAGAGGGATTCAAGTCTTGGTGGGAGAGGGTTCGAGATGTCTCATCCCAGAGAGATTTCGAGGCTAATCTCGATCGTTCCATTCCGATCATAATACATTATACTATCAATTTTAAATAGATCTATTTTATCATAAAGATATAACTTTTAAAGTTTAAATACGTTTAAACATTGAATAAAACAGTGAAACTTCATAAATAATTTTTTTTTTAAAAAAAAGCATCTCAAGCAAGTATTGGAACATTTGATCGGGTCGGGGATTAAGACGAGACGAGGAGTGTCTCATTCCATGAAAAAACTGAGACACCTCTGTCTTACGAGATTTAAAACTTTGGTATACTTATTTACGTTCTGGTACCTTGTTGATCAGTTAAAAAATAATAAAATCACTCATGTGATTGTTTATGGTTCTCCCATTAAATGGTCATTGTTGCTTAAGAATGAATTGATCATCCTAATTTTTATGGAGTGGGATGCCGACATCTTGCCCCAACCTAGCTGCTATCCTAGTCGAGCATCTTATCACTTGCTTGAGATGGCCTTCTTTATATTTTTATTGTTTTATTTATTTTTAAAGTATTTTTGGAAAAGTAATATATTTAGGATTCATAAGCCTTATTTAGTTTAATCTTTAATAAACTTTTATTTACTTCGTTAGCTATTAAGTTATATGCTAAATTAGAATGGTACCTATATGATTTCGAGCCTTGTTCCACTCTTTTTTTTGAATAAATTTTAAATAAATTTTAACTTACAAATTAAATGGAAAATTATAAAAAATTTGAAAAAATACATTTGATTAAGGTTTTTCTTGGGCATTCCCATGGGTATTTTATATGTTTTTCCCTATTTGAATTGTAACATTTTCATTAGGATAATTTTAAATTAATTTTGATTTTATGTGTAGGTTTGAGTGTTTCCAAACGTGCATGAAATTTATCTAAAGCATACAAAATTAAATAGCATATGTGCAATAATAATCTAAATAATAAAGATGCTATATTTTTTAATATTTTAATCAAGGTTCAGCAAATCAGTATCGAGCACCATACCTATATGGTATGGTAGTGGTATGTACTATGTACCATTTTAGTTCTATACTGGTACACCTTTTTATTTTTTTATTTTTTTGGTTTCGAGGGATTGTTTAAGTGATTGTGCTATTTTGAATTACAATTTCCATACTCTTTTCTTTTTTTAAATGTTATAGTGATCTTGATAGATCGTGTGATCAATTAATAAATGCAATTGTAATATAATTGACATAGAGAGTGCTTGAGTATGTAGAATTGAAAATACATACATTAGATTGATTTGAAATACAAGATATATAATGACATTTTGTTCGTCACGGAATGTTTATGTTGCTCATAGATGTTAGGATCTTGATCATAGTTTAGGCTTAAGATTTGAATCTAATCCAATTAGTGTGGCTATTCCTTCATCCCATAATCGCTTCCTCATGGATGGCTGCCCTGATAGTGATTTGATGTTTGATGTTGGGTTAGCTATCCCATCTGAGAGAAAACCAAGTGAAATCAGACTCGTTATTTGGCTGAGGTGGTGAGAATAGTAGCCATTCGAAAAGGGTATCTTTGAATGAAGGATCCATATGGGTTATACCTTGGCAGTGCAGAATAGGATCCAATGTATGATTCAAATCTAGATATGTCCAGGGGCCTTACTTTGCATGCTAGATCATTTATAGCAGTACGCTGTGTCTCAAATCATCTCAAGGGATCCATCTCCTATATGCAGTTTGTCCTTGTGAACTGTATGTTGTCTACTGTGTTCTTTATTTGGTGTGGCTTGAGTGAACTTGGACTCACTGGTGAATGGGCCGTGATTGTAGGATTATGTCATATGCATCCATGCCATGTTTGTTGTTACCTCCTTAGCTATCAGATGCATCATCGTTGAACTATCATTATTATCATTGCTAGCATGGCAAGATGATTTATGTTAAGGACTTATTAGTCTCATAATTCGAGTGAATAGGCTTCGTCCACTCTCTCCAACGGATCAACAGTTTGCTTTCCTTTTTCTTTCTTTTTGATTCGAGAAATTATTTTCTCATCCTAGATGCCCCTATCTGCCTGATTTTACTAGGTGGCTCGGCTGGGTGGCTGACCCTACCTCTCTGACTAGACTGGGTGCTATGACAACCTCTTTGTAGCATCATTCTATCAAATATCTATGAAGATGTCTCCGGCATAGAGTCTTGCAGTGATGATTGTCTCCTCCTGATCTTTGTGGTTGCTAGCTGGTTGTGGGCGTGGCATGTGTCATTTTACCCATTGTTTTGCATCCTCTTCAACCTCTCTTACTATGAAACTAACTAGTTGAGTAGGGAATCTTGGCTTACCAAGCTCTGGCTTTTGTTGGTCCTCAAGCCGATCAATCATTTGATCCTCTTCATCATTGTGAATGGATCATCATACCTAGCTTCATCTTATCTTATATGCACTTTAATCTGACCCTCAGTTTATAATGGGTATATACCAAGTCATTCAACTGCTTTTGTGTTAGGCAGTTCCTCTATTTGCTGTGAATTTGGGCAACATTAACCAATCATGTTCACACCCATTAGAGTGAGAGGATCTGAGTTGCTAACTACTTAAAGGTTTTTAGTGAGAGCCCAAAGTGATACCATCATTCAGCTGCAAATGTAATAAAATAAAGTACGCATTAGACATTGTTTATTATAAAATATTAGATCATCTATAGTTGGTGTCCAAAACTACCTGGATTCATTTATCTTTGCTTGCCATAGTTATGTTTTCATCAAAGCTATGGGAACCCACCTTAAAAGCTTTAGTATGTGAATCACATGACAGATGATGTTAATGATATGCTTAAGTTAACAAAGATCTCAAATTCCATTAAAATCCCTCCCGATGTGGGGTGGCTATGATCAGATCAGGTTGCATCTTATAAATGATATTGCATGGGTAGTTGAAAGTTCCTCATCCGTGTCCATTCTTGGGCTTTGCTTTGGAACTTTAGGTTGAGGTAGAAGGTCACTAACACAAAACTTGGATTTTAATTTATAAGAATAAACAAATATTGAGGATTGCACCAGGATTACTTCTTAGATGCAAGACCCTACCAATTTGGTAATATATCTCTGCTCAATGATGTAATGTATTCATCGGCATGCTTTGGATCCACTTGCTTGATCTCGGCCTTATTAGCCATCATTATCTATAACTGGATGACATTCTACTTCCCAATCTGATCAATCACTTGTGCCATCAAGTTGTGGATGTATTGGCCATCATGTACCTCGTCTGAAGCATTAACTGACTTATGGGCACAGTATGCCAAGAAATTAATGATGCTTTGGTTGTTGGGCCTTGCCCAATCATCATACATCAGAGTCACGTCATAGGTATCTCATTTCCTTTGATAGGAGGCTATACATTTTTCTAGCTTCTCACCATTGTCAAGCGAGCCACCATGTCTTTCAAACCGGAAGGATCTACGCTTGGATTGGCTCTCTAGATGTAGCTGATAGTAGATTGGTTGTACATATTGTTTGCTGTATTTGCAGGATGTGGCAAAAACAAAGCAAGGAAATAATAGCTGTTCGCGTGTCATTTTTCTAGAGGTATATAACCCGACCTGTTAACCTTCCTTGTAAATGACCTACTTTTAAGGGGCTATTTGGAATCTTGCAAGTGAAATTGCAATGCAGCTTATAAGTTATATTGTAATTGAGTTACATGTGACTGAATTACATTGTAACTAAATTGATGCTATTTGGAAGGTTGTAATTGTAAGATCCCATTTAGCATACCTTTATTTATTATCAAAAACTCTTATATTATTATACGCTAATTATTATAATATAATAATTATAGTAACATAATATTATCATAATATTATTATATGTAATTTTTATCATTAGTTAATAGTTATATTATAATATATTATTATAATAATATTATAAAATTATAAAATAATATAATATAATAATACTTTATTAGTATACTAATGATATAATATTATTATATTTATTATTAGTTAATGAGTATGCTATAATTATTTTAATAATAAAATATTACAATTTTATGATATATTATTACAGTAATATTACAAAATTATAACATAATATAGTATAATATTATTTTAATATGTATATTATAACATTATATAATATTATTATAGTATACTATGATTATAATAATATAATAACATTACTGATAATAGCATTGTTAGTTATAACAAAGTATTCCTATTAGTTCATAATTATATTAGATATATTATTATAGTAATATTGCATAATTATAACATAACATAATATAATAATATTATGTTAATATATCATACTATGGTAGTATATAATATTATAATATCATTATAGTATACTATGCTAATTATAATATGATGATAATAATATAATATTACAATATTATAATATAACATTATAGTAATATAATAAAATTATAATATAATATAATAATATTATATTACCATATTGTAATATTGTATACAGTTATAATATTTTATATTTTATTATTTTACACTACATAGTTATATTATAGTTATAATAACATTTGCATACAACATTGATTATATTATATTATCATATAATTGTTGTATTATTTCTTAATATTATTATAATAATAATATTTAAATACAATATAATATTATTATAATCATATTATAATATTATCATATTATAATATTAAGTTTGGTTTTTTTAATGTTTCAAAACTATGAGATGACTCTATGTAAGTTGACCTATGGTCAGTTTTGGTTACAAGTCAACTTACATATTTTTAGGCCTCACAGTCCAAATGTAACTTAACTTACAACTACATTATAGCATTCTAAATGGGTATAATGAGATATATTGCAACTTAACATGCAGTGCAAGTTCAATTACAGAACTCCAAACAATGTCTAAGCAGGTTTTGGTTTGGCATATATGGATTTGGGTCACAAATGGGTCAACACGCTTGGACCCATTTATTAAATGGGTTGGGTTTAGGTTTAGATCTTTGACATGTTTAACCCATTTTCACTTGTTTAATAATAAGTCAGGTCATGACCTAATCCGTTTTAATCCATGAAAACCTATTTAACCCATTTTAGACCTTTTTAATCTAACCTATTTAACTAGTTTAAACCCATTTAACTCATTAAAAATCCACATACTCTTTTAACCCATTTACCTTGATTCAACATGTTTAATAAATGGATCACATAAATCAGGTCAGATGACTTATTTAATGAAAAGGTCAGGTTTGGATCTGAATTGTTTGACTTGTTTAATAAACAACTTGGTTCCAGGTTGACAAATTTTTGACCCGATTTGCATATGATCTGACTCGGTCCTATTGCCACTCTTACCTTTTGCTTATCTTTAACAAGCACAATATCAATATTTTGCAGTTTTGAATCTTTGCCAGGAAAGGCATATAAGCCTAGGTCATGAATGGTGGCCTTTGCAGGTATATCTCTTTGCCTTTTTCCTTCTTCTTATTGAAGGTCTCAAACATGGAGGCTATCCGACTGCCACCTTTTCTAATATCTCCAACTGACTGTCTTTATTTTTTTAGCCTAGATCTGCTTGGCGGGCTCAGAGCTAGAACTTGCCTCGTGCTTTGAGGGCCCAAACTGGGCTCTGTGCTTAGCAACCTCCTCCCTCTACCATCGGTCATTCAGTCTATTTTGTATAACAGCCTAAATCTGAGCCTCATCCGATGCCTTGTATTCCTCGAGATCCCTTAGGTGGCATGAAAGTGGCTCAGCTGCTCGATGCTTAGTCTCTATTTGTTTCTCAACGCTTCTTTCTTCCTTTCTTTGAAATCAATAAAGTATTTTTGGACATCCAGTAGAACTTCTATGGACATTTCTTACAAATAGCCACGTCAAGATAATCAAGGTTTTCAATCTCGTGGGATAGAAGTGTTTTAATTATTTTCACCTAACAAGACATTCCGTGTCTTGTCCTGTTTCAATCCCAGATCCGGTCAGACGTCCTAGTACTTGCTTGAGATATTTTTTCTTAAAAAAATTAGTTATAAAGCTTTAGTATTTTATTCGATTTTTAAATATATTTAAACTTAAAAAGTTTTATCTTTTGATAAATTAAATCTATTTAAAATTGATATTATACTGTATTATGGCCGAGATGGGATGGGATGGGATGGGATGGCTGAGATTGATTCGAAATCTTTCTGGGACGAGACGTCTCGACCGTTTTGGACATCATTCGACTGAGATTTGAATCACTAAGGATAACCATGGGCCGGATGCTACTTAAACCTCCCCTCCTTCCTCTTTGGGTCACCCACTTGCACTTCCAATGGTGCTAGCCTGAAAGAACCATATCACATTCAAGAGAATATCAACCCCAGATGCAAACAGATTGCTAGAATTCACTGTGCTTAAAAGAATAATGTTGAACTCTCAAATTTGTGAAATATTACTGTGCTTTTGTAGTTTCAATTAGATGCTTACCACCTACTATGGACATTCAAACAATCATATTACTGTAACCATTAAAAAAGTTACCCTACAGTTACAGGAATGTGGAAACATCCATTTGGTATTAGGATGTTGGATGATATTATTGTTTAGTTAAAAAAAAAATGCAATTCTGCATGTTATTGGGCAAGCTTGTTCAAAAATTATTGGCAATTTTCCTACTGATATGTGCCTGTATTGCCATCATATATCTGAAAATTGTACCTTTGTGTGCTTTCTAAGAATTTTCTTTTCTTGGTTATGCAAAAAGAAGCTTAACTGTATAATTTCATTCTCAAGTAGGCTTTTTCTGGAAATTCTAAGCTTATTTGCAACTGGATTTTTAATTTTGTAAGTTTAGGAACTTTGCTCTAAATAAAGGAAATAAGCACTTGGAAGTACAAAAATCACCATTCCTTATGTTGATAAGGAATTAACTTAAACCATTCCTTAAACTTTTGTTGTGCCAAAGGATCTTCCTGGAACATTGAAATCAGGCTTATGGAAAAGCTGATAAAGACACTTTAGTAGATTTCAGGCGGCCTGAACTTGGAGGCACAATAACCTTACTTTTCGTATTATTAAACACTAAATTATTATACTTAAAATTAATATTTACGAGAAAGTTCTGAAGGCCTCTCTTAGAACCCCAACATTGACCAAAATTGGTTGATTCTACAAGCAAGGAATATAAACTCCTCAATATAGTTGCAGACATTCCAATCAAATGCATTAGAACCTGAGAATCTTAGTTAATCTACAGAGAGACTTTGCGGATGAAGTTATAATTCATGAAAAGTTTCAGAATATTTCCTTGATTTCCTCTTGATGCCAATCCTATTGTGGAGGCAATTTTAGAAAACAATGGCATACCAGGATAATTTAAAAGTTATCAGGCACGTAGGCTAACCTACATAATTTGTTGCAAAGCTTATTTTCATTAGAACATAAAGCAACAATCTACAATTGTTTAGATTTTGAGAGTAGAGAAAGAAGGCTAGGTTTGATATACTGCATGATATATCATCTTTGAGGACTAAATTTTAAGGTAAACATTTAAGTCAGAACATGGTTTAAAAGTTAAACAATCAAGTATTAAAAACAAAAAAAAATAATTGCCTAACTTGAAAGTTTTGTATGTAACTAGTTTGCATCGGGTTCAAATCTCTCATTCTTAAAAAGTCTTGTGAAAATGTCTTCTTCTAATAGAGGAACAAAATTGTGATGAATATGTTTGGTAGAGTAAATTCCTCTATTTTTCTGATTTTGTTTTTAGAGGTTAATGCACCTGTTACCTTTTTCATGCTGCAACATTTCCCCATTCTTCAAGTTTTTGATTATTGGGTTGTCTTCATGGAGAAATATTCCTTAAATTTTTCATCACAAGTGTTTGATCCAAAAAGTGCCCATATTAGTTTGTCACATTAGAGGCCTCTGAAATCTCAATGCAATTAAGCAGAAAATTGCCCATATATAATCATTTATTTTTCTTAAAAATGTCTAAAGCCAAGTCTTCTTGTTAATCTTTATGTGCATTGACAAGCTAGTTCCCTCTTGAAGGTGCACCATGATTCTCTTGCGGTTTTACCATGACTCTGTCCTCTAAATGATTTGATATTTGTACTTAGCATTAGTATAGACAACCTTTACCATTTTCCCTTGAAGAGATTCAATATTGATATCCCCTTCCTTTCTGCATTGGTGAAGACCCCCTTAACCTTGATGACCACTATTGGAAACAAATGTTAAAATTGATTCTTTTGTTTAAGAGCCTCTCTCCTTGCATTATAATATGGAGAGCACAAAATTGATTTAGAACAATTCTAGCTTTAACTACTTGGGTTATATCGTAACCAATATCTCAAAGAATTAGGACTTCATGAGTGGTGTCTTTCCTCCATTAATTTGTGTGGCAAAAGATAAAAGTAATGAAGTACACCATTGCTTCTAGAGAAATCTCAAGGTTTCATTAAATTTATCGAGTCCTTGTGGGAATGAATTTGAAGCAGGTGGTAGAACCATTGCATCTGCTTCTGGGTCTCTTTAGTAGATATACTGCATGTTATTTCTAAGCTTGCCTCATTCTTGAACTATGGTTGCATTATAATTATTTTGCCTTGTTGTTGATAAGATTATTCAACATAAAATGTTTACAGGTTAGCTCATATGGAGTTTGTTGTTAATCAATGGCGATATGTTACATGCATACATACATATACAAATATGTGCATACACACATACATATTCTATGCTGATTATGAGATTCTTTTTCCAGGTTGATTTAGAGCACAACCAATATAGGTCATTTCAAGGACTGACTTGTTTGATGCAAATTTCTACAAGAACGGAGGATTTTATAATAGACACCTTGAAATTGCGTATTCATGTTGGTCCATACCTAAGAGAAATTTTTAAAGACCCTTCAAAGAGAAAGGTGTGATTTTCTCTTACTCTTATATGCAGGTCTTATTTGATAGCTTATCCAATTTGTTGTTTGTTCTTACATTTTCCTTCAATAGGTCATGCATGGGGCAGACCGTGATATATTGTGGCTTCAACGGGACTTTGGCATATACGTATGCAACCTCGTTGATACGGGGCAGGTACTACCTTGATCTTACTATCCAATACCTACCTCATTTTTTTGTGCTGTTAAGTGAATGCATGGCATGCTATTAATTGCAACAGTTGTAATCTTGTAGCATTCTTGCCACCACCTTTTTTTTGAATGTTTCTATGTCAATTGATTTGCATTTTTGGATCAAAAAAATTTATTTTTCTTTTTAGACTTTAAGAAGGAAGGGGATAAATAAATGGTAAGTTGAAATAATTGAGGACATGTATGCTGGGTTAGTAACAAATGTTCTGAGTTGTTGCTGTGCAAGAAGTGTTTTTCCAGTTATAATTGGTTTTCATCAAGGATCAATACTAATCCGGTGTCTTTTTGTATCAATTATGGATGAATTCAGAGCTAATATTCAAGAAGATGTATCATGGTGTTTGTTTTTTGTGGATGACATGGAGTTGATTGATGAAAAGAAAACTAGATTAAATACTAAATTGTGCTTAAGGAGGAAAATTTTGGAGGATAAAGGCTTACAAATTAGTAGAACAGAGACAGCCTGCGAAATGTAAATTTGATGAGAATGAAAAATGAGGATGGAAGATCAATTAAAGAATTGATGGACAAGAGATAATAGAGTTATTGATTTTATAATTTAGGATCTATTGTACAAAATAACTGGGAGATAAATGAAGATATATGTAATAGAAATAGAGTTGGTTGGATGAAATGGAGAAGCGCATCTAAAATATTATTTGATAGGCGCATGACTTGGAAACTCAGGAAATTTTTATAGAACCACAATAAGGGTTGCCATGTTGTTGTATGTCTCAGAGTGCTAATAGAAAAAGTACAAGAAAAGAAATCGAGTGCAATAGGAATGAGCAGGTAAGTTGTGCGGTAAATCTATAAAAGAATCGATTAAAAAAAAGACATATGAAAGGGGCTACATGAGTTGCGCAAATTAAGGAAAAAATAGAAAATCAATTGAGATGGTATGGGTATATACAATAAATATGAGGCAAAGATACTTTAGTGTGTGTTGAAAATTGTAAGAAAAGAAGAGACATAAATTAAGATGAATGGAAATTGTGAGGGAGGATATAGAGAAACTCAGAATAATATCAAATATTTTGCTGTACCTTAACTTGTTTGGGTTGTGATATATGAGCAGATATATCAATTGTGAAAACAAATATGATTATTTTATCTATTTATGTATTAATAGTTTGGGTTATACACTCATTTTTTGCTGTATTGTTTTCTTTTGTTATCTTTTATGATCTATATGTGATAAAACATGTTGCTGTGGTTACTTTCTTTACCACCTTCCTCTCTCCTTCTTGGCAATTGAAGGTGGTGCATGTACCAAGTCATTGCCATGAGAAAGACATGAAGACCAGGATAGTCATAGCTCTATTGGTTGGAAAGGAGATGTAAGAAAGGAGATGCCGTGAAAAGTGTTTCGTTTTATTATAGATTTGGGATTGCTAAAATGCTGTCTCAAGGAGAATCTCAAGTGCTGATGTCCATCTAAGCTGGAATATTTGGGGCGCCCCCTAGCAATCAGATTACAAAAATTGTGAGGGTATGGTGTTGGTGATAGAGCATCTTGTGGACATTATGGGGAGGAGCTTCTTGGAGCATCTGACAGATACACCTCTTTTGTGGTGCCTGAAGTGTGAATTACATATACCATGCTATTTACTGCCAGCAGGATATTGACATGATTTCATATACATTTATTACATAGATATGTGCATGTTCATGAGTGAGTTAAGTGTCGAATGTTGGCACTTCTAGTTGACAACTTGACATGGGTAAGAGACTTTGTGTTTAAATTCCATGTACTCCGTGGCACTTCACGGTGCATCCAAGTTTTGAGATGTGGTGGCATTTGAACTTGGAAAAGTTGAATTGCCTAGTAAATATAGTTCTAAGTAGCACTGTTTGTGGGTAACTACCTTGAACATGCAAGTAGCTATATCAGGGGCTATCTTGTTTAACCCCCTTGTGATTTCCAAAAAATTTTGGTCGTTGTCATAACTTTAAACCATGGGTTTGCATACACGGTCTATCTTGAAGGACTTATTACACTTATATGCAGCTCATGCTTAGTGACAGAAAAAGTTGCTTAGCGAAATCAAATGCAGTAATCTATTGGTAGGTGAGGTACCAAATGTGTATGAGACTTAGAGTATGCTAATAAGCAATGTAGGTGGGACGCAAGTCATATAAATAGAGAACTTACATAGCATCAGTATGGATACAAGATACATATCTGACACGATATGGGGATGCTGATATGGCAAATTTTAGAAATGTAGGGTGATGTGATATGGTTAGCATACATTAATGAATAATATTATATTTTTTACTTGTACGTAAAAGAGCAACTCTAGGGAGTAGTGGGTTAACAAACAATTCTTCATACAATAGCATTAACATTCAGAAATTCCATTTGGTCATCATGCAAGTCAATAGACCATTATCTGCACTACATACAATAATATCAACACCACATACTCCAAAATTAACCATCCATACGTGCAAGTGCAACGTTGCATTAGTGTGTTAAAAAAATAAAGCCCTCTCCCATGTTTGATGTGTTAGAAAAGTCAATCAGGCGTATCTAGAAAGTTTCTGTAGTCTTTTAAGATTTTGGAAAGTAGGTTTCTTGAGCATTTGACACGTCCCAGAGGTATCTTACAAGTATTGGTATTTGATACACATTTGGCATGGAGACAATATGTGGTTTGAAGTTAGGCCTACAACTTGGTTGGGTTGGGTTGAGTTGAGGGCAAATCCTAATCCTACTCCAACCTTATCTTACCCAACCTAAACCCAATTGAACCTAGCCTGGTCTTGGATTGTGGCATTTCTCTAAACCTGCCTATCTCAATCCATCTTTAGCTAAATTTGGTTGGGTCAGATTTGACCACATTAATTGAGTTAGATCAAGTTGGATGGGAATTTGAGATAAAGAAAATGTTTGGGATGTTTTTTGTAAGATTAATTTTTGTTGGTTGAGAACTCAGCCATTTATCAATTTTGATGGTACTAAAGCTTAGTGATTCAAGTTTCAGTAGGATGGAGGCTGAGACGCCTCGTCCTAGAGGGATTTCGGGACCGATCTCGACTGTCTCGTCTCGTCATATCTTAGCCATAATATATTATAGTGTCTATCTTAAATAGATTTAATTTATTATAAAGATATAACTTTTGTAACTTAAATATGTTTAAAAATCAAATAAAACACTAAGGCTTTACGAATAATTTTTTTAAGAAAAAAATGTCTCAAAAAAGTATCGGGATGCTTGACCGAGTCAGAGATCGAGACGGGATAGGATGCAGGTATCTCGTTCCATAGAAAAATCGAAACACCTCATTCCTATAAGATTTAAAACCTTGCTAGAGCTCATTTGATATTGCCTTTTGAGGGCCAAAAGAGCTGGTGATTTTGATGTGTTTGCTAAAGATTTTGAAGCAACCTTTTAGCTACTCCCAACGTAGACAAAGTCAATACTAGGGAAAAGCTTCAATTTGGAACTATTGAGCAAAAACTCGAGATGTGTCGTGAAGTTGTTTTCATTTTAATAAAATTTCAAAGGGCCTTGGAGACTACAAGTTTGAAATACAAAAAATAGCTTCTTCACGTGCAAGGGCAAGGAGCATGACCCTCCTTACACCCCATAAATAGCTTAAATAATATAATATTATTATAACTATGGAATCTTATATGAAATAATACAAGATTACAATATAATATTATAATAATGCTATAATATTACTATAATATAAAATTACATTTTACTGCTATAATATAATGATATTATAAAATATTATTATATTATATAAGAAATATAAAATTATTGTTGTT
This sequence comes from Metroxylon sagu, assembly GCA_017589505.3. Classification (NCBI taxonomy): domain Eukaryota; kingdom Viridiplantae; phylum Streptophyta; class Magnoliopsida; order Arecales; family Arecaceae; genus Metroxylon; species Metroxylon sagu. The sequence goes on from JACVBY030000422.1 coordinate 182,579, forward strand.
ATATTATTTGAAAAATAATTTATAAATAAAGAATAAAATAATTTTTGATATAAATAGTTAATTGGATGCACTATACATTGTCCTTTATTGTCATTTCAGGCTATTAAAAGCACTTTCTTGCTTTGATTACTAAACAAATGTTAAAGTTCTACCACACTACAGACAAATTTTTATTAAAAACTTGAATTTGAAACATAAATGGGATTTATTTATTTATTTGTCGGGTTGGTTGGAATGAGTTGGGTTAGGTGAAGTTTAAGTTGGGCCTGGGTTGCGTTGAACTGTTGAAGGTCAACCCTAACTGAACCTTACTTTGGATTGAGCTGGGATTTTTGAAGTCAGCTGTAACGCCCCAAGCCCACCTGCTAGCCCAATAAACTTCGTTAGCGGATCGAAACCATGTGGCCCAAAAACTTGAGTGGAAGTTAATAGGTAGCAAGTAAACTTGAGTTATAAGCACATGACCCATTTCTTTCCCATCCAATGTGGGATTAAATTTGGGGTATCACAATCTTCCCACCTTATAATGCAACGTCCTCGTCGCACGCCACAAGCTAGCCAGAATCTATCCTGAATCGGATCGTTGGTGTTGCAAGGGTGGCTCCACGCCATGGCGGCACTCCATCACCGTCCCATGGGTAGCCCTTTCCTCATGCCCACCAACTTTTGCACATTCGAGTTGGCTCTGATACCATTTGTAACGCCCTAAGCTCACCTGCTAGCCCAATAAATTCTGTTAGCGGGCTGAAACCACGTGGCCCAAAAACTTGAGTGGAAGTTAATGGGTAGCAAGTGGACTTGAGTTATAAGCATATGACCCATTTTTTTCATCCAATGTGGGATTAAATTTAGGGTATCACATCAGCCCAAGCCAAATTTATAAAATCTCAACCCAACCCTACCTGATTAGCAGGTTGGGCTGGCAGGTTTGAGTTAATCCCAACTTGAGTTGCATCCCTATTCGAAGTATTAGTGCTTCCTAGCATAGTGAACATTGCAAGAAGGATACCCAAGTTTTATTATAAGAATTTTAAGATGATACATGGGTTGCATGAAAGCTGACATGTAAGAGATTGGATGGTCTTGAATTGGTTGCTGGTAAGTTCAGGCAAGTTTGAGGTGTTTTGTGGGTTGGTTTGGGCTGAGGAAATTTGGCTATTGAGTTGTGCCCATATATTATAGGCTAACCTTGAACTGTCCTAAAGCATAATTGGTGTATGAAACATGGAGTGCTTATTCTTAGGTATGTATATTATGTGTTATTTATGCCTGTGTGTGTGTATACACATATATATAATTGAATGTATGTCATTTGGGCTCTAAATTTGAACATTGATGGCTCAAGTTACTATTTTTACTTGCAGCCTTATTATCATTCCACTAACTCACATTCGACATGTGGGATCGGATCACTCCCCACCATTAATTGCACCCAAGTACCCACCATTGTTTTGGTTGCCTACTGTTAGTTGTAGTTGCTACACATAGTGGTATTAGAAATTATACAACAGACATGTTGGGGAAAACATTGTTGACATTATATAAAGGACATATTCCCGCTCACCATTATTGGACTTGTATTTTCTTTTTTTTTTATGACTATCTAAAATCTAGATTCTCAAAGATTGGTGGGACAGGCCTTAGGTAGAGGGTATTTAGGAGTTAGTGTGAGTAGTTGTAGGCAAGGTTTTAAATCTCATGGGACGAAGCCATCCCGATTTTTTCGTGGAATAGGACATGCTGATTGGGATGTTGAGATGATGGTGAGATGGTCCCATTCCGACATCGAGGACAGCAATTAGTTTTGATGTCTCACCGAGACCTAAAACCCTGGTTGTAGGTGCATAGGAGAAGAAAGTAGCTTGGATGGGTGGCCATAGATTAGCGGAATTTTGGCAAGGACATGTCCAGGAGGTTGGTGGAGGTGAGGTAGTCGAGTCTTGGTGAAACTGGGTGATGTTGTAATTTGGAATCCAATAAATTAGATTGATGTCACCAAATGAGATGGGTGGGGTTTAGGTTATAGGTTAGGAGATAGATAGGGTATGGATGGTGTGGCGGTGAATGAGACATACCATCAACAAACTAAGGGATGAGGGGAGTAGACCTGAGTAGTAGGCTAAGGTAGCATTTGCTGGGAGGAATATCAACCGAGGGGAGACTAGTGATGGCTTAGCTTGAAGTTGCAGAATGAAGTGGGTGATTGGTTTAAGCAGTATGAGAGTGAGGAACGACGCAAGTTGTGGGTGGCAGTTGATGGGGGCCATCAAGTTGGGGGTTGTTGGCAAAGACAGGGAAAGGTTGGGGGAGGGGACATCAGGTGGTTGCCAAGAGATGGAATGAGGATCATAAAGTGGTTAGGATTTATTTTAGAATTGGGTGTCTTACCCATCCATTTTGAAAGGATCGCTAAGATTGATACAAGAAATATATTGTATTTGTTTTGGGCTTTGTGCACCTTGTGCTTAGCCAAGGGGTGCTTGAGCTTAGCTTGAAACTTCTTCAGCTCTTAATTTTGTGGCCTGAATAAACCCAAAGCTATGGTGAGTTGAGTACAAAGTCTAGCTTGAAGGTGGCTTAAGTCCATTTCCAACCTAGTTGGAATTCTGTGCATATGCAGAGGCGCATGGTTCTATTTAGGGTTTGAGGTCTCGATTGGACGTCTTGTGGAATGCTGAGATGGATTGTTGTCTTCAATGTCGGGAAGGAACAATCCCGCCATCGTTCCAACGTCCCAATCGACTCATCTTGAGACACTTCTTGTCTTAAGTGTCGAGACGGGATAAGATGGCGGCACGTCCTGTTTTATGAAAAAAATCAGGACAACCCCGTCACATGAGATTTAAAATCTTAGTTCTATTTATGTGTGTATGCATGCAAATGAATTTATTCTTGCCCCTTGTTTTGTCACATTAAACAAGATCCATTTTTTAGGGCATCTAAATTGTTAATTGCATAATGTATTGATTGTAGGCTTAGATGTTATCAAGGAAAAGTCTTCTATAAATCAGTTTAGGTTCTTAATAAACTTCTTCATGCTGGAGGTCTGAATAATTATCTTAACAGCTTATATGTAATTGTTGAGGTACTAAGGAATCAAGGACTATATATAACTATTTAAAATAAATGGACTATCCAAATTTAGGATTCAAACTTTTGAACATGATTTTCACTACCAAGAATGCCCAGAAACCAAAATTCATGTATTTTGATGCTCTTAACCCAAGGAATGACGAATCAGACCGAATTAGTTGGAATTCAATACGAAATTCGCCTTCGGTTCAATATGGGTCTGAATTGTGCTGAATTGCTCGATTTGGCTCGACTCGGATTGGTTCGAAGGTGGAGTGGGTTGGGGGTAGGGTGAGGTGTGCTGGGGTTCACTTAAATAGATTGTTCATGCAAATAAGGGAAATATTCCTCATTTGAATACAACATGGGAGGCTCTCAGCCTCCCTCTCTATTTAAGTGACCTCTAGCCCAGCCATTACCACCTCGGAACCAAGCCGAGCTAGGCGGTTCGGCATGAGTATGCCATATAAAAAAAAGAAAAAAAAAGAAATTATGAAAAAATAAAAAAAATTAAAAAAGGGGCAAAGTTGGCGCACCAGCCTGAACCATTAGTATGTTATCGGTTCGGTTCGGTTCGGTACCAATTCAGCACTGGTACGTGGTTCGGCTAACCTTGTTCTAACCTAATAATGAAGTTCATATCAAAATGAATGATTTTTATTGTATAATACTATGTTTTACTACGTTTTAGTGATCAAAATCTCTTCTATTTAAATCTATCTATATTTTAAGATGGTAGATCATAATCTATAAAGTGGATTTTCAATTTATATGCCCTGTCATATCTTTGACTGTACCAATTCTATTAATACTGCTTATTTTTGTACCGACTAGATACATAGGTTAGAGAGTGCCAAAATATATAGATTTTGGTTTTTAGGTTCTTTTAATATTGCAAATAATGTTCAATGATTTGGATCTTCAATTTGGATGTTGCTCTATCATTGGTTTTAAAAATTGTTAATTCGTTTTCTAAGTAGAAAAGATAAAGTGTGTAGTCCAACTATATTTCTTTAATATAAAATATGCATAATGATTCTTTAATGGTGAGCAATTTAGAGAATGGCATAGATTATATCCAATGGCTTGCGAGGGCCTCAGTCATTTGGTCAAGATCAACTTTGTCAGGGTAGTTGTGTTGGTGTTCATATATATGCATATGTACATATGTATATGTGTGTGTTGTAGATGGACTATACTCCTCTTGAGAGGAAAGACTATCTATTCTCAAGTCTAAAATCGATAATGGCAACATTGAAATTGAAGGTCCACATCGTTGATCATGATCTATAGTGCTAACAATTTTTATAAACAAGAGTTACGTGTTTTGGTTGTTTTTAACATATGCATCAAGTGGCTGCAAAAAAGTGTATGGTTAAAATGATATGAGATCATATTTTACTTTGACATTGAAATGTATTGATTTTTAATACATAGTTCATGATCAACAAGGTGGATTCTCAATTTAAATACTTCACTATGTATTTTAGCACAATAGCGCAATTGAAACTAGACATTTTTCTGTCAACTTGATTCTTAGGTTAGAGATGAAACCCATGATTTTTTGGTTTCTAGATATACATAGTGGTAAAGATCAAGGTTTACTGTCTTGGTACTGGAATTGTATTAGTACCACATTGGTAGAGCACTGGTATGCCCAATACACAGGTCAGCGTATTGAGACTTTGTGCGCACCCCATACTGAATCTTGGTTTTGATACTAGTACGGTGCAATATACACCAATGCAATATACCATGGTATAGATCATGATTAGAGCTGATTATGGGCTACGGAACCGCATAGCCTAGCTCGTTTTGAAATTTTGCTGGCTTTGACATTAAAAATATAGGCCTGTGGGTTGGGCTGGGCAAATCTATAGGCCTGATCTAAAAATTGGTTTGGGCTTTGGAGGGTTAAAAAATGGCTTGGCCTAGTTTGGTCTGACTCGACCCAAGCCTGAAATTTGTGGTCTTAGGCACTAACAAAAGATCTTAAATGAGAGGGAAACAGGAATTTAGATCTGGTGTGTGGGTTTGTGGTCTTTGAGATTAGCCTAGGTCTGCTCAAAAAGAGAAGCCTGACGGCCAGGCCATGCCTAGGCATGAGCACTGGGCCAAACTACCAACATATAGCCCAACCCATCCAGATGTTTGATCATTTCTAATCATCATAAATGGTAAATGTATATGTGTGTATACATACATGCATACAACATATACATACATACAAGCGCGCAAACACACGCGCGCGCGCACACACACACACAGAGAGAGAGAGAGAGAGAGAGAGAGAGAGAGAGAGAGAGAGACTATGTGTGTGCGCTTGCGTGTGTCTTTGCTTGCTCGCTGTTTGAGTAAATTTTGTGTTGTTTTGAGGAAGACTATTTTGCACAGGTCTTCTAATATTGGGTTTTGCATTTGTTTGTTATTTAGCTTTTGGTATGTTTAAATATTTGTACTGATTTTTTGTCTTTACACGCTTGATTTTCTTTTTCTTTTCCCTCTGTACAGGCATCAAGAGTTCTGCAATTGGAGAGAAATAGTCTGGAGCATCTTCTTCATTACTTTTGTGGAGTTACTGCAAATAAAGAGTATCATCTTTACCCTCTCATGCATTCTTTATACACACACGCATATGCCCTTTTAGTTTTCTGATAGTTGATTCTTCGATTTCAAATTCAATACACATTCAGTTAGAGATTGATAAATTTGCCTTGTCTCTTGTAGATATCAAAATGCTGATTGGAGATTGCGCCCACTTCCTAATGAAATGCTCAAGTAATGTTGCATTGAAAAGAAAAGGCATATTTATTTCAATGAAACTCAGCTGGTCATTTTCATTATTTGCACTTTTCCTGAAAAATGAATTTAACATCGGACCATGGAATTGAGCCAATGACAAATTCTAATTAGGCTTCATTTTTTGCAGATATGCCAGAGAAGATACACACTATCTCCTACACATATATGATTTAATGAAAGCCAAGTTAATATCGTCATCTACAAATGAAAATGATCTTCTTTTAGAGGTACAGCTCTTGGGTTTGATAGTTTTTCTTTTTTTCTTTTTTCTTTGGATATGTTTAGGTAAGCCTATGCAAGGCTGATAAAAAAATGGTTACTATTAAAACTCTGGAAAAGAAACAAGAGTCTATCTTTTGTTGTTCAAAACCTTTCTTTTAGGAAATATGAAATCAATTATTGCAGACTTTTTGGTACCCTACTTTATTGACTGACTGCTTGAGCAGTATCAAAATTTGCGTTTGTTCATGTAATCTGATGTATGTTGTGTCATGATGTGGTCAACTTCTTGTTTGATTATCTTCATTATCATTGATAATTTGTTCTCTGATTTACTTGTACTCAAAAAACCAGTCATTCCTTTTTCTAATAATTGCAGGTCTACAAACGTAGCAATGAAATTTGCATGCAGCTTTATGAAAAAGAACTCTTGACCGACACATCATATCTCTATATATACGGGTTCGCAGTTTTGCATTTTTATCAGTTTTGTGTAGGGAATCATTTTCTTAAGATAACATTTTGCAGTATTATTTTTCTTATTAAGATATTGCTTATTTTGCCATTTGATTCTTCTCTCCTGACTACATTTCTAACTGCATCATTGACAGGTTACAGGAAGCTGATTTCGACTCAAAGCAACTTGCTGTTGTTGCTGTTAAGTACATCACCTAATCCACTTTTGAATTTTACTCACTTTCATCATTGTCTGATTTAGATTTTTGATTACTTCTTTTTGGACATAGAGAACTCCAGAATTGTTCTTACCTTCTTATGCTACCAATGACATGAGGAATGTGGACTTAGTTATAATCAAGTCGATACTTTTTGTCCCATTTTCATCTTCTCATTGCTGACTCTTCAATATTATTAGAAATGAACAGTTCTTACAGTTTTCTAGGCTTGTTTCTAGAGCATATTTGATGCTAATTGCATCTTATTGCCAGCTGTCTTGAAAGTTCAGATTTCTGAGAAGAATGCCTGCTAATCATGCAGTCTTTTGGTTGTTCACTGTTGTTGTAACGCAATAATTTTCTTCATTTGATGAGAGACCCCTTTTAAAAAGAGGCACACGAGTTTCTAACGTATTAATTAGGAAGTTCTGAAATTTGTTAAACTATCTGTTATCTGTTCATTTGACTCCCATGCATTTGTAACAGGGGCTATGTCAATGGAGAGATAATATTGCCCGTGCAGAGGATGAGAGCACTGGCTATATATTGCCAAACAAAGCTCTACTTGAGATTGGTAATTTGAATTTTGAAAAGGCGCTGCCATCTATTAATATTAATGTTGCCTTAGGTACTAGATATGGATATATTGATTTGACTTCTTTGATATTTTTTTATTTAAAAGCAAAGCACATGCCAATCACTGCTGGAAAATTACACCGATTGGTGAAATCAAAGCACCCATTTGTCGAGCGCTATATTAATGACGTCATAAGCATCATTAGGAGTTCAATTGCAAATTCTGCTGCTTTTGAGAGAACTGCTGTACAACCGAAGAAGGGGCGGCTGGAAGCTGTAACTTACATGGACCCTTCAGAATAGAGATTATGAAATTCTTTAAATTTTTCTTATATATATTGACGTGATATTGTTAGTTTTTTGTGTACAGTCACTTAGGCAAGATATGGAAGCGGTCCGCTACAATTCTGACTTGGTTAGTGCTGCTGAGGATCCTATGGGGTCTGCGGTTGGTCAAGATGATGTTGCTGATGGTACCAGGAACATTGATACCAAACAGAATGCTGAATTGGCTGCAGCTAAACCTGCAGATTCTGGACTTTCCAGTAGTCCCGTTTCTGTAGTTAGCAAATGCCAGCAAGAGGAAAAATTGGAGAATGTGCCATTGTCAGAAACTGGGTGTTCACTCAAGCTAGCTGACATGGCTGGAACAATGCAGAAGACGGATTATGGAAGCACTGAGCATTTTCAACCTGCCAGGAAAGTGCGTGCATTGTTCTGCTAATCCTTTCTTCATGGTAGGGTTGAATTCATTTTGATTCTGGATTTTTTTTTTTTTTTTTTTGCAGGGTAGCATTGCTTCAGTCCAAATATTAAAAAAGCCAACAGGTGCATTTGGAGCATTGTTAGGAAATTCATCTTCTAGGAGAAAGTATAATGCTGATAAAGAAGGGAATGTTGAACAGGTATTTAAATTATTAATTTGTGCAAACTAATTCTTTTTGAAACCTTATTTCCATTTATTTCTCTTGATGAAAATACTTATTTGGATTGGTAAAATGAGCAAGAACCTCTGTTAGTCAATTGTTTATCTATGCAATTACTTTTCTAGAAATGGTCTCTTCTTATTGATTAATTTGTTTATTAGTACCATCAATAATAATAATAATAAAGTCTTAATCCCAAAATTAGTTGTGGTCAGCTGCAAGGAGCATTTTTTTTCCCCATTTTGCTTAGTTTAGAGCCATACTCTCTGTAAGATGTAAAGATACCAAGTCTTTCTTTATAACTTCTTCTCATGTAATTTTTAGTGGTATTTTATCTTGTTTTCTTTCTATGTGTATGAAGTCACTTATTCATATCAGTGCATCTCTTGGCCTATATTGTAAATGTTCAAACCATCTAAGTTGTCTTCTTAATTTATTCTCAATTGATGCTAGTTTCATCTTTTTATGAATGGCTTTAATTTTGTTCTATTTTTTATTATGTTACCACATAATAATTTCAATATTCTCATATTAGGCACACTCATTATGTTATATAGTTTTCAAATAAGGGAATATTTTGTATCATACAACATAACCAATCTTATGGTTATTTTATATATATTTTTTTCCAACTTGATAGGTATCGTATGATCATACAATATGACAATTGCACTTCTTCATTTTATCTAACTTGCTTTTGTCCTAGGAATATTATCCTCCCCAACTTTTTATCTCTGTTTCTAATCTTACTAATTATCAAAAGATTGATTGTAATTATAAAAAATGATCACTTTTACGAGTGTTATGATCATCTTCCTTCTACCTTTATCTCTATTTCTAATCTTACTAAACTCGCATTATATTTATTTTTGCCTTTGTCCCACTTAATCAAAACTCATTAGATTCTAATGTATTTATTTATAATTCCAGCTTACGATTAATTTTAATCTTAGTTTCATTTATTAATATTATATCATCTGTCTGTTACATTCATTTATAACTAGTGCAAAAAGAAAAGGTCTTAGAATAGATCTCTGATGTAAATCTATGGTAGTTGGAAACTCATAGGTATAATCGTCAATAGATCTTGCATTAGTAAGCACACTAAAGCACACTATTGTATGTGTTTGATTATTAATATGTCTAATTAGTACTTCTTTCTTTTGTAACACTTATCATAAGATTTTTTTTTAGGTTTGTATCATATACATTTTCTAAATTAATAACATCATCGGAAGATTGTCTCTTTTCTTTATATTTCTTTAATAACTTCAGAAGAAGAAAAATAGCTTATATAGCCGACCTTTCTAGCATAAATATCAATTTTTTTTTGATATTTTTATGTCACATCTTAGCCTATGCTTAATCACCTTCTCTAAAAGTTTTATAGTATAATTTAGGAGTTTAATACTATGATAGTTAGAAAAATTTTGAATATCAACTATATTTTTATAAATTGGTATTGTAGTTTTCTTCATTCATTAGGCATCTTCTTGGTCTTATTTTATCAAAAAAAATGTCAATCAAGTAATTTCCACATCACTCGTACACTTCCAATCCTCAATAGGAATTTTGTCTTATTTTATCTTTTCATAACCTTTTTTAACTCAAATATCCTAAATCTATGAGTATATTTCATGTACTTATTCTCAATGAAACTAGTAGGCATCCAAACTCATCTACATGTTTTTTATTTAATAATTTATTCTAATAACTTTTCTTTCTTTGATCTTATCCTCTTTAATAATTTTTTTTTTATCATCATTTTTGATACATTTAACTTGAGTCGTATCTCTATATGTAGTTTTTATTTTTTTTTAGTCTGTGCAATCTTATATTATCTTTTTTTTCATCTTTAATTTCCAACTTGCATTCATATGCCTTCAATCTAGCATTATTTACGGCCTTCTTAACTTCATTTTTAGTCATCTTATAGTTTTTATATGCTTCTATATTCTTATGTTTAGGTAGTTTTTTATAACACTTTTTTTTTTCAATCTTAACCATTAATTGAATTTTTTCATTCCATCACCATGTTACCATTTTCTTTTTGATTCTCGTAGCACATATGTATCTACGTTTTTAAACTATTAGCTATCACGTCTCATATGGCATCGATTTCTCCTTTTAGATTTTATTTTCGTTCTTTCATCACTTTATCCTTAAAGGCTGTTAGTTCCTCTTATTTTAAGTCTTACCCCATAGTCTTAGGATTTCTATGTTCTTTAGTCGCTCTTCCATTTCTGAATGTATACATTTATAACTATCAATTTATTTTGGATGGTTAAACTCTCTCCCAATATAACCTTATAATCCTTGTACAAAACTCGATTGATTTTTCTAGTAAGTAAAACAAATATATTTGATTGGCATTATTTCTATTATTAAATGTTGTTAAATGAGAAACCTTTTTGAAAACATATCTTAAATAATACTAAATCATATATTATTGCAAACTCTAATATATATATATATTTACAATTTTTATATCCAAAATCATAATCTTCATGTACTCTTTCAAAATGTACATTATATTTTTCTTACTTGTTCATTTAAATTTTCTTTGTTGAAATTATTCTCTATTATGAATCTCTTGAATTATTTCAATCATGTCTTCCTAAAAGTGTTGCTTTGTATCATCATCTAAACCTGTTTAAGGAGCATAAGCACTAATAATACCGATAAACTCCTTTTCTAGCAGCAATTTAATTTAAATTATTTTATCTTCTACTCTCTTGATGCCTATAATATTTTTTATAAAATTCTAATCTATAATAATTCTTACTCCATTCTTATTTCTATATTTTCTTATATATCAAAGTTTATAACTATCAATTTCTTTTGCTTCTCTTACTCAATTTCTTGTTAGTAAGCTATGTCAATTCTTTTTCGAGTCATTGTATTTATTAGTTTCATTAATTTTCATTTCAATGATTTTATATTTTAAGTTGCTAAACATATTCTTCTTCTTTTTTTTTTAAGACTCTTCTTTATCTGTACTCATCCATAAGTCTGAAAAGCCTTGTTAACTCTTTACCACAGCCAGATGTTGACATGATGTGCAACTTCTAGGGTACGCTCTGGCTAACCCTTGCAAATTTTTTGCAACACCTAAAGTCTGATGTAGCATATTGTAAGAAGGGGATGCCCTAATGGTTTTCTCTAATGAATTCATGTTTATAAGATGTGATTATAATTTTACAATGGCCATCAATTTACTACAATCCTCATCTATTTAGGCAGGAGACTAGTTATGTACAAAACTCATATTTTGTACATAGGTGGAGTTCTATTTATTCATTAATGTCATGATCTTAAAAAGCATTGCCAGTTACATAGATGCAACCACTGTAATTTTCCCTTGTAGAAGTCAACTAATGAGGAGACACTTTTCATAAATAGTGGCAGAAACTGAATTGCACTAGAACAGTAATCTTTCCAGGAGTTGGAAATAAACGCATGAAACAAGAAATAAAATCCAATAAGCATTTTTTTAGGACAGATTTCCCTGTAACCATAATATATCACAAAAAAAGATTAATTGATTCACACTAATAATGTATGCAAATATAATATTACACAAAATAATACCATTCTATGTATTAATTTTTTTTTTTTTTTGGTATGCATGATTGAGTTCTTACTTTAAAAATCATGCACTGCAACTTGTCAACATGACTTAAAAATTGGGAGTCCATTATGGCTGCACAATTACAAGCAACCATGCTACCACATCTTGATCATTTTGTCAGTTTACTTTTGTAGGTCAAGAATGAGAGCAAGGTAGAGCAGATAAAGTCCACAGTGGCCCTTCCATTCCATTATTTTTCAGGTGGAGAAAATCTTTCTGAAGCGAGTCCTGAGGTGAACCTCAGCCATCGGCAGGTGGAAAATCAGCAGCAGTGTAATATCACTGAAACAATGAAATTGGAGGAGGTCATACCATTGGAGAATGAACCAGACAATTCAGAGCCAGCTGCAGATAGCCCGAAGGCTGATGATAGTATGAAACACAGGGAATGGTTCCCTCCTCTACCAGCAAACGGCAGTGGAGGTTTTCAACCAGAATCTGATATTCAAGAGGGGCTGGCATCGCCATTGGATCTTGCCTCAAGTTTTGAGAAATGCTTTCAGTCAATCAATGAGAGGAGAACTTCTCATCAAAACCAAAGGCCATCTCAAGAGCCAGAGGTTAACTATCAGTTGAAGCCATTTGACTATGCTGCTGCTAGGAAAAATATAAAGTTTGGAAGGGCTGGAGAAAGGGAGAGAGGTGAAGATGATGATGGGATTCAAACTGTAAAAGATTCAGCAGAGTTGCGTCAAGGCTTGGTGTCTGGTCAGTCTCGTGGAGAAGAAAGAGTGAAGGGCTTTCAGCAACCCCGGCGGCGCCAGGCTTTTCCACCTTCAGGCAACAGAAGCACAACGTATCACTAGCATTACCAATGTCTGTACTAGGTGTATCTCAAAAGTGCTACTTCTATTCAAGCAAAAGACATCGTGTTACTTTTAATAGTTTGAAGAAAAAGAGAATAAAATGTTATCAATCATTCCGACATTTTCTTTCAATCTGTGCACATCTGTGACATTTGGCCAATCTGGTAATGTTATAGGGTAAATCAGAATTTTAATGTGGCAGAGGTGCGGTGGCAGTAAAGTTTTTCAGTCCGTAATAGTAGCTATGCACTGCAGAACCTTACAGTGTGAAACAGCTTTGTTGCTGCCCTGGTTTTGGTGTTATCATCAGCCTCGTCCAAAGAAGTTTTTCATTAACTGGATTGTGTTTATCTTCTTGTTCTTCTTCTTTTTCCTCCGATTTCTCCTGCTGGTTGCAGTTGGTTAACTCGTGCCAGTCCGTGCTGATGCCCAGCTGAATTGACTTGCGGGACTTTTGCTGAAGAGCTATTCAAAACCTGTCTGGTTGCTTGTCTAGTCAACCTGTTACGATCAGAATAGATTATTGGAATCGTACAGTGGTCCAGTTCTAACCGACGAATAACATTGTCCCTAAGATTTTTGAACTTACCCAGATGCTAGCCTTCTAGTTACACGCATGGACTCAGGCTTGCTTTTCCATTCCTTTTATTATTATTATTCTTTGATTCCTTGTAATTTCCCGCCATCCCGTCCCTTATCTATGCCTGATACCAATTCCTGTTGACGTTCACGACTTGCTGTCATGAAATAAATCATATTTCTGAAATTCTGAGTTTCGAACTTGTCCGTGAAAAATATACGTTCTTTCCATCTCCTATGGATGGTGTTGTATACATGATCAAGTTTGGAGCTTGGAAAACTCTCCATTCATCCTTAAAACTGGTGTGCTTTAAGCTGCAGCTGGATTGGTGAACGAAGGAGACTTGTTTGGATGCATAGGAGAGAAGCTGCATTGGTGGTGGTGGTGAATGAAGAGCAAAATAAAATAAAAATTAAAAAAAATAGCCTTGTTTGTTTGGATGCATCTTCTTTCAGGGCAAAAGAGTTACTCTTTTGTTTTTATTCATATTTTCTCTTCATATCTCTTCATTGTGAATTTAGAGAGAGGTGACTTCTCTATGTTTCTATTCTCTCCATTTTTTTTTATTGTGGCATTTTTCTAATCAAATGATAGAAACTTTGACTTTTCCCTTATTTTTTATTTTTTCTCAAATCAACCAGTATGGTCGAAGAAAGATATATTCTTTTTTTAAACATATCTCTCTTCACCATTTTGAAAAAGAAAAATTTCGATTTGTGTTACTTGAAAAAGAAAAGGGCGACTACATGGGTTCAAAAATATGGGAAGCCTTTCTCTAAGTTTGCTCTAATCTCCCGGGCTTCTCGTGTCGTCCCTTACGTACCTCTTTCGTAACGAGAGAAGACAAAAAAAAAAATAAAGGGGAAAATCAAAAAAAGAAACTCTCTCTTGAATTCCCTATCCGTTCTCCTCCTTGACCTCTTCAATTGGAGCATGATTCCAGACGTCTACCAAGCGTCCATTGAATGCTGCTGTGCACTTGAGATGCCTAGCTCACTCGCTGTAATATACTCTTACCAAAAAAAAAAAAAAAAAAAAAAAAAAAAAAAAACAGAAAGAAAGAAAAGAAAAGAAAAGAGAGGAAAGTCCACCCTCTGTCAAGCATTGTCTCAAAGCACTAAATCCTCACGAGGATAACAAAGCAAAAGAAGGGTAGAGTTTACAGCAAAGTCGGAGAGGGTTATCTTTCAAAACGTCCCAAAACTTCTGATATAATTAATAGAGTGGGGAAATCATCAGGACCGGAAGCCTTGTCATGTGAAGGGCTGAAGACGGCGGTACGAATCTTACAAAGGGTGCAGGTGGGAAGTTTCAAGCGGGGAGTAGGATAGAGGATCAACCAAAGGGGCTTAAAGGAGGGAGGAAGATTGCTCAAAAGAAAAAATTTAAGTAATGCTGCAGCTTCCTCGTCATGACCATAACCATAAGCAATTTTATCGAGCCAAAAGGAAAAGCAAAAAATAGTACCACCTCTTTTTTTTTTTTTTTTGGAAGCAGGGAGATGAACTCATCATACTTCATTGATTATGATAAAATATTTACAAGAGGAGAGGAACATGCATTATCCCAAATAATTAGAATTGAGGTTAGCATAGATTTTCATGTGCCTCCCCAGCTTCTGCAATAGAAATACAGCTCCAAAGGTCGAAAGAGGACGTTTCTTTGACCAATGACTACTAAGGAAGCAGATTTTGAATTATTCCTTCCCTTCTAAAGTTGTCATCAAGATGCAAAAAGAAATTGGTTGCATGTGCTTCTCCAAGTAATAGGTATATTTCTTTTCCTCGACGGCATCCATAGTTGATGCAAATTTCTCGATCTCTTAAATGGTTGCAAAGCAAGGTCCACAGCCTCGAAGTGAAAGAATAGAATAAGAACAGGCATGATAAAGTTTCCAACAGTGTGCTGCAAAAAGAGCATTTCAAATTGATCGGCCATCCTTTCTTTGCAAATACCTCTTCAATGTGAAACCTTTTGTGAAGTACCAAGCGAATATTTTGATTTTCTACAATGCAGTGATTTTTTTAAATTAACTTAAAGTAAGGCCAATGAACCCCTCCTGAATTAGGAATTTGTAAAAGAAATTCACATAATACTTACCTTTGCTGTAGAGCTTCTATATTGGGGTATTCATGGTTTTGGATGGCCTAAAAGAATAAAGAAGGTCTTCAAGCTTCAATAATTGATTCTGCTGCATCAAGGATAGGGTCCAAACAATATAATACACAATTCACTGCACTTCAGTTCTAGAGTTTAGAGACAAAAATATTTAGTTTGGCGATATTACTATACAGATCAGGAAATAAAAATAGAGAGGGGTGGAGCCTAGCCATGTGTCTTCCAAAAACCTAATTTTCTTTCCACTACCAAATGAAAAGGAGGTGTAGTTCTAAAATCTACTAAGATCCTAAATTATGCCCTTCCACACTAATGAGGAGGTGGAGACTTTTCTAACTCCGATGCTAAATATTCTTCTAAAGTAACAAGCTTGACGCATCATTCTTTTCCAACAGGTGGTTGCCTCAAAGGATCAGAATTTCTAGATCCATATTGCAAGTAAAGGTTTGTTGAATGTGTACATGTCTTTAATTCTTAATCCTCCTCCTTTCTTGGAATTGCAGACAAATTCTCAATTCATTATGTAATTGAACCCACCGATGCTATTCTTATCTTTCCAAAGAAATGCGTTCCTTAGTTTATCAATCCTTGAGCACATCCATCTAGCCAACTTGAAAACTAACATGTAGTAAGCTGGCAAGGCAGATAGAAACAAATTTATGAGGATTAGCCTTCCTCAAATAGAAAGGAATTTTCTTTTCAAAAAGCTAGTCTTGACCGGAAAGCCAAGCTTATTTGGATAACTTCTAATCACTAAGAGACATGTTGAGATAAGAGAATGATAATGTACCATTTCTGCAGTTCATAATAAAGGCAAACATCTCATTCTTACCCAAATTGGACTTGAGGCCTATAGAAATTCACCTTAAGCCTCGCAGCTCTCTCGAAGCCTAACAAAATAGCCTTCAGAACGACCAAAATAACTCTTTGGCATCACAGAATATGAGTGTATCAGTAAAGAGGAGGAGAGAAATACATTTAAAGCATGACAAGCACACAATTCCTTCAATGATACCCTGTGCGCTACCTCTTTTTAAAAGCCTGGTAACACCTTACACATCGTTGTTCATACCTTGGATGCGCTATATGGTCATGCACGGCCAAGACATCCATATTCAATAGATCCATGTTAAAATCTCTTTCACCTTATCAACCTGTAAAAAGTTGAAATTTTAATCTCCATAATAAGAAATATCCACAATAAGAGGAAGGTTATCGATTCTATTTCCATCATCAATGTTCGGAGTGATAAAACAAGGAGTTAGAATGGAAGTCTTATAATTGGAAAACAAGTAGATTTAAAGATAAGGAGGCATTGGTCTCTCTACTTCTAAAATTTTGCTACCTATTTTAGTCTGTCGTGATTGTGCTGAGAAGATTTGTATTTTCCTAGAGTGCTATGTTTATAAATGACTACCACTATGTATGTATGTATAATTTCTATTAACAAATCCTGAAGAAAAAGAAATAATATTCCCTCTGAATGGATTAAAACCTTGTTTAGGACAGCGGTCAGACCCTTCGATAGCAGCTGTTAGAGAACAGCTACTACTTATAATAGTAGAAGGGGAACAGTTGCCATTGCCTTGCCTCCCAACAAAACAGCTATCTCAAACAAAGCCTAAGTTTTGTATCTTTGCCCCTGGTCACTTGTATAGCAATCACCATGTTTTTCTCATTGGATGATCAGAATGTGCCAGCCAGCTGCTTCAAGAAATTTTTGTGATTACGCCAGACACAGTGTGCCAAGCTTCGTGATCAATGGATTCAATGCTCTGTCCCCCTTTTTACCTTTTATTCAGTTTTGTTTCTTTTATAACGTGCGCGCATGTGTGTGAGAGAGAAGGGTCCAAACTTAAAAAGAAATCTTGATTTTCTACTTTACCTTTGAGTGTGTCATGCATGATATTGGAATGTGCTGAAGAAGACAGAGTAGGTGCAGGTTATTGCATAAAAATTTTCTATTGACAGAAGCAATCACAAAGAAATATGTACCAGGTCTGCTATTTATCTCTTATTATTGCCTAAACATGATTTCTTTTAAAGATCTCAATATTTTTTTTAGGATCCTTCTTCTGTACTTGGGGTCCATGCATTAAGAAGCTTCAAAATGTGTGGTCTTCTTAATAAAAAAATTCCTCTCATAATTTGACCTACTTAAAATTTTAAAATCATAATATTTAGAACCATTCGTCATATAATTTATGATTTTTGGAATCAAATCAAATTTCATAAATCGCATATTCATGCTCAACATGTGCTTCAAATGTGTCAGAATTCTAGTGTAAATACAAGGTGCATTTGTAGATTGATTCAAATGGATATTATATTGTCACATATGCTAGAAAGGATCAAAGTAGTTAGGAAAGGTAATTTTTGAAGAAATAAATTAAATCAAATAACAGTGAGGAATGATAATAATCTAAGCAAATGAACATGAGAAGTTTAGGAGATGCCATTATCATTGTTAAGCATTGTCTTGCAAAGAGGGCTGTAACCTAGAAGTTGCACCTCTCCTCCAGAGGGGATTCTGTCCTCGAATCATTGCGATGTTTTACTGCAGGTAATTCTTCCATCATTGCTGTAAGTCTCTTTATGGCAAACCCACCATTATGATAAAAAAAGTATGTTATCAATTGTCTGAGATCTGTTAAATTCAAAAGGAAAATTTAGCAGACCGAAAAAGGATCAGCCTCGGTCCTCGATTATGTCAGTATGCTGGAGGCCATCTTTTGATCTCTTCAGCGATTTGTGGTTATTCAATCATTAGAATGTGAGAACCATGGGTAGACAAAAGAAGGGAGGGGTTATAAGCAATCAATCCATGCTGCAAAATATCTGTAGGGATACTTTTGGAAGAAAGTTGGATTGTTGGTAGGCTGTGGATGCTATAGGTTCAGCTGGAGGTATTTTAACAGCTTGAAAGAGTGTTGATATGACGTTCTAAGGTGCAGCAAAGGAGTATTTCCTCTAATTATTGAGCTTAAGTTATGAGATGTTGATTGGAGTTGGCCTCTAATAAATATTTATGGCTCTTCCTGTACAACTCTCCAGATTCTTTTTTGGGATGAGATGGAAAATGGCAGATGTTGTTTCCCCTCTTTGTGCTGATCTGCTGCTATGCTGGTCCTTTAATTAAGCTCCTTGGGAGCAAGCCTAAGGAATGGAGGAGGCTCAGGTGTCGAAAACCAAAAAAGAGATGGTTTCTTCAAGGAGAAGTTTAAGTCTTTTGGAAGCCTAGAGAGGTAACCTTGAGAAACTCCACTCTTTTATTTTAGAATTCATAGTGGAATTTTTCGTTCTGTTTGTTGAATGATTTTTCTCACTTGTAGGGTTTTCCATATATATCTCCATGTTTTGCTTGTTAATATTCTACTTCCATATTTTGTTGCTGTGTTTTTCCTATTGTTATCGGCTTGTTTCAGGTGCAAATACCATCTACAAGGTGTTGTAAGACAATCCCACATTTTATTTGCAGACGGTAGTTTATTGGTTGGTTGGGCATCAAAAATGAATTGCTCTCAGCTCAAACAAGATGAAAAAATTGTTGTATTTACTCTGGACAGCTGCTTTATTTTCATAAATCTCATGTTCAATTTAGCTTCTCCACCCCAAATGCTACTTAAGCTTCTGATAAACACAGAGCTTGGTATTCCTATCAAGAATGATGGACCGACCTCCTATCTTGGGATAGCTTTTGGTATTTAATCTTGATGAAATGCATGCTAACCTGACAGCTGAAAATGGAAGGATCTATTCTTGGCTGTTAGAGAAACTCTCCACTAGCCTCAACTCCAATCTATACTGCAGCTAACTTCCCGGTATCATTAAAAGTGTTTGATAAGCTTGAGAGGGAATATTATGCATTCTGTTGATGCATTTTAATATTAAAATGTAAATAATTCATTAATTATAATTAATGAGTGGAGGTAAATCGGCGTTCGTATAATTGCACTTACTATAATATTTATGATCATGAATTTGACACCTAGATTATCATATATATATATATATATAAGCATTTCTTATTACTCCCATAAATGCAAATGATTTGCAGATTATCTCACATAAATCTTTGATTAACTTATTTTAGGATGATGTGCCATCATTATGGACCTTATTAATTCCAAGAGGTTTTATGAGCCTTAAATAGATCCATTTGCATCAAGCTCTTAACCACAACCTGTATGCACATACCAATCCACAAACACTTAGAGATTTTCTAGCCAAAGAAAGGTGTTCTTCCGATGGAACTTTGAGCTCAACCTCTTGTGCAGAGTTAATTCTGGCCATGCGATGATCCAGTTGGGCTGTTGTATCCTCAAAGAGACAAGGCAAAGAGAAGGCTTGCTACACCGGTTTGTGAGCTTTGCCAACCATGAATGGTTTAAATTTCCTTAAAGAGACCGAGATATCCATGCCTCAGCTTCATTAGTTTCATTGATATATTTTTATTTCATTTGTAAAGACACCAACACATTCCTATGAAGTCGTATCTCCAAAAGGAAGAAATTTTATTTAATTGCCTGGGAGCCTATATGCAAATCCAAGCAATTTGGAATAGAATAATAACTGCTAAATACAACTTCAGAGGTAGCTGAGAGTGGTGCAAACCTAATAATTTCATTTTGAGCCACTTGGAAATCTATATGCCATGCAGCCGCTCTCATTTAGGATCAATTTATTTGGATGCTTGGTTCTAGTAAAGATATTGGAATCTATGCTCATCCCTTTCTATCACCAATGTTGTTAACTAGCTACCTCTGCCAATAGTTATGTTTATTTAAGATGAAAGGATGAGAGTGGCCGATCTCACTACTTTTAACAGAACTTGGTATAAATAGCAGCTTTCTATTTGATGTTCTACCTTGGTATTTCAAAAAAAAAAAATTTAAGTTCCAATACTTAAAAAAAAGCAATTGGCCTGATTTATTGTGATGGGGAAGAAACAAATCCAGAGTAGTGAAGATAAACTTCGATGGATAAGGCTGGTGCTGGCATCCTACATGGGATCATGTTAGGCAACTCATCTATGCTGTGTCATGTTCGTCTTCCTGTACTGGTCCAGAGGGAGAGCTCAGAGAAGCTTGGAAGGGCTTTTGTGTATCAATGATTACAAGGTTTTCCAGAAATGCATAGGAGATTAGCAGAAATGCTGCTGCTTTCCTAGCTCAAAGTGTTCTATATTGCTTCCAAATAAGTTCTAGATAAACATTCCTCTTTGACATGACTTCTAATAGAAAGTACCACTAAAAACTTCATGTTAATTGCAAATTTGCATCTGTTGACATGCCTCTACAATATTTATGACAATACTTTTAAAACCAAATGGTGGCTAGGAAAAGATAAAGAAAGCCTTCAAAATATTCTCATAAGGAATGTAATCTAAGCAAGCACAATATATTTTCTTTCAGCCTAAAATTATCCAAACTATGTGAGTTACATCCCAAATAACTCACAATATAATAAAATGATGTCAAATAACTTGCCTTGGCATCTATTTTTTGTTTTTTGAGTTTTCCTAAAGCGTTCGACTAGAACTCCAAAACTTAAGTGAAATTTCTGAAACTCTTCCAAGAGGACCGAAACCCAAACTAAATTTTAAAACCACACTCACCAAAAGAAAAAGGAACAACCTGCAAGTCCTACATTAAGGACATTTCAAAACATGTAAACTTGGACCTTGAATATCATGAACATTGATCTGTTCTTATTTTACTTAAAGATCAGTCCTCTTACTTGAACTTACCATCAAGCAGCAGATTGGATGAGCTACTAACTCGAATGGTGATTAGTAGAACCACTGTCCATGCAACAAACATGGTGTTGTGGATGATAAAATTTCTTTAGAAAAGAAGTTTAAAAGGGAAAAAAAATAAATGCACAAGTTCAGGTGTAACCAGCCATCAGTGGATGTTGGGTACATTGGTGGTGAGCCCCACGAAAGGTTGTGTAACAATTTGCAAACCATGCATGCAAGTATATTATCAAGGACTTTGCATATCCATGCATGTGTTGTGTGTGTGCTACCAAGGATTTTGTGCATGTGCGCGCGTGTGTGTTGTAGAAGAACTATATCATTTATTTCCTACGACAAATGGGGCCTTCACTGCTCCTGGACTGCTGAATGTGCATTCTTCTATTTGATGGATAGTGGTGATAACTTCACATGCTTTGCACACAATATCGTTTGCCTTGTAGAAGAGGTTGATAAAGGATCAACTTGTAAATTAAAAATCTAGTAAAAATATACTAAAATACAACTGAAGCAAAGCTTACTATAATTTAGACCACTTGGTGGGCATGAAGCAAGAAAAGATTTTGACAGCTAAAAATGATACAATAATAGCTTGTCCAATGATCCAAGACTTTGTACGGTCACAATCTGGTCAATATAGTATTGAGATGCTATGCCTGAATATTTCAATTGTGCTGTCATCTTGAAATGGTATCGAGATGCCTTCAAAACATTTTTTTAAAAAAATTTTGGTCTTTTTAATAATTTAAGATATTTATTTGTTTTAAAGATTTTAAAATCTTTTTAGAGTCTTAAATATGCTTTTTGAGCTTTTTAAAATAGATATGATACTGGGAATGGTATTATTGGATGCATGATGATTCCAAGATAGAGGAGGCTTGATTCTAAGCAAGGAGAGGCTACATATCAGCACCTCCTCCCTTCTTTCTGTATATTTCTCTTCTTTGTCTCCCTTCCTTTCGTTCTCTCTTTATCACTTTTCCTCTCTAAGCTCCCACTCACAATAGAACCGAAGAGGCATGATACAACCATGAGGGGTTCTCTTTTTGGTTGAGTAGGCCCTGTTGATACTGAGCAACTCGACTAGCAAACTGGCATTCCCTGCTTGGTACCAACAGGACAACCAAGACATCTAAATTCATAAGCAAACTGGTGTCCCAAAAGCATCCTGGGTGCCACTCTCATCCAAAACATTATGGCACTGACATGTCATATTGCTACTACTGGGACATGAATCATTGGACTTGTATCATTTTAAAAAAGTTTTTCTTCCATAGCATGAAATGACCAGCGGTGCTGTAGCAACAGCCCATGCAGCTTCATAATGATCTCTAGCTATATGCGGTGATAGCACGTGCGTGTTATAATAAAAACGTCTGTTTTTATCAGTTTCTTTTCTTGCTTGAATTAAATGACCAGTGATGCCAACACCCCATGCAGCCTCATAAGGAGCCCTAGTTATATTTAGTAATAGTATATTTCCATAAAGAGCATCCATGCAATATTGAATGCACGACAGCCATTGAGGTGCATGAATGACAGGTTGTGCTGTTGGATTAGTTCATCCTTTTTATCATATCTTTAGAAAATTAAAATGTCTTTATTATGAAAATTTGTCCTCAGCCATAACATAAAATGCTTAAAGTAACACCAATGCCTCCCCTACTGACTGAAAATAAACTTCTGCTGAACAGAATATTAATATAATTTAACCAACAAACAAGACAAACACTGTCGGGCATTTCATTTTCACAAACATTCAAAAAAGCTATGTAAAATCAGAAAGCATACCTTAATACAACTAAATACTGCCACGACATCTTATGTAGAAATCCATTGGTTCTGTAAAATATCCAGGAAAATTCCATCTGTGTGTATCGGCAAGAGCCTTATATATGGTTAGACACCATTATCATCTTAAGTGATGATTCAGTTATATGCAGAATAATTAAAAATACAGCTAACAAACCACAAGATTCATACTACCACTCAGGCTTCCTAGTTCATAAAAAGCTTACTTGATGCAAATTATTCACGTAAATGTCTAAAGTGATGCTCATCTGGCAAACAGAGTTTGAGGTAAACCTCAAAGGAAGACAACATGTAACAACCAAGCAGAATTTTATGGTTAAAGCTTCAACTTACTGTTGGGACTTGGGATGAAACATTTGTGAAACAAACTGGCCAGTTGGTGGCTTATTGGGATGATCTTTTGTAAACTGCAATATTAATTTAAACATGCCTGGAGAACATAAAAAGAGATTGTTATACCATGGAAGATGAAGATTACCATATAAAGTGAAGAGAACTAATACCAGATAATGACACATAGCAAAGAAAATAAAAACAGTCAACAAACTCTACATGTCACAAACAAAAGCCTAAACTAGTCGATCTAGATCAGGAACCGATAAAGTATTAACTCCAGGAGCCAACATTTTTCACAAATTGTATAATAAGGACCTATAAACAAAGAAAAAATATATTAAAAAATGCCATTCCAGGTATAATTGAGTATTATTCAAAACCTGAACATTCAGATAAAAGGAAGGTGAAAATTTATTTCTAGAACATGGTACATTGCCTCATGAAATTAAGAAAAAAGACAATCAATTTGATGTTCTTCACTAGTGACCTATAGATAAGCAAGGAACAGGGTGGGGAAGAAAAATCAAGCACGAATCAACTTTTGACAACATGAATTAGTGAAGATAGCAGCACAAGGCAAAATAGACAAAGAAATCATTCAAAGTGTTCCAGAATCCAAGCAGAGCCTTGAAGTGAAGAACATAATGACAAGGCTGACAGAAGTTTCCTTCAAGTACTTGGGAGGCTGCAAAATAAAAGACAATACAGAGCACAGTAACCTACAAAAGGCCAAACAGAATGCTGAATCAAACTATTGAAGCCGTAATGGCATTGCTTTCTAAATATTTCACATCACACTCACAGTGATGAGACTCAAAATATTCTGTCGAAACTCTAAGATGGAAATTACTGGGATATAAACAGTTTTATATTTGAATCTAAGATCAACAACCATAGCTTTCTTTTCCTTTTTTGAGTTTTTCCTTTAGATGCTGCAAGGAGGATTGATTCAAACAACAACAACAATAACAGCAACATTCAGCTAAAGAAAAGCAAGCACCTTGAAGTAAACGCAGACATCTAAGATTTTCTAGTAAATAATAAAAAGCAGAACTCTTTTCCATATAACAAGCTAAAGGAAAGCAAGCACCTTGAAGTAAACACAGCCATCTAAGATTTCCTAGTAAATAATAAAAAGCAGAACTCTTTCCCGTACAACAAGCTAAAGGAAAGCAAGCACCTCAAAGGAAACACAACGACAGCTTATTTGGTTCCTGTTATGCACATTGTCACATGAAAGAAATCTTTTCCATGAACAAGATAAAGGAAAGCAAGCACCTTGAAGGAAATGCAAGCATTTAGGATTTCCTTGTAAATAATAAAAAGCCAGCTCCAGTGTAACAATTGGATTTCTCAATGGAAATTTCCTACAGGATTGAAGTCATATCTGATCAAGAGAATTTAACTTATAAAAGGACATGGGATCTCCACTTGAGTTAGTATCAAACCAAGGTCCTATTTGGTCCCTAGCTGTTGAAGATGCTTAGTGCCTAGTGGTGGTTGGAAGAATAAGGTCAAAAACTAAACAGTAAAATATTAATTATCTAAGTTATCAGGGAAAATTCTGTAGAGATGTTGTCCTTTTTGTAGAAACAAATTCCATCACAAATAAGGTAACAAAATTCACATGTATGAATAAAACTGAATAGCCCATGTACCTAATAAAAGTATCAAGTGACAAGATGGAAGATAAGAAAGATAAAAATGATAACATAAGAGCCCAAAAATTTTCCTGCTAAAACTCTAATTTTGTAAGATATTAACTGGATTTTTCTCTTGACCTTATCAAAGGTGTTCGGTGGGGTATATAGAGATCTTCCCTACTTACATAGACTTCCCCATGATCGTGACTGTACCATTTGGGACTATCTGCTTTCTGTAATCATTGCAACACAATGCTTTGGCGTCCTATACTTGAAATCTATTATTTTCTGCTTGAAATACTTATGCAAGAACTGCATGCAGCTGGAATCACAATAGCTCCAATTATTTTTCTTTTGTGGAGGCTCTGCTTACCTCAGCTAGCGCAGCTCTTTTGGCTTACATTCAAATTAGAGCCCATGCTGCTTTTGAAGATGTCTACTTACCTTCGAAACTAAAAGCACTGAAGGGGAAGTTGTAGTAACTGGACTTCTTAAATGAAAAGCATAAGTCTTTGAACAGAGAGAAGTAACCTCTATAGATAGTTATATTATATCTGAAAACAGAGGAAAATAAGTTAGATCCACAATATAATTCAAGACTGATGCTAGCATGCATCAAAAGGTCAAAGCAATAAGAATAATCGTTCACAACAAAGAATGAGCATGAATTCCCATACTAAAGTTTCCAGATACAAGGAGCATCATGGTAAGTTTTGAAAGCATATATAGAAACAATGATCATTAACATCAAGCCTTGTCCCAACTATTTTGGGTTGGCTTTATTAATTCTTCCTCAACAAGCCATAAGCACAACCATCATGCTAACCATAACCATTTAAATTGAATTGGCTGTTATAAATGCTTTTAACAAAATATATTTCGCAATTTCTGAAAAGTCAGTAACATTCCTATTATTTGAGTAAATGATAGGGATGAGGTTGGGGCAAAAAAAACTAGCATCATATCTTGCAGGAATTCGACAAAAGATCACTGGCCAAGATTTTTCATGCTACTTTCCCTTTATGTATGTCGTACAGTTCCTCCAAAAAAGAGAAGAATTTTAAAAGCAGAAAAGCATTTAACATTAAATGCTTTGCTACCTTTGGAAGACCAATAGAGACAAAAATACCCATTAACAGTCTCAAACTAGTAGAAAAAATAGTAATTCTCTGGTGATCGCAAGCTCAATAAAAACTTTCCATTATTAACGTTTAAATTTGAACATAAAAAGATCACTAAATATGGAGAGAACGTGCAATGGGAGCACAGGCCAGTCAAACCCTAGCTGTGACACCAAACGAACATAAGGATTGTTTTTCAAGAGATTAAGCCTCCCAAATTGGTATATTGAAAGCAACAAGACAGCAGTCCAGATACTAAGGAGTTGGCATAGAGACATCCAGTGGAGGAGCCTCCTGGCTGTGGCCCTCCAGCCCCAGGAGAAATATGCACCTCTCTAAAAGGGCTCTACTCCAAGCTCTACCGTTGCAGTCCTTTAGTGCCCCTTCCGAATTCCGTGTGCGAGATATATGTTGTTTGCAATCCCATGTCACTGCTTTTCACAAGATTATGACAAAGAAAAAAATACGAGGAAAAGAAATAAATAAGCCAATATATTATACATCTCATGGCTGCAGGGTCTTCAAAGGCATTAGGAAGTTTCCCTCGACTGGCCTCCCTCTTCATTGATGGAGATCGAAAACATCACCTCCTACTGTTGCTTGCTTGTTCACGTCAGTCTAAAATTATATTGTTTCTCCCATATGTTCCTGCCCCGACCCCCTCCTCTCACCATTCAAAAATTTATTCTATCCCAGGCCCCAGCACAAGGTCTACAGAACAACCCCACCATGCTTTCTTTTCTTTTCTTTCTTGCTTTCAAAAAAAAATGAAGTTCTCTTGAGCTGAGGGCAAAATATCATCTGCTGCCTTCATAATTCCCAAAAGTATGCAAATGTTGTTATGGATTGAATACTGAAAATAATTCAACAAAGTTGAGAGTTTAGAATTTGCAAAAACTGAAAATAATTCTTGTTTTTGAAAAGAAATGAGGTTCTGAGTCAAGCAAATATTTGAGTCCTATTAGAGTGCTACTAAGACTATCAATCACTGTCTCCTTTTCATGATGATAAAACAAAACCCTAGTGATAACAACAAAAGAGATATTAAACTGACCATGTCATCCAATCACGCACTGCTCTTTCTTGCTCATCTACCAACTACTGATGCAGTCATACTCATTAGACCATACGTGATACACCTCACTCGCAAACAAATGTCTAGTGGTTCAGCTATACAGAGGCCCATGTGTGTTTAATACACACACAAAAACACACATGCACGCATGCACAGAAACAGACATACAAAGGGGGAAGTTGCTCTTGTAACCTACGTGGTATGGTCAACCCCTGAAGTTGTTTTCCATCACAAGACACGATATACAGCATACACCTGCTAGGAGCTTATGTACAAACATAAATTAAGAGTGAACATGCATGAAATCACAAGAAAATCTGGATAAAACACACACAAGCAAAACTTCTAGTTTTTAAGAAGTAAATGAAATAACATAAGTGCACTGACAGATATGAATCAATGTGCAATCATATAGCCTAAAAGCCCTCCTTTTGCCAGCAACCCTTTATATCTTAGTGACTAAGGCCTCTTTTCCTTGATGAAGCAGCGAGTTACTGCTGATCGAAAAATAGAGGATTTGCTGTATGTTTCACATCTTGAATTTCACAGAAACTTTTGAACCAATGCCATCCACTCCACAAAAAATGCTAGAGTGATAATAGGATTTGTATGGTCGACTTCACATGCAAGCCTATTTTTTCTGTGGTCAACCAATGATAACAATAAGTCTGATGCAATTAAAATCAAGAAATATCACTAGAGAATAACTATGATTTTTATGGAGAAAAACAAGAAATGAGCATGATGGAAAGAAAGCTAGAAATAAGAAAAGCAACAAACTTAAAGACACCATACAAGCATTAGTTGTGCATACATTCTAGATGATGACAAAAGGTTGATTTGATTGCATGAAAAAATAACCTACATTCTGACAAATATGACTATAGAACCTGTAAAATCAGAACAAACAGATGAAAAAAAAATCTCCTATTTATTATATGACAGTTTCAAAACTTCTTTTACATATGTATGAATGACAATGTCAAGTCATAGAATCTCATTAACAGTCAAATAATATACATTTAGAAAAATTGCATCAGGTCAGAAAAATTATCATTGTTAAGAAATCACAGAGTTTGATTGAAATCTCATGAGCTGCTGCAATGTTTCACGAGTAGCCTTTGTCTCTGGATGGTCCCAGCCATAAATAACCTCTTTGATGCTAACAGCAGTCCTGCAAAGCTGCCCCCCTATGTCATATTGCCCACCTTTCAACATAAACTTTGCTCTTGTTTCCAAAAGCATCGCTCTCAGAAGTGCAAGATCCTGATAAAGCAATGGATCTGACTGTATAGATGATCGACCCTTAGGACGCCTCATGGATGAAGAATTAATTCGAGTATTCTTGACTTCAGCAAGGAAAGAATCTTCCAGAGCTTCTAGTGACTCGGTGCACAGGCGCAGGAGCTCCATAACAGCAGTGCACAATGAATATCTTGTAAAACTGTCAGAGGCAAGGGGAAGAACAAACTGTCTGATAAATGATAACAGATCACGAGTTGAAAGAGTGACAGCCACTGGATCCTTGCCAAATTGAAACAGAAGTAAGCATGCTGCCCAAATATGATCTGAATTCTGCAGGACAGAACCTTCTATGCTGATTGCCCGAATCACAGAACAAGCAATTCCACCATCACCTTTTTTACAGGCATAGAGCTTAATAATATCATGGAAAGAGAGAGAACCAATTTTGGTACTTCTCCTTGCCAGTCGAAATCTTACCAGCATAGATAAGGCATCGGCCTCCGAATTTTGGGCCTTTGATGCCATCCAAGTGCATGAGATTATATGCAGGCATCTCCTCCAAAACAGGTAGCCATGATGCGCTCTTGATGAATCGCATGCAGCACGAACCAGCATAGGTACTGGAATTGACGAAGGGGCAAACCAGCAACTGGCCTGCACCATCTTTGTTGCCAATTTGTCAGGCTTCCCTGCTTGATCCAATGCGACGAAGCAAACGTCTAGAAGTTGGACGAGGAAAGGGTTGCATCTCAGAATAAGATCTTCTTTTCCATTCCATGTCTGCTCTCTGTATGGCATTTTATTTATTGAATCTAGTAGTTTGGACGGAGTGGTTGGGAGCTCAGAAAGGATTGCCCCAACTAGGGAAAGACCTAAAGTTAGTCTACCCAGTTTCTCTCCAATAATACTTAGAGCATCAGCATCTTCAGTTTTAAGGTCTCTCAAGCTTCCTTTCATTAAAGACATTGCCTCCGAACAGGACAAGCATGGTAGCTTCAGAGGCTCGATGTTTAGGATCCGAGGCAGCCTGGTGGAGATTAAAACGTGGGTCTCCCCACCGAAACGGGGGAGAAGCTCCATCACATTCCTCCCATCCCACCAATCTTTCTCACATTCCAAGTTATCGATCACTAAAAGGAAAGGGATGTCTCTCATGAGCTCCTTTCGCACTTTGCGGATAGCTTCCTCTTCTATATCCTCAAAGCTCCTTGTCCCTTCTCCTACTGGCGAAAGCTCATTATCCATGCTGACATCAACTCCAAGTAGAGGCAGTAAATTCATATAGTTCTGGCGAAGATATCTTGCTTCTCCAGAAACCCATAATACCATTTTGTATCTCTGAGAGAATCTATAAGCAAACTCAAGCAACAGCTCAGTCTTCCCAATGCCTGAGTCACCTGATACACATGCAACACCCTTCCCATAAAACAAGTCCGTTGCATTCCAATTCCTTCCATGCCTCATTGGCCTGTCCCCTGTCCCAATGCCTTGCATCTCTATATCATCGTCGTTTTCTTTCCACACTTCTGGTTCCTTGCCCTTCTTCCTCTTCTCATTTTCTTCTGCAATTCTATCTCTACTACTACTGGTACTACCACCACCAGTTCCCCCTGCTGTCTTCCTTGTACCGCAAGCAGTTATCTCAATATAATCTTTGTGATGCTCGCCCTCGAAATCGCCGAACAATAGCATCTCAAGTTCCATCAGCTCTTTCTCTCTTCCGACGAAATGAAGATTCCGAGACAAAGGGAGTTCCTTGGCTTCCATCTCCCTCCATCGCTCCACCTTATCTATCAAACACCTCTTACCCAACCCCTTCCCCAGTTGAAGAACCAAATCCATGATGCTGTCCCTGTAGTTGCCCGTATTCGCTTCGATCTTGGGCTCTGCCCGAGCAAGTCCATTCACCACCTCCATCCATTCTCTCTCCACGCCACCATATGCTGTCCAAAGATCACCGCCAAACCTCTCCCACAACTCTCCCCTCCGCTCCACTATATCCCTCGCTACGCAGTCACGCTGAGAAAGCCCTAAGAAAATCGGCACCAGCTTCTTTCTTTCTAAGAAAATTCCCATCTCCTCCATGCTGCAAGCGTTCGAAAAGGACTTGCGGGTGAGGACCACCACTCCGAAGGCAGCCGCATCCATCGCGTCCCTAGCAACGCTACGCGCACCAGCACCCCTGCAGCTCCGCCGGTCCGAGACGAAGCACGACACCCCGAGCATCTCCAACTCGGCGAGGAGCCACTTCACGAGGCGAAGGAGCGACGCCGTCCGACCCGCGAAGCCGAGGTACACGTCGCAGCTCCTGACTCTAGCAGAGCAAGACAACGGGTCCGGCTCCCCATCGGTGACGTCCTCGTCCCGGGACCCATGCCAAGGGTAGCCCCCGCCGTAACTCGTCGAGGCCACGTCGGAGGCGACTCCGTTCCTCGCACTGCCCGCAACTCGCTCGCCGAAAGGCCTCCAAGAGAGTGAATGGGGGAGAGACGAGGCGAGGGACGATGGAGCGGGTTCCGATGGGCCCGAGAAGGGCAGCCGGGGCGAGGTGGTGGATGCGGGGGATTCCCAGAAGGATGGAGACTGGACGGCCGAGTGGAAGACCGAAGGTGAGCACGAGGCGTGCGCCGAGCGGTCCATGGAACGGTGGTGGAAGAAAGAGAGAGTCCGGTGCAGGAGGGGAGGGGAAGGCAAGGGACGCGGTAGGAGATCTGCAGGCCCGGACATGGCGACAGAAAATCCAGCCAAAATCTACTAAAGATTCCTCGTTCTTACAGCTTACTAGTTTTGACCGAAGGAGACGTGACGGCGGGAAATCTGGAACGGGAAGTGGAGCCCGCGGTTGCACGCGCGCTACTGGTTTTCGAACACCTGAATCATGCTGACCACTTCATTGACTGCCACAAATGCATTAGCCGGCGTGTATTATTGTATTCAGGGTGCATGTGAACGCGGCGACAAGAATGCGGTCAACCGTGTGCGCTCACTGGGATCCTCCCTCCCTACCTCCTGAGATCGCTAAATAACGCAGTATTCCTTCTAAGATATATATATATATATATATATATATATATATATATATATGTTTATATAATAAATAAAATATAGACGCACACAGATATATGATTCATGGTTGAAGAAATTATTTTCTTTACATTTCTTCACTCCAATATATCATTTATTTTTAGGAGTCATTCGGAATCCAATATGGATCACACCAGAATAAATATAGACTTAAATTAGTTTTTTTTTTTAAAAAAAAAAAAAATTGTCACTTGAGATGCATCCACCCACCGTTCTCTTTTTCCTTTTTTTTTTTTCTCGCTTTGAGTGTGAATGGTGAGTAGGCTCCCCGTTTTATTAAGAAAGATAGTGAGTAGTTACGTGGAGAGTTAAGAATGTACAAAGTACGACCATGTTTTTAGGAGGTTACGTGCACCCTCTCTATTCTCTTTTTTTCTCACACATTTTTCTTAAGATGTTTAGTTTTGTGTATTATAATCTGTTTATATAATCTTAATCATATCAAACATTAGGTTATACGTATGGCAATGCTGGCATGAGATGTACTCAACGTCGCTTTTATAAATAGAAAAAAAAAAAAAAATAGTATGTATGAACTTATGCTAATAAGTTTCCATGTATTATATAATTTAAGATGCTTGATTTGTTAGCATAAATAAGATTAAGTAGTAAAAAAAATTAATTTTATTCATTCAGCATCCATTGCCCCTCGTGTGGTATTCTGGCTTCGCCACCAGAGATCGGTGGGGGCCTATTTGTAAGGAAAGAGTGGCTAACCAATGAAGGAGTCCGTCCATTGATTCCTCTGCATGGCCTTTATCCTCTCATTTAATGTCATGGTGGTTTTACAATGTTTTCATTGGTATTGTTGGCTGTGGATATCAATAAATCAACAAATCAGAAATTTATATAGTAAAATTGGCGATAAAATCTAAAGATTTGTTGAAGATGCTTTCGAGAAAATAAATTGTAACTGTCAATAAGAAAATAAGAGAAACTTGAACCGAAGGTGAAGTAGACGTTATCTTAAGAGTATTATCATTGTCATGCTCTGTATCCCTCGTTAGGGTTGACATAAGATACAGCCAGACATTTTCTAAAGTGTACCTTTATGGAACATGTAAAGCCTACTGAAGAGTTAGACATATAATTACAATGATGATAAAATATTTTATTTATTAAAATTAAATAAACATTTCTTTCAGTGCTAAATGATAAAGGTTTGTCTTTTTTTTAAAATATGTCTAGTAGTAGTGTTAGCGATGATTTTAAAGAGTTGAATAAATCAAAGAATTTAGCATCCTACAGCCTTGTAAGAAAAAAATTAAAAGACTGCAATGAGCTAGACACTTCGATAAGGATCTCAAAATGCATATAAAATGAACATGAATAACAAATATTATAAAGCGATAAAAATGGATGGCAAAAAAATATAATCATTTTAGTATGCATATTTCAAATTATGTGATATTCAATAATATACATCTGCCATGCATTAAGTTTAATATATTAGCTGCATGCCAAAATTAGTGATTCTATTAACAACCTTTTAATGTACACATGAAAACTATCAAATCAACATGATCAAGCTAAATAATACCCTTAAGTATATTTAAAACCAGTATTCTTTTGTCGACCTTAGACTAGCCATGGTCATACTCTACCTTATTATAGACAACCGCAATACTAAGTTCGAGCTTTTAGAGGGTTTTTTTTTCATAATTATATAATTTTATCTATGATTGACTATTCACAATAACATGATCATGCTTATAACTAGCTATCCATGATACTATGATCCCACCCATGACTTGGCTATGCACAAACCAAGTTGCCATCCTTGGTGTGGCTTTCCATTATACCAAGTTCAATAAGGATTTCCAAGTGCATGGCTAGTGTAACCGTTTTTTATTTAACCACTAAATCATGCCAAATTACCTTACAATAATTCTTTCTATATTTTATTCATATATAAGGTTATAATTCATATAACTACTTACTCAAAATTAAAGTATAATATCATCATGCATGCAAATTAATAATTCATATCATATCCATCTCAACATGAGAATGTGCAATTGGATTCTTACTTAATGAATAATCAACTCCAATAAAGTGTCCAGAGGTTGGTACTTATCCCTATCACATTCAAAATTGACCTGATGCCACTAATTTAACCCCACTAATTGATTCTAATCCTAAGTTTCCCTCTAACTGATCTAATTTGATTTCCTATGCCCACACAACATAGGATCACTGAAATTAGGGAAATAAAAGAAAATAAACAAAGCTAGCTAAATCTAGTGGCAGGAGAGAGGGGGGCTATGCTAAGGAATAATGATTCAGACTTGGCAACAGGCTGGAGTCAAAGATCTTAGCTCAACTACTCATGATTGGAATCTAAGTATCGCAATTATCCTCTCTTCTCTTGTGCAGGCTTAGCAGCTAACACCTTCAGAGTGCAACTACTTCTTGAGTTATCCTGGCTCTTTGGCATGGTATAAACACATGGAAAACTTGTCCCAGTCGACTTCCTCAATTGTCTGAATTTATAAAATGTCATGCCCCAACCCAACGTAAGAGTTGAACTGCAGTATCTCCAGAGAGTATGTTGGGCCTGCAGTTTAATCGAAATCTTAGCAAAACAGTGCATCTATTCTGTTTCTTACTCAAATCCAAAGTCATTGCTTGACCCTAAGCATTTTGGCAGTGAAAAGATGAGTAAAAAAGGCATGAACTACTCCTTAAAAAGAATTCTTACTGACACACGCATACATAAACAATTTTTAATGATTAACAATAAAATATGACAATATATATGGATATGCAATAGCCATAAATTGCACCTTACAACATAGCTAATAATAGATTTCTTCTTCGGTTATTCTACATGTATCAACATTACTATTCCATTTGATAATAGTTCTGAAAGGCAAATTGATTATGAACAGTTTATTCTAGGCCAGAGTTATCATTTCCAAAAGTATACAATAGTATTATTATCTTTTTGATTTTGGATTAGCTAAGATCAAGCTTCAACCCATGACTAGAAAACTATAGGGCTAGGCATTAATCCATAGCCAGTAATTTATAGTTCATACTTTAACTCATGGTTGGCAATCCATAGAATCATGTTTTATTTTGTAACTAGCAATCCATAAGGTCAAGTTTCATCTTGTGACATGCAATCTACTAGAATCTTATGTAGAATCAAGTTTTGTAACATGATATCTATGCCTGCAAAATGAAAGGAAGTGCATTCAAATACTTGTAACATGATATCTTCTATGATTCAAAACTTGTAATTTAAGTACTACTTATATTAATAAAATTTAGTGGGGGAACCACTCTTTTCCTTACTTTACCCTCAAAAAAAAAGATGGGCAATTTACCAGGTCACACTTTAGTTCGTAACTAGTAGATCATAAGGTAACTTGGCTAGTTTAATGCCTCTTACCGGCAAATTCAATTTTATGGATTTCAAGTTTTTCATTTAATTAATGCACCAACATGCTTATAATAATAAAATGTATTTCAATTCCATATTTTGCAGATATAAAATGCATGTGTGCATGTAAAAATTTATACTAAAGAATGTGCAAGAAGATTCTTACATCTATTAAAAGCAAAATTCAAACAAATAAGTTGATTCAACCTGCAATTATATCTATCAAGTCTAGTTATCTTACAATCAATAATTGGCAAAATTTTGTAAATAACATCCACATAGGATCTTGATACTACATCCTCACTAATTTATTCATTTATTTACTATTTTTATGATTCAAAAATTCTGGTTTGCTATCTTAACCTTAGATCTAAATTTATTCTAGCCTTGGAGTAGGACTCGTCACCATAGCTCTTGGATCCACTCCCTTAATTTAACTTTCTATCATGCTTTTATTATTTCTTCCAATATACACTAGTATTATCTTGTGCAGGTGGACAACAATCTAGATAAAAAAAGACTAGCTTAGAACTTATTTTCCCTCACTATTCAATTAAAGTAAAATCATAATATTTTGCTCATAATTTAAATATATGCACGGGCTTAATCAAAGATCAAGTTTCACAAAAAAAAAAGAAAAAAAAAAAGGAGGAAAGATAATTGTGGGAAAAAAGAGTAGTAAGAGTGGTACAAGTAGTTGGCAAGTAAAGAGAGAAAAAAGAAAGCAAAAGATAGTTATTGCAAGGAGCAAATTTTCTAATCTATATGGTATCAAAAGCTTGGACTACAGCTTTTACATAGAGGCTAGTTCAGTAGCTCCTCTAAAGGCTAATTCTACAATGTACAAAGATTGCAATAAGCATTTGGAGGATTATTAGCCATTGTAATAATTTTCTCTTAATAGCTAATTTTATGGTCTATAAAGACTTCAATAAGAAATTGGAGGATTATTAGCTATTGTAGTAATGCTTTCTTAATAGCTAATCTAGCCATAAAGTAATGTCCAACAGCTAGCCTAATGAACCCGATGTTAAGCCTAATTAAAACTTGAAATAAATATGATAGAAGTCAATGGTTAGTCCAAAGGGATTGACTTTGACATGCACCTTGCACAACTAGGCTGAGCTAAGCATGCACATGCATGATGGAGTGACCCGGAAAGATTGAATATTCAACTAGAGTTTGATAGTTTAAGAAATATTAAATGTGGCTTGAATTGCATTTAATTTTAGAATATGGGACTAAATTTTGTTCAACCAATTGAAAACAAAGGCACTAATGAACTTTCCCCATGAAAATTAGAAAAATAATAAATAATTAAATATTATCTAATATGTGTCCTACAACATATAAATGCAAGACAGAACTAAAATTAGAAAAGTGGTAATAAATAAATATTATCTAAATATGATCCATTTAGAGCATGTATCATTGAATACCTTGATCCAAACTTGAAACAAGCCAAACCAAGCTGAAACTTATGAGACCCAGCTATTGGAGCAAGCTTAGAATTAATCGTGCTTGATCTACTTGACCAGCCACGAACAAAAAAAAACAAAAAGTAGAAAAAAAGAAGGGAGATAACTTGATGGAGCTGATCCCAATCAACACAATGAATCAATGCTTAAGTTGATATAATCGATGGTTGAAATAATCAACTTCTTGATAATGCCATAGGATGCAATAATAATTAGGGACTCTAACCAAAAGTTGGAGACTGATTAGATGTCTCATACCTCCTCTATTTAAGCTACATTACCTCCAATTTTAGCCATCAAAGATGCCAGGATATTAAGTGAATTATGGCGATCTATTTCCTTCTTCTTCATCGATTGGCTTTGATCCACTATGGGTAGGTTTTCTCTCTTTCTATTCTTTGAAGGTTCTTTAATATCTAACGATATGTATTTCCAGATCTATTTTACAAGAAGAGCTTTATTAAGTAAAGGTATGTTTTTGATTCCAAGCCCTCCTCCATTTTTTGCTCTGCATACCACTTTTCAGTTTATCTAGCAATGAAAACCATTGACTTTCTCTTTTCCTCTCCAAAGGAAGTCTGAAAATGGACATCAAGTAAGAAAGGAGAGCAATAAGAATCGCATTGAGGACTAATCTTCCATCCATTGACAAGAATTTGCCCTTCCATGTTGATAGCCGATAGTGGATTTTTTTTTCCAATAGGGGCATCCAGCTTTGCTTGAGAGGGGATCTATCATATAGGGGAAGATGCAGATAAGAGAAGGGAAGAGGAGATCTCTTACAGTTAAAAAGAGAAGCAAGATGGAGTTTCTCATTAGCTGATATGTGGAGGCCAATAACAAAGTTTTTGCATAGGTTTACCTTTAGACCTGAGGTACCTTGAAACCCAGGAGAATAATTTTTAGAATGAAGGTTTTGTATCCTAAATGACGCACCTGATTAAATACAGCATCGATACACTAGCAGAAAGCTAAAAAGGAATGGACGAGAATTTCATAATGTTGTTTATGAGTAGTTTCATAGGACAAAAAGCTATTATAAGGAAGGATATGATAAGGATCACACATGAAAGGCTAAAATCCCATTATGCATTAATCTGCAAAATGATGACTATGACCAGGATTACTGAAGCACCATAACATGTGGTTCCATCCTGGTTTTCTTGGGTTTAAATGATGCTAGATTAACATGGATATGCATTGCCCTCAATTTAAACTCACTCTGTCACATTTGTCTGCTCTCAAGGAGTAATCATAGTGTTAGCAGACCTAGCTCTTTCCCTCCCTACTAACACTATTTGTATATGATAGAATTGTATTGTCCATGTTCTCTTATATGGTATTTAGCTTCCTGGTTGGTACCCTCTCCTAATCCCTCTTTTGTAGTTTGTTTTTCTTTCCTAAATGTAGCAGGAGTATGAAGCCTTCTTTTCGTAAAAATAAATTTATCATAGCATTACAGATATTCTTAGTTTGCATCTAATTTGTGTAACATGTACAAGTCTTCTCAAAAAGGCTTGTTCAGGCCAACTCTTATATCACTGGAGCCCTACGTGAGCAAAAGGATAGAAGAGGAGCGCAGAGACCTCTAATATCGCTGTAAAGAAGATGAGGGTAGAGTCTCACATCCAAGAGAGAGGACTAGAGGCCCAAGTCAAATAGGCATCAATGGAATCAAATAGGGCTACCAAAATTAAAGTGAAGATGTGGCTGAAGCAAAGAGGAAGGCAGTGGAGTAGGAGTCGAGGGCCTAGGAAGCCAAAGCCAAGGTGGCCAAATTGGAGGCGAGAGTTCAAGTGGTCGAAGCTAAGGTAATAGTGGTAGAGGCGGCCTTGGCAAAGAAGTGGTAGTCCTTCACTAAGCAAGATGTGAAGTTGGTAGAGGAGTTCGAGGCATTATTGAGTTCAGGTCAATTATGTTGGACTACTCGGACGAGGCTTACTCTAGTGTCAAAATGGATGTAATGGTGGAGATCTTAGCCAAGTATCCTAGCCTTGATATTTATTTCATGGGTCTCATAGGGGAGGCTAAGGAGGAGGAAGGCGGCAATAACACTCTAATAGCTATTATTAGTGTTGTTCCAGCTTCTATGGGAAGTTCTGCTCTGACCATCACCAAAGGTACTATGGGAGGCATTATTTTGGTTGCTTCTAAAGTCGTAGCATCTCCTAGCTATCCAATAGAGGAATCACCAACTATAGACCCAACTGCAGGGCAGAATCGACCAAAGAAGCTCATTCGGTGATCAAGGTGGCCGACCATAATAATGAGGAGAAAGAGATGGAGGTTCATACCCATCTCGAAGGCTAAGGGTGCCCCCCAGCATTGGCTCTCTTTAAATCTCTTCCCTTTTTGTGTTTTATTTGTTTGTTCTTCCCCCTTTTTTTTCTTTTTTTTTTTTCTTTTTCTTTTGGTAACCAAAGAAGGGGGTTGGGTCCTCGACTTAGCCCAAGTAATTCTATTACTATGAGTAAAGGCCTCTTTATTGGGTTTGAGAAGTGGGGCTTTCTTTTTATTCCCACAGATGATGGCATTATGATGCCAGTCAGAAGGATCTCTCATGCCATCAACGATGATAAAGGTGAAGTGAATAGGTCAAGAACTGGAGAGACAATGCAGTCCCAGCAGGGAAGGTCTTCGGATGCTTCCAGGCACAAAGAACACAAGAAAGCATGCGAGGTGTCGGATGTATCCTAGGAATGATCTTTTGACACTCAAGTCAATGAGAGAAGTAGCTTAGGGTGGACCCTGTAGTTAGGAATTGAGAAAGAAAAAGGATCCATAGAGAGGAAGAAGGAGAAGCTCCCCTATGAGACGGCGACTAACCTTAGTTAAACATGCTGAGTTGGTATGGTAAGACTTGATGGTTTGGTATGATAAAAGAAAGGCCATTTTCAGACTTAGAATGGGCTCTCTATCTTTGGTTGGCTTTCATGTACAGTGGCAAGACTGGATGGCTATTTCAGAGCATGCATCCCATACTTTGCCTTGATGGGCTTCTCTAATGCCACGTACTTAATGATGTGTCTCTTTCTCCATAAAGAGAGGTTGATACTATCAGCGAATAGCAGGGCACACATATTCTTGTTGGTTGTCCAGATGCTATTTGCCGATCTGTTTGGTATGGTTTCCTATTCTGAGTGGTTAGCAGTTGCTAAGTGGTGGGCCTTACGATGCTTCGCTAAAGGTCACTTGAAGGCTAATTAGTGGCCAATCAGAGGCTGATGTATTATGCCTCATCACATATAAAATGGAGATTTCATACTCTTCTAATTAAGAGAAGGATTCAATTAAAATAAAGA
This sequence comes from Metroxylon sagu, assembly GCA_017589505.3. Taxonomy (NCBI): domain Eukaryota; kingdom Viridiplantae; phylum Streptophyta; class Magnoliopsida; order Arecales; family Arecaceae; genus Metroxylon; species Metroxylon sagu. The sequence continues at coordinate 222,225 of JACVBY030000422.1, forward strand.
GAGTAGATTTGTATAATATAGCAAAGAATTTATAGTTTTTCTCTTTTAGCTAGAATAAATTCAACTCAAATAAAGAGGACCTCACTAGTATAAAAAAAAGGACATGCTATGGTTTTAAGAACATAAATAATGAGAGTAAAAGCAAAGAACATATATTCTATTTTCTATCCATTGAAACTCCAATGGAAAGAAAATATAAGGAGTGAAAGTAGAGAGTATTGACTTTACTTTCCATCCACTAGAACCTAAATATTGGGTGTAAAATAAAAGAGCATAAACTCTACTTTTCATCTAAGATATATGTTATAATTTTTGAATGATGAAAAATTAATACAAGGAAAGGAATTATGATCTCATTTTCTAAAATTTTAGTTATTTATTTTTTTATTCAAGAAATTTAAGTTGAGGATGTGAAAGAGGATCCTTTCTTCTCCTAGGTCCTATCAAGTCTATAGTAGAGCTTTAGTTTTTTACAACTGTGGAGCTATAGTTTTATGATCCAAACAAGCAAATAATATGGGTAGATAGGAGAAAGGCTATCAATACTTAAAATATATTAAAGGATAAAAGCAAGTATAGTTGCTGCTTCTACTTTGATGGATGTTAAGACGAAGAGACAGCTCACCAGAGGAGATGATTGCCTAATTCACTGAGTTCATATCTTGATTGACAATGCCTTCAAATCAAATGCTGTTGGTTGCTATAGCAAAGTCAACTTCCAAATCTAGAGATGAAGATAAATTTATTCTGTTGATGCTAAAAAAGGTGAATATTTCGTAACAAAGAATGAATTCATATAACAAAGCTGAGAGGTTTAACCATGGAATGGAAAAGTATTTATTTTTTCAATTTCAAGCTTAATTTAGAGGAAACTAAATTTTCCAAACATGGGTACCTCTAATCTAGAAGGATCATCTGACCTGTTATTGATTATTCTGATCACTCGAGCAAGCTAGATTTGTCATATCTAGGACTCAGCTAAGTACCAAAATTTTAAAAAACTATAGCATCTAATCTAGAAAGAATTTGATGATGTAACTTAAATGAAGTTGATGTAGGAGTCCAGATGGATTTTTGTTCTACTAAAATTTAAAATTTCTAAAATATTCTATTATTTTATAAGTTGTATCTTTCTAGTTAGAACAAGAAGTCAATCAAATTTTGGACCGGACTTCACAAGCATTAAAAAACAAAAAAATCACCTTTTCTAATTAAGAGATAAATCTAACTTAAATAACAAGAACAAATCTTTGCAATATAGTAGAATATTTTGCATCTTTTCTTCTTTTAGCTAGAAAAAATCCAGCTTAACCAAAGAAGATCTTACTAATATAAACAAAGGGTAAAAGCTATAATTTTAGCTAGAAAAAATGAAGGTTATAAAAGTACCAAAAAAAGAAAAAAAAAATTCTACTTTCCATCCGTTGGGATCTCAATAGAGAGGAAATAAACAAGACTAAAAATAAAGAGCATAGATTCCACTTTTCATTCGTTAAAACATCAATAATAGGAATGAAATAAAAAAAACAAAGACTTTGCTTTCTATTTATGAAATGTACCATAATTTATATATCATAAAAAATTAATAAAAATAAAAGACTAATAGTCATACTTACTAAAATTTAAATTATTCATTATTTTATTTGAAAATTTGAGTGAAGGGTTGAAGAAAACCTTTTCTTTTCTTTTTCTTTTTTTCTCTTGATTGGATGAAATCTCATTTGGTAAGATACCAACATAGCCTAAAAATTGCGGTAGGCCATGCTATTTTGCTTAGAAATGTTATTTAATTCATGACAACAAGATCTCAATAATTTTAGCTAGTTTGTTTGACTTGGGTTAAAGACAAGTGTAGTTGCAGCCATGGGTTGAAGGGATCTTATACCATAGGCATCGCTTTCAAATTACAAATTATTTCATTTAGACGAGTCTTCTCATCAATTATTGTTGTTTGTTATACCATACATCATATAAATGGAAGCTATTGGTTTGCTAGCAAATGGACTGATCAGTCTATTGGCATTAGATTATTCACCGCTCATCGTAAAAAATAATATTACTCACTTAGCTCCGATTTAAAATTGAGATAAGGAGGTGTATCCCTGCTTTATCCCAATTAACTTGATAAATATTTTAGTTATGGGCCAAGATAATTGAAATATGACTTTTGGTCAATGCTCCCACAATCTTGCTAAACCAAATATAAATTAGGCCTATAACTTTATTCCTTAATTAATTTTACAAAATGACCATTCTACCCTCAATTATTTCTTCTGCTTTATTGATTTACTACTCTAGTATTATAATTCATATATAATTATTATAAAAAATATAAAATATAATGTGTAACATATTATTATATTTTAATTATAATTAATAAAATAAAGTATTTAATAAAAAGTTATTTATTTTTGGTATGTGAAATGCCTAAAAATTTTGGTATTTGTTTGACAACCAAATTAAGAGTTTATTTAACATACATCCTTCTTTACTTCTATTCTGTATCTCCTCGTCACTTCAAACCATTGCCCAAACTCGAAAGTTTTACCGCAACATCTTTTTGATTTTACATTCAAAAATAAAACTCTGAGCTACATTAAGCATTGCTTGGCATGCTCATTTTTGAACTCCAACTGCTTCATCTCTAAGCAAGTGCCTGCTATTATCTTTCTCAGAAGAATGTCAGTTTCAAGGGACTCATGAATTAGGCGTACTTGAATTAAATAATATCTCTCCTATTCTATCTACTGCTCCATTCCATAATTGAATTCCAGAATTCGTTAGGTCTCAGTTTCCTTGCATTTCAAAAGAAAAGAAAAGGAATAATCCAGGGTTGATTTCACCTTCAGCACCCTGTCCATTATTTATTTTGTTTTCTGGCTCAGTGGAGGTGTGATGTCTTTGTCATGTGACACCGACTCCAGAAAGAACGAACGAATGAGCCAAATTGCAAGTCGTCGTCGTTGGTCTTTTAAATATTATAAGTTACTGAATTCGTACGCGTTGACGCTTCGGACGGGCAAATCAAGGGACACCAGCACATCCACACCAAGAAATCAAACTTGCATCTACGTAGAAGACAAATCAGAGCAAGTCTCATCAACTTTCCGAGTCTCCGCCATCCCGCTGGGTCGCCAAGTCGGGTCACGAACCCGCACATCGCGAGGAGTCATAAAGTAGATTCCTCCTCCACCACCCTCAATTATTGGAGTTGGACGATTTAACCCCTCCAAGTCCCCAATTCATCTCGAGCAAGACCTCTCAGTCGGGTGGGGGAACGATCAAAGCTTCTGGCCTTCGCTTCCTTGATCGAACCATCCTCTCCTCTAAAATCATGGCAGAATTAGCACTAGCAGCTGCCGGTCCTGTTGTGGATGGGCTGGTGAAGAGGTTGGGCTCTGCCTTATGGAGGGAGCTGGGATTGGTGAGGACTGTTCGCACCGACATCGAGAAGCTGCAACGCAAGCTATCAACAATCCAGAAGGTGCTTGATGATGCCGAAAGAAGATCCATCACTGACAAAGCTCTGCGAGGTTGGCTGAGGAAGCTCAGAGATTGGGCTCTCGATGCAGAAGATGTGATGGAAGAGTTCCAAACCGAAGCACTGCGGCGAAGGATGGAGAGACATGATCTCATAACCGGAAAGGTGCGCGACTTGTTTTCCTCAAACAATCCCATTAAATTTCGATATAAGATGGCTTCCAAGATAAAAGAGATTAGAGAGAGATTTGATGAAATCGCTGAGGAGAACAAAGAATTTAATTTGATGGTGAAATCTGACTCAGTTAGGCCTGTGGACCGTGAGACCAGCTCATTAGTGGATGAATCTGAAATTTGTGGAAGAGATAAAGATGAGGAGGAGGTCATGAAATTCTTAATTGACCGAGACAATGAGAAAAATATCTCTGTCCTTCCCATATTTGGCCTTGGTGGAGTTGGAAAGACCACCCTTGCTCAAATTGTGTACAGCAAGGATGGAGTTAAGGAGCAATTTGAACTTCGAATGTGGGTGTGTGTGGGTGAAAATTTTGATGTCAAAGTAGTCTCGCAGAAATTGATCGAACAGGTTAAAGGGGGACCTAGTGACCATGCCTTGAATTTGGACACCAGCTTATCTTTCTTGAAAGCAAAAATGAGAGCAACGAAATTTCTTTTGGTCATAGATGATTTATGGATGGAAAAGGAGTCAGAATGGGACAAATGGGACAGACTAAAACCTTTGTTCAATCAGGCCAAACTAGGAAGCAAAATTATCATAACAACTCGCTTTGAAAATGTTGCTTATATGACTGGAACTGTCTCACCTTACAGATTGAAAGAGTTGCAATCCGATTATTGTTGGACCATATTCAGAAAAAGGGCATTTAGGTCTGAGAAAGAGGAAGAGAATCCAGAATTGGTGAAAGTTGGAAAAGAAATCATTAAAAAGTGTGGAGGTTTGCCTTTGGCAGCAAAGGCTCTTGGAAGTCTAATGAGCTCAAAAAGAGGGAAGGTTGAGTGGCAAGCTATAAGAGATGATGATATTTGGAAGTTATCCATAGATGAGATTGGAATTTTACCTGCACTCAAGTTGAGTTATGATCATTTACCTTCACCCTTGAAGCGGTGTTTCACTTATTGTTCTATGTTCCCAAAAGATTATGAATTTGAGATAAACGAATTGATTCAATTGTGGATGGCTGAAGGACTCATTGATACATCAGATACTTCTTTACATGCAGAGGATATTGGTAAGCAGTACTTCAATAATTTGTTGCAGAGGTCATTTTTTCAAGATGTTAAAATGGATGAGTACAATAACATAGACAGATGCAAGATGCATGATTTAGTTCATGATCTTGCATGTTCACTTGCAAATGATGAATCTTGGTTCACAGAGAATGGCATTGAAAACATTCCATCTGGATGTCGATATTTATCAATTGTAGATTGTGATGTATCATCAACCCCTTTAAAGACTATTTACGAAGCAAAGAAGTTGAGATCACTTATTATGCCGGATCTCATAGAGTTTGATATGCATGAATTTATGTTCAATGTAACAAAAAATCTCACTCAGTTGCGTGCATTGGATTTAAATAGTTGTGAAATTAAGAAGTTGTCTGATAGAATAAGCAGATTAAAGCATCTACGGCTTCTTGACCTATCAGATACTAGCATCACAACATTACCTACGTCAATCACAAGACTTTACAATTTGCAGACATTGAATCTCAAATATTGTGACAGACTACAAAAGCTGCCTGAAGGCATATCTAGACTTTCCAATTTGCAGACATTGAATCTCATTAATTGTGAAAAACTACATGAGCTGCCTGAAGATATAAGCAATCTAATCAACCTTAGGCACTTGAATATATCATATTGTGATGGTTTGTCTTGCATGCCTCGTGGACTGAGCCGATTGACTAATCTTCAGACATTAGGGATGTTCATTGTTGCTCAGGAGAATGGGCGTACAATCACGGAGCTCCAACATTTAAACTCTATTCAAGATAGTTTGGAAATTAGAGATCTGCAGCATGTGAAGGATCAAAATGAAGCCATGCAAGCAAACCTAAAAGCAAAAATAAGATTGATTTCCCTGGTGCTTCGATGGGAAAAAGGCTCAGATGAGACACAAGAATCATCTACTAATGTGGCAGAAGAGGTACTTGAGATGCTTCAACCTCATCATAATCTGGAGTGTTTGAAAATAAATAATTACATGGGCAACAGATTACCTACTTGGATATCAGCTTCATTATCAAAATTGGTCAACCTTAAATTATCGGGGCTCGAGAGGTGTGGCTGCCTTCTACCACTCGGTCATTTGCCTTTATTAAAGAAGCTTGCTGTGAGCTGCATGCATGCCGTGAGGAGAATCGGAGATGAGTTTTATGGGGATGATGGTGGCAATGCATTCTTGTCACTGGAGGAGTTGTCTTTAAATGATATGCCCAATTTGAAAGAATGGGATACAGAACCAATGACAGCAGGAAGAAAGATGACAGTCTTCCCTTGCCTTACCCAGTTAGCAATAATAAAATGCCCTAAATTGATGGTGCAGCCGTGTATCCCATGCTCCGTGGAGAATCTTATAATAGAAGACAGCAATGAGATGCTCTTATCAGCAGGGAGCCTTGCAGGGTTGTTCAAACTTAAAGAGTTGCTGATAAGATCATGCCGCCAATTGACGGTGCAGCTATATATCCCATGCTCCGTAGAGAATCTTTCAATAAGAAGCAGCAGTGAGATGCTCTTATCAGCAGGGAGCCTTGCAGGGTTGTCCAAACTTAAAAATTTGAGTATTGACATATGCGGAGTGTCGTTATCATCTTTATCTGAGTGGTGGGATGGGTTGCAATGTCCCGCTAGCCTTGAGATTCTCAATATTTGGCCTCGTGATAAGCTGACCTGTTTGCCAAAAGGCATTATGTACCTGCCCTCCCTCCGCAGCCTTAACTTATGGGATTTCAAAAATCCTAGTTTAGACTGGGAAGGAAGGAAGCAGCAGCCCACCCCCTTCTTCACTGCCCTCCGATCTCTTTTGATAGAAGCCAGCAAGTTGACTGCTTTGCCAGAGTGGATAGGAGGCATCACCTCACTGCACGAACTATGTATTTGGAGTTGTCCCAACCTAGCAATGCTGCCGGATGGCCTGCGACAACTCACTGCACTCCAACACTTGTGGATCCAGGAATGCCCCCAACTAACAAAGCGTTGCAAGAGGGAGACAGGAGAGGACTGGCACAAGATTGCTCATATCCCGAACATCATCATCTGGCCACAAGCAGTAGATGGAGAAGAAAGCAATGAAAAATGCACCTTTGCTGTGAAATTTCTTGATCGATTTGGATTTAGACGCTGCATGGGTCACAGCTGAGGTGCCACCAGCTCCATCCAGTGGCAAAGAAAAAGGTATCCTATATTTTCTAATTTTCTATTTGCAAATTTAACTTAAAATGCAAATTCTTAAGTTCCAATGTGACTGTTGGCTTGTTGCTAAAAAATTGTTAAATTCATCCAAATATGTACCTGTTGGATGCTTGCTTATTTTCATACAATCCACCATGGTGAGTGATTAGAAAGATTCACTTAACTTTACTAAATTATGAAATTTCTAATTTGGTTTCGTCCTTTTTGTCCATGGACAGGACTTCCTGGATTGTGCTTTGGTTTAAGAAGCTCAGCTGTCATTTCAATTACCTGAATGATCACCCTCGATGAGCTTGGCCATCATGTCATGCCAGTACACCATGAAAGTCTAACGGAGCTTCAGAACCTACTCTTGGAGAGATGATGCCATAAAGGAAAGAGTCAAAAATTGGCACCAGAGTGCTTGCTTTTAACTATAAACAAAAGATATCCATGTTTGCTTTGGTCTCTATATGTGTGTTCTTCAGTCTTAACGCTGCTAATTTTTATTACCACGAACCATGTCTTCTACTTTTTCTTGTTAAAGTACGGTCAAGTTATGTCTGAACAAATCTCGAGTATTATATTGTCAGAACGTCATCTAAGTTTTTTTTTTTTTATTTTTTTTATTTTTTAATGTCCTCTTGTTTTTTGCTAGTCAACCTTATGTATTATTTTCTCAAACTAGAATTCCTTACGTTCCTTTGGGTTGTATTCCAAAAACCAGTGTGATTCCATAAATTTCTTGGTCTTTTACTATTATTGGTGTATAGTTTCTTGATAGCATAGCGCTCGATTTGTTTCTGTGTGTATTTATTACATGTCATTTGGATTATATTATATTACCTTCAGACCATAAGTTATGTTTTTAGATGTTATCATTCCATAAGTGGGTAATTAAAGTTGCTTCAGTGTTATACTCAGTCATAGCTCTTTCAAATTATGTCTCTCCCTTGCACATTTGGCTTCTTTTCTTGGTCTACATTTTTTAATGAGTCATATTCTCGTCCAATGTTAGTTTTATATGGCTTGTGTCTTCTCATGAGATGCCAACCACTGCCCTGAATCTAAGACATTACAGGGGACAATAGATTCTGCTGGAGCTTCTTCAACAGATGCAAATTTGGACTCCAGCAGTCATATCTAATTGAATTGGAATGCTATGTGAGAATAGAAAATTAGAATAAATCAAACATCTACTCTCAAGTGCAGTCAAAAACACAAAAGGCAGAATTTAGAGATGAATGAAGAATTGTTTGAAGGGGTTATATTCATTTGTTCATTACTTATTTTGAGAAATTGACCAGTTAGCTTGAGGTATCATGCAGGACCAATCTCGGGTGTCTACAGGGGAGAGGGAGTGAGCAGCAGCCTCCCCCTCTTCTTTGCTGCCCCTTCAGCATCTGGAGATATCAGGAAGCAATGCATCAATGTCTTTCACAAGATCTGCTCGGAGGCCTCACCCCATTCCAGGTTCTCACACCATCTCATTGCTTTAACTTGGCAATGTCAATAAATGTTCTGTGACAGCTTCCAACACTTCAGGAACCAATGATTGAAAGCTTCTCCCCCAAAGCTGGCAAGGTGATGAGAGGGAGAGAGAAGAGAACTGGAACAAGACTGTTCAAATCCCAGATGCTGTAATCACTCTAAAAGAAACCTGCCCATCAATATATGCGATTATAGACTTTGAACAGGAAACAAACTGAGAAGAGAGCAGCAGAAGATCTATTGCTACTCAACCTAGCTGGCAGTTAGGATTAGCAACTTGGATATATGGGCTATGGCTGAGGCGACAGAATGGAACTACCTTTGTCTGTTCGTCACCTTCCCCCTTGCTCTTTGATTTGCTTTCACCACATATTGTTTGCTGTACGCCCACCATTATATGCCATTGTCCAAACTCTGTGCTTATTTGTTTCATTAATAATCTTAGGCTCTTGCTTGTTTTCAAAGTCCTAGAATATTTCCTCTTGGTTGAGATTGATGCATATTATAGATATTTTTTCTTAGAACTTGCTGTCCTCTCTCTTGGAAGTTCACTCTTTATTGTGTGTTCTGGAAGAATTTGTAAAATCTACATCTTTTTCCCCTTGCAATCTCAATACCCACTCTAAAACTTGTTGTTTACAAACTCCAAGAATATTGCCCCTTAGTTGATTGAGGCATGCCATATGTGTTCCTTTTCTTTGAATCTGCTATTTTTTGTTTGCTAATTCGCACTTTATTCTACATATCTACACCTTCTACTCCTTGCAGTCTCAATGCTCACTGTAAAGCTTGTGCAGTTTTTTCTCTTAAACAAAACTTCAACTTGAATTCTGTTTAGCATGCTCTTTCCTAATATTCAAAATCAGTAATGAGCTTATGACCCTCCTATTTCTTTCTCTGATGCTATATTCTTATAAGCGGCATCCCTCTGAAAGATTGTAAAATTTCTTAAGATCTGCATGAATGTTTTAGTGCCACTAAATTATCTTATTCTCTCTCTGTAGGCATTAGAGGCTGTATTTTGCTGCATGGCAAGCTGATTGACTACCCCTATGCAGTGCGAAGGGACTTGCCAACCACGCTTGCAAGCCTTGCGTAACTTCAAATTTCCAATTTCTCTATTCTTCCGAGAAATAATGCCAAAAAAGAGAGATGCAACTCTCAGCACTAGAGAACTCACCTCCAAGTGGTGGACATGAGATCTTCATTTTTTTTTTTTTTTTAATCAGCGTCTATTTTTGCTGAATTATATTGCTGAGATGCTCCTATGTAAATCATTTTTGTTATACCTGGACAAAAACATCCTGAAGATTTTCCCTCATTATTGGTGTGGCCATCAGAAATCTTTTTTTTTTCCTGGAACCAGCTCTAGCTGGGATGATCATTTACATATTATTAATCATACTTCCTCCAAATTTTAGTTATTCTACTATGGATTCTTGAGAATGATTAGGCATGATCAGCTTATATGTTTATATTGTATGTGAGCTTTATGTTTATATTTTGACCTAGCCTTAATGCTCATAGTGGCTAATGTTTCATTTCTCAAAAGTAATGAATAATGTTTCTCAGTCCTCTAGTCTCCTAGCTTCTCGTTGTCTCTTCTTTCTCTCGAACTAAGCTATGGAGGCACTAAGCCATGGTGGTAATTCCAATAAATAAAGCACCAGCGGCAGCTCCTACAATGATAAATGGCCAGATGGGACAATTAAAATAAAACACTGAGATTGGATGTCAAGAAGGATCCAAGATCATGTTTGTTTTCCATGCCAAGTCTATTGTAAAGTTGAAATGACACAACATTCCTCAGAAAATTGAACAACTGCGAACGGATTTTCTTAAAGAAAAGTTTGCTGCGAAGAGTAAACCAAAAATCCCTCGTATTTTTCTGAAGGGCAAGAAACACACGTGCAAAAAACAAATAAGATATCCACAGTGCAAGCAAAGCCTCACTGAACTCGAGCAGGGAAAAGGTGGATTTTTATTTCTCCACTGGCGAGTATTAGTTGGATTGGATCGATCAGAACTTAAAACTATTTGAATTAGGATTACTTGCCAATCATATTATGAAACCAACCTAAAACCCAATTAAATCGACCTAATTTTCTTTTTTTTTTATTTAACATATATTTGATATTTAATTAAAATTTTCTCTTAATTATATTTAATAAAAATTAAAATTTATTAACTATTTCAGTACTTTGCTAAAATATTAGAATTACATTTGATTCCTAGAAAGCCATTTTTTTTTCTTTTAAATTCTATTAAAATAAAAGGCAGCCGATCCTTAAATCAAAATCGAGGAATCGATCTTCAAACCTTAAAATCAATCCAAAAAGAACTGGCTCTTATATTCTATATATAAAACCAATCATATTAATGCTTGAAATTGAACTGAATTGAACCAATCCAACTTATCACATTGAGTTATAGTATCGATTCTTGGGTTTCCGAATCATTGTCCATCTCTACCAATGTCGAAGGAATGATGCAAAATGTAGCTTCATCATTTATATATTATAATTTTCATAAAGATCTAAAAAATGTAGAGATGAGGAGGCTAAAACTTAGATGTGAGAATAGGATGGGTGAAGATAGAAAATTCAAGACTCCATTTTAGATTGTAGAATACATGAGATGTGACATTTTTCCAACAAAATTTGTTATCACGATGGAAAAGCCTCATCCATATGTGTAAATCTCTCAGCAACCAAATTAGGCATAAAGATTGGTAAAGGGCGCACATTCAGGAGGAAAATCCATGAGCAGAGAAGCAGCTACTTCTTGGCAGCTAGGCTCCATAGAATCACTGAACTACCAGGTGCTAAAGCAGTCTGACAAAGATCATTACTCGAGTCCATTCAATTTGATGAAGTCCAATCCTCCAGAATTTTCCTTCATCTGTTGCACCATCCAAGCCATCTTTATATGTTTCTCTTGCAAAAAAAACTCCTAACAGCACTCCAAATCCAGCTAAGATAGTCATGACATACAAGAATAATCTTTTCCATCAAAAAGAGAGTGTAATGCCCTGTTTCACCATTGAACATCAGCAGAACCTTTCTCCTCAAGCGGGTGTAATACACGGAAGACCCAATGTACGTAAGCTTAGTCACCTGCAACACAGCTTCTAAAACAATCCTGTTTTATATGAATTACATGCTTTCAGCAACATTCCAACTATGAGCACAAAGCTAACAAATATGGCAGCCTTTTTTCTAACCAAAATGTGGGAAACGTTCCAGATCTGACCTGATAAGATCTTATTAGAGACCTAAGGAAAGTTGAGACATCTATGCAGTAAGGTATGAAAATAATAAAACAACCGTAGGAACAAACATATTCTTTGTAGAACATTGAAAATTTGGATTTGAAAAAATGAATAGGTTACACATGAATGTGCTCATGTTATTCAGAAAATGATTGAGAGCATAGTTCAATAGGGATCTATTAAAGTTTAAGGACTGAACAAAATTAGATGGTGAAATGTATACTGCTTGAGATCACAAGGCGAAATTCTGCCTCTTATTATACCAGAAAAATATTGGTGGTCATTTGGAGTGCCTTTGACAATCATTCTCTATTGTCAATTATACTTGTGAAAAACTAGGGGTAGAAAAACTACATGCCCTATCCAAGGCCTTCCAGAAACTTGAATACCAGGAACTATTTACCATTAAATGTATGGAAGAACTATCTTACTAATTATAAAATTCATATAAATTTTATATGTTTTATAGGATCAAATTCTACAGGATTTGTAGCAATAATAGGCACATAAATATTTGATTTTCTCCGCAATGTTTCTGACTGTATGTAAATGATGTTATAAATAAAAAGAAATTTAAGGTATAAGAGGATGATAAAATGAGCTTTTGAATTTTTTGATAGTATAGGAGAACTCAGAAATGGGGAGGGAATGCCACCCCTTGAGCATTTGCTAATAAAATTCTTCTCAACTCAGTTGGAGGATTGTCATACCATGTGATAGCATCCGGATGATTGAGGCTTTGAATGGTTGCGATTGAAGCCTGATTTTTAGAAAAAACTTAAAAAATACTTTATTTGAGCCCTAAATACCTTAAAGGTGTCACACAAAAAAAAAAAAAAAAGTGCAGATCCTTATTCTCTAGCAATCCTTTTGGCCAAATTTTATTGATTCCATCTACCACATGTGTTTATGGCTCTTATTCTAGGACTGCTCTGTTGCCATCAAATGAGCTAGCTCTTCGGTGCATCGTACTGATACTCGTGGCATGTCTAATATTATTGATTTCATCTTTTATAGCACACTGGTAGCAATCTTTTTTGTCTAACTTCATTAATTCCATCTACCATATTGGTGTGTGGCTCCAAGTCTTGGGCTGCTCCATTACAATTAAACGAGAGATATGGCTCCAATTCAAATAATACTTTTTATCTAACTTTCTTTTAAGTAAAACTTTACATTATTACAAGCACTATCAATAGTAAAAATTAAATGCCTAGCATCTTTTTAGTTAATATTAACACTTTTGGTTAGCTTTTTTTTTTTTACAGGTACTTAAATAGTTAAATAGAAGTAATATGTGAAAGCTCATGCTGATTTATAGCTCTGCAACTCCAACAAGAAAAAAATACTAAGAAAAATTCTAAGCCACCAACTTTCTCCCTAACAAAACATCAAGAGTTTCTAGAACAATACATGATTATTGCCCTTGGTCGTAAAAAGAGAGAAGACCACACAAGTGATTGATTCATACCTTACATAAATACACTACATCATCTGAGTCTAATAATTTAAAGTAACTTAAAACATTTTGCACGAAAGCCTCAATTATAAAATCGCATATGCCTCCATTATGTATATGATGCAATCATACATCTATTATATAGATAAAATAGCATGATCGAAGCAAACAAACATAGCACTCTTATTTGTAAGTAAACTAAATGAAGTTTATTTCCAGGTGGAATCTAGAATGTGGACGGCAAGATTTATACACAAATGAATAGTAAAGGTTTTCTTTGTTTTACACTCTTGTGAATAAGTGTTTGAAGTCTTATAATCTTTTAGCTAATATATAAAATTAAATTAATGATTTATTTAGGATAGCTATTGTTTTTAGCTGTTGATCAACAGTTCTCGCATAGCTAATAAAAAAACAACCATCTAGAGGCATTCCAATAAACGATCCAAAGGGGGTCTTGATAAAAGGTTGCAAGGAGAAAACATCAGTCTTGGGATCCCTTCGCTGTATCAAAATCCAGAAAAGCATCATAAATAGGCTAGCTAGTGATGTTAGAAAGGACAAAACACTGGTACCATTTTTCATTCATGTATTATGAGACATCGGTTGTACGTTTTTGCATATTGTATTTGTGTTTTCATGTACATCGAAAGACGTAGTAGCATCTTCCCAATCCGCCAAGCATCACGAATGCTTATAGGTATGGAGTCTTTAAGCAAGATGTTGGAGGTTTTTACATAGGCAATCCAGGTAGCAGGTTTTCAAATCTTCTTAATTTATAATTACTTATTAACTCAATCAAAAAGAAAAATATTCCTCCAAATCCACGCAGCTCATATCTTTTTAAAAAAATTAAAAATAAAAAATTAATGAAAGAAAGTACGTTGTAGATCTCTTCTTTTGATGCAAATCCTCTTCATTTCATTAATTTTTTTAAATCTATAAATTATGATATATATTAGGGGTAAAAAATTAAATTTGTGCTCTTTTCTTTTACTATCGATGATTTTATCCTTTGAATCATAACATATATCCTTATTTTATGTTAGTAAGATCATCTTTATTTTAATATAATTTTTTTTTAGCTAAAAGATGAGAAGGTTTAAATTCTCTACTATAGTATAGAGGACTATTCTTTTTATTTGATTTCCTCTCCTAGTTAAAAAAAAAAAAAAAGATGATTTTTCCTTTTTATATAAATGCAATCCAATCCAAATCAGATTAAATATGATATGATATAATATTATATTATTATAATTATATTATAATGTTAAATTTGACTATTTCAATATTTTAAAACTATGGATCAATTCTCTGCAAGTTGATCTATGGCTAATTTGCATGTTGGCTTACATATTTTTAGATCTCATTTACATTGCAAATGCAACTTGACTGTCAACATGTGGTTAAATTACAACATTTCAAATAAATGAGATGAAATACATTATTTAATTGCAACTTTAAATAATTTTTAAATATTTATTATTATTAATTTTATACATTGGAGATGTATTATGCAAATAATAAAATTTAGATAAATTTTATACATCTTGTAGGTTCAAACTTTATAGGATATATGGCATTTGTCATATGTTCAGATGATAATGATGTGTCAAGGTATAACAGCCACATTAACGAAAGATCTCGTTGAAGTACCTAAGAGGTCTGTGTCAAAAAAAAAAAAAAAAGAAAAAAAAGAAAAAAAAAGAAAAGAAAAGAAATACTTGAGAGATGTTTAAAACATAATCTAAATAGTATACAAACCCTTCATCGCTCATTGGCTATACAAGCAATATTTATTCCTTCCATCTGTCACATTGGTGCGTGGCTCCAAGTCTTTGGGCAACTCCATAACCACCAAACGAGCTGCAGGAGCACTGCACCATCATCATTCATACTATGTCCCTGCTACTTTCCTACCCTTAACAGTGGATTAGGTGTCAGTTTCTCCATTCGGCTCCCTCTTGTCGCATATGGTTTTGAAAAGTTCTTAGTCCATTAGCTCCTAAGTCCTACGAATAATATTCATTCCTCTCAATTATTGGTGTTTGGACAATCTAACCACTTTAAGTCCCCATTCATCCTAAGCAAGGCCTCTCAGTAGGGTGGGGGGAAGATCAAAGCTTTTGGTCTTCACTTTCTTGCTCAAACCATCCTCTGAAATCATGGCAGAATTAGCACTAGCACCTGCCCGTCCTGTTGTGGATGGGCTCATGAAGGGGTTGGGCCCCACATTAACAAAGGAGCTGTAGCTAAAATGTTGAGGAGTGTTCGCACTGGCATTAGAATTTCAATAGAGAGGAAATAAAAAGACCAAAAATAAGAAGTATAGACTCCATTTACCATCCACTAGAACATCAATAACAATAGAGATAAAATTTTATTTTTTTCTTCTTGATTGGATCAAATCTCATTTGGTAAGCTACCAACATAGCCTTGAAATTACGGTAGAGCCATGCTTTTGATTAGAAATGTTATTTAATTCATGACAACAAGGTTCCAATAATTTCAGTTGACTTACTTGACTTAAGTTAAAGACAAGTGTGGTTGCAGCCATGGGTTAAATGGATTTGATGCCATAGGCACCGTTTTCAAATCACAAGTTATTTCATTTAAACGAATCTTCTCATCAATTGCTGTTGTTTATTATGTCATACAACATGTTAATGGAAGCTATTGGTTTGTTGGCAAACGGACTGATCAGTCCATTAGCATTAAATAATATTACTTACTTAGCCCCCATTTAAAAATGAGATAAGAAGGCATATCCCTACTTTATCCCAATTAACTTGGTAAATACTCTTAGTTATGAGTCAAGATAAGTGAAATATGACTTTTGGTCAATGCTCCTATAACCTTGCTAAACCAAATATAAATTAGATTTATAACTTTAATCCCTAATTAATTTTGCAAAATGACCATTCTACCCTTGATTATTTTTTCTTTTTTATTGATTTACTACTTTATATAATTATTGTGAAAAATTATAAAATATAACATATAAAATATTATTATATTTTTAAGGATAATTATAAAAATAAAATATTTAATAAAAAGTTATTTGTTATTGGTATGTATACATCTGAAATAAAAAGTTATTCTTCACTTCTACTCTGATTCTTCTCCTTGAAGGATTTATTAACGTTACGTCAGCATTTTATCTGTGTCTCCTTACCGCTTTAAATCGTTGCACAAACTTGAAAGTTTTACCACAGCTTTGTTTTGATTTTACATCCAAAAAATAAAGTATTAAGTATTGCTTGGCATGCTCATTTTTAAACTCCAAGTGCTTCATCTCTAAGCAACTGCCTGGTATTATCTTTCTTGGAATGCTATTGTTTGCTCGTTTACCTTCAGCACCCTGTCCATTATTTATTTTGCTTTCCAGCTCCAC
The DNA here is from genome assembly GCA_017589505.3 of Metroxylon sagu. Taxonomy (NCBI): domain Eukaryota; kingdom Viridiplantae; phylum Streptophyta; class Magnoliopsida; order Arecales; family Arecaceae; genus Metroxylon; species Metroxylon sagu. The sequence continues at coordinate 238,737 of JACVBY030000422.1, forward strand.
CGTAGATGCGACACCGACTTCCAAAATGAATGAGCGAATGAACCGAATTTCAAGCCGTCGTCGGCCTTTTAAATATTATAAGTTACTGAATTCGTACGTGTTAACGGGCAAATCAAGGGACGCCAGGTCACCCACACCAAGAAAATCAAATTTGGATCTACGTGGAAGGCAAATCGGAGCAAGAGTCATCAAACGGCCATCTCCCCGCCATCGCGCTGTGGTGCCCTGTAGCAGATTCCTCCAGTTTGGTCACATTACGAGGAGTCATGAGGTAGACTTGTAAGGCCCGTCGAATTGGACCGGTCCAATCCCACCGGCGCGTACGATTGCACGCGAAATCAGCGAAAAAATTCCTTCTTTCCTGTGTGAGTTCTTCATCGAAACCGAAGGGGGTAGCCTAGGGTTTTACTGGGCCACCCTTCTCTGCATGAAGGGGTAAAACCTTTTCATCATCAAAGAAAAGGAGATTGAGAGAGAGAGGAAAAAGGGGGAGGAAAAGAGGAACCATATTCCTCTGCCCTTCTACGGAGGAGTACCGCCGTTGAGGTATCGTCAGAAAGGAGAGATAAGTTCTCGGCGAGTCATCGACAAAGGAAAGAGAGAGAGCGCCAGTGGTGGTCGCAGTGAGGGGATCACGGGGAGAGGAAAAAAAAAAAAAGAAAGAAAGAAAGAAAGAGAGAGAGAAAAAGTCGACGATGCCGGCTGTTGCCGATCGCGAGTCCGATCGCCACCATCGCCGGAGGAGGTAAGGAACCATGGCCAGCGGCCATGATGTTCCGATGGTATGGGTGGAGAGGAGGAGAAGAGCGCGGGAAAGCAAGGGGATCGGAAAAAGAAAAGGAAGGGGAGAGGAAAGAAAAAAAATAAAAGAAAAGAAAGAAAAAAAAAAGAAAAAAAAAGGAAATAAAAAAAAAAAGGAAAGGAGGAGGGTGAGTGCTGGACTGCGACGCAGGCCCAATAATGGGTTCTGAAAAGAAGAATTAATTTTTATTTTATTTTTATTTAATAAAAATTTTATTTTTATTGATTAAATAAAATGTATGTAAATTATATCAGTTGAAGGGGACGACCGGCATGACAGGGCTAAGCCAAATTCGAGTCGTCAGTGAGGGGTTGTTAGCCGGATCATTAAGTAAGAATTTTTCTACATAATTTTTACCATTATAAAATAATGGCTTGAAATTCATGCAATAAGCTGATTTAATTTAATTGCTAGTTTTCATGATTTACATTTGGGTGAATTATGAATTTCATGCTATCTCCTAATGTTTGGTTTTGAATGATAAATTTTTTTGCCTAATTATGATTTATGAAATTTGATTATTTCGAAATTGTACAAGCTACAATTTAGTTGATTATTTTGGGATAATTATGTCATGTGATTATGAATTGATCATTAACAAATTGGAGAAGCGTGATTTTTATTTGATTGCATCGATATATTGTTAGTCATGATAGAAGTTGAGATGCATTGATATGTGTGCCATATGTTGGTTGCAATGCATAAGTGCATGAGGGTTGATGCTCTGGGCTGGCCATGTGAGAGCCCCACCACAGGCCGAAAATATGGTAGTGTTGCCCGTCACAAGCTGGAATGTGACATTGTGAGCCCCACCATAGGCTAGAAATATGATAGTTGCCCGTCACAGGTTGGAGTGTGACATTGTGGGTGCCCCATCATAGGTCAAAAATGTGGTTATGGTAGCCTAGAGCTAAAGACCATGTGAAATTGAATCCAAAGTATGATTGGTTGAGTCTGAAATAATTGGTGTGTGTTACATGATTGCATGATGGCATCTACATTTATCGGTTTGGTAGTTTAGTTTTACATATTTATATGAATCTATATGTGTATTTATATCATAAAGATTGTATATTAAATTGTTATGTAAGAAGGTAAATTTTATGTAGGGCATTCTTACTGGGCTATTTAGCTCATTATATCCATTGAATTTTTTTTACAAATCTGAGGTGATTAATCCGATGGGATGGGATGGAGTGACGTTACAGCTATTGCTATTAGTTAGATAGATATAAATTTTATGTTAAATAAATTTTTAAAGATTATAGAAAAGATAAATAATGAACTTATGTTTATGATGCTAGTGGATGTTTGTTCAGGTTTTAAATTATGATAATTATTATTTTTTTTAATAATAAAGTTTTTATGAAATATAATATGCATTGCTCATAACAGATCTTTGCATGGTCTCTAGGGCTTGCCTTAGAATTCATGTGGCCATGTCATGTGGCTAAATCAGATGGTGGATTCGGGGTGTGACAAGACTCCTCCACCGCCCTCAATTATTGGTGTTGGAGGATTCAACCCCTCCAAGTCCCCACTCATCTCAAGCAAAGGCCTCTCAGTAGGGTGGGGGGAAAGATCAAAGCTTGTGGCCTTCGTTCCCTTGCTCAAACCATCCTCTCCTCTGAAATCATGGCACACTTAGCAGTAGGAGCTGCCAGTCCTGTTGTGGGACTGGTGATCAAGAAGTTGGCCTCTGAGTTATGGAAGGAACTGGGACTGGTGAGGATTGTTCGCACCGACATCCGGAAGCTGCAAAGCAAGCTATCCACAATCCAGAACGTGCTTCATGATGCCGAAAGAAGATCCATCACTGACGAAGCACTGCGAGGTTGGCTGAGGAAGCTCAGAGATGCGGCTCTCGATGCGGAAGATGTGGTAGAAGAGTTCGAGACCGAAGCACTGCGGCGAAGGATGGAGAGACATGATCGCATCGCTGGAAAGGTGCGTGACTTCTATTCCTCAAACAATCCAATTGCGTTTCGATATAAGATGGCCCGCAAGATAAAAGACATTAGAGAGAGATTGGATGATATCGCAGACGAGAGGTTGAAATTCCATTTGGCTGAGGGATCCGCCTCAGAAGGGGTTGTAGATCGAGAGACCTTTTCATTCGTGAATATATCTGAAGTTTATGGACGAGATGGTGATAGAGAGGAAGTCATAAATTTCTTAGTCAGCACAAATAACGAGGAGGATGTCTCGGTTCTTCCAATAGTCGGGTTGGGCGGAGTTGGAAAAACTACCCTTGCTCAGTATGCATATAATGATGAACGATTGAATGGAAGATTTGATCATAAAGTTTGGGTTTGTGTCTCTGAAACTTTTAATATTCATCGAATTATGAGGGCAATTATTGAAAATGTCACCAACAAAAAGTGTGAATTCTCAGAATTGCAATCTATGGGACATCAACTTGTAACAGAATTGAGTGGGAAAGTATTCTTGCTGGTGCTAGACGACGTTTGGAATGAGAGTGATGCAGAGTGGGAAAAGCTAAGAACTTTATTAAGGGTTGGCAAAATATGTAAAATAATCACGACAACACGAAGTGACAGAGTTGCCGAGATTATGGGAACTGTGGCTCCAAAAAAATTGCAAGGTTTGGATGAGGATGATTGCTGGACTCTATTCAAGCAAAGAGCATTTGGGAATGAGACAGAAGAAGAGAACCTAAGATTGGTTGAAATTGGAAAGGAGATCGTTAAAAAGTGTAAAGGTGTGCCTCTGGCAGTAAAGGCTCTTGGAAGTTTAATGAGGTTTAAAAGAGAGGAAGTCGAATGGCTATCTATCAAAAATGATGAGATTTGGAAGTTACCCATGGACAAGTTTGGAATTCTGCCTATGCTAAAGCTGAGTTACGATCATTTACCTTCTCACTTGAAACAGTGTTTCACTTATTGTTCCATGTTCCCAAAAGATTATATGTTTACAATAAAGAGTTTGATTCAATTATGGATGGCTGAAGGACTCATTGATACATCAGATACTTCTTTACATGCAGAGAATATTGGTAAGCAATACTTCAATAATTTGTTGCAGAGGTCATTTTTTCAAGATGTTCAAATGGATTTGGATAATAACATGGACACATGCAAGATGCATGATTTAGTTCATGATCTTGCATGTTCACTTACAAAGGATGAATCTTGGTTCATAGAGAAGGGCAAGGAAAGCATTCCATTTGGATGCCGATATTTATCAATTGTAGATCGTGATGTATCATCAACCCCTTTAAAGACTATTTACAAAGCCCAAAAATTGAGATCACTTGTTATGTGCATCTCAGAAATTTTGATATGCATGAATTTATATTCAATGTAACAAAAAATCTCACCCAGTTGCGTGCATTAGATTTAACTTTGTGTAGAATTGAGAGGTTGTCCGGTAGATTAAGCAGATTAAAGCATCTACGACTCCTTAACCTATCACATACTACCATCACAACACTGCCTACGTCGATCACAAGACTTTACAATTTACAGACATTGAATCTCGAATATTGTTATATGCTACAAAAGCTACCTGAAGGCATATCTAGACTTTACAATTTGCAGACATTGAATCTCGAATATTGTTATACATTACAAGAGCTACCTAAAGGCATATCTAGTCTTTACAATTTGCAGACATTGAATCTCGAACATTGTCCTACACTACAAGAGCTGCCTGAAGATATAAGCAACCTAATCAACCTCAGACACTTGAATATATCATATTGTAATGGTTTGTCGTGCATGCCTCGTGGACTAAGTCGATTAAGTAACCTTCAGACATTAGGAATGTTCATTATTGCTCAGGAGAATGGGCATACCATTACAGAGCTCCAACATCTAAACTCTATTCAAGGTCACTTGGACATTAGAGGTCTACAACATGTGAAGGATCCAAATGAAGCCATGCAAGCAAACCTCAAGGCAAAGATGAGATTGGATTGGCTGGAGCTTCAATGGAAATTTGGCTCAAATGGGGTACAAGAACCATCATCTACTAATGTGGCAGAAGAGGTACTTGAGAGACTCCAACCTCATCATAATCTGAAGGAGTTAAGGATATATGATTACATGGGCAGTAGATTACCTACTTGGATGTCATCTTCATTATCAAAATTGGTCCAGCTCTATTTGATTGGCCTCGAGAGGTGTAGTTGCCTTCTACCACTCGGTCGATTGCCTTCATTAAAGGAACTCACTATAGATGGAATGCATGACATTAGGAAAATCGGACAGGAGTTTTACGGGAATGATAATGGCAGTGCATTTCCATTGCTAGAGAAGTTGGACTTATGGAACATGCCCAATTTGGAAGAATGGGATACAGAACCAATATTGGCAGGAAGAAAGATGACAATCTTCCCTCGTCTTATCCAGTTATGTATAACATCATGCCCCAAATTGACGATGCAGCCATGCTTTGCAGAGAAAATTTTAATAGAAGACATCAGATTAATTAAATGGATGGCAATTCCAAATCTAGTCAAGCTCTTTTTATCAAAGGTTGATAGGTGTGACTGCCTTCCAGCACTTGGTCAATTACCTTCATTAAAGTATCTCAGTGTAAGCAGCATGTATGCTATAAGGAGAATCGGAGATGAGTTTTATGGGGATGATGGTGATAGTGCATTCTTGTCACTGGAGGAGTTATTTTTATATGACATGCCCAATTTGGAAGAATGGGATACAGAACCAATGATAGCAAAAAGAAAGATGGCAATCTTCCCTTGCCTTGCCCAGTTAAAAATAACAAAATGCCCCAAATTGATGGTACAGCCATGTATCCCATGCTCTGTGGAGGAACTTACAATAGAATGCAACAGTGAGATGCTCTTATCAGTAGGAAGCCTTGCAGGGTTGTCCAAACTTAAAAAGTTGCTGATAAGATCATGCCCCAAATTGACGGTGCAGCTATGTACCCTAAGCTCTGTAGAGAATCTTTCAATAACAGACAGCAATGAGATGCTGTTATCAGTAGGGAGCCTTGCAGGATTGTCCAAACTTAAAAAGTTGAGTATTGACGCATGTGGAGTATCGTCATCATTGTCGTCTGAGTGGTGGGATGGGCTGCAATGTCCCGCCGGCCTTGAGGAGCTACAAATTTGGCCTCGTGATGAGCTAACCTGTTTGCCAGAGGGTATTATGTACCTGCCTTCACTCCATACCCTTTCCTTATGCAATTACAAAAATCTTAGTTTAGACTGGGAAGAAAGGAAGCAGCCGCAGCCCATTCCCTTCTTCACTGCTCTCCGATGTCTTATGATAGAAGAAGTCAACCAGTTGACTGCTTTGCCAGAGTGGATAGGAGGCATCACCTCACTGCACCGACTAGATATTCGGAGCTGTCCCAACCTAGCAATGCTGCCAGATGGCTTGCGACAACTTACTGCACTCCAATACTTATCTATCAACAATTGCCCCCAATTAACAAAGCGTTGCAAGAGGGAGACAGGAGAGGACTGGCACAAGATTGCTCATATCCCGAACATCAACATCTGGCCAGAAATAGTAGATGGAGAAGAAAGCAATGAAAGATTCACTTTTGCTACGAAATTTCTCGATCGATTTGGGTTTGCACGCTGCACGGGTCACAGCTGAGGTGCCACCAGCTCCATCTAGTGGCAAAGAGAAAGGTATCCTATATTTTTCTAATTTCTATTTGCAAATTTGATTTAAAATGCAAATCCTTAAGTTCCAATGTGGTTGTTGGCTTGTTGCTAAAAAAATTGTTAGATTCATCCAAATATGTACCTGTTGGGTGCTTGCTTATTGTCATACAATCCACCATTGTGAGTGATTAGAAAGATTTACTTAACTTTACTAAATTATGAATTATCTAATTTGGTTTAGTCCTTTTCGTCCATGGACAGGACTTTCTGGACTGTGCTTTGGTTTGAAAAGCTCAGCTATCATTTCAATTACCTGAACAATCACCCTCGACGAGTTTGGCCATCATACCGTGCCAGTACACCATGAAAGTCTAACAAAGCTTCAGAACCTACCTTTGGAGAGATGATGCCATAAAGGAAGGAGTTAAAAATTGGCACCGGAGTGCTTGCTTTCAACTCATAAACAAAAGATATCCATGTTTGCTTTGGTCTCTATATGTGTGTTCTTCAGTCTTATGCTGCTAATTTTACTATCACGAACCATGTCTTCTACTTTTTCTTGTGAAAGTACCGTCAAGTTATGTCTAAATACATCTCTAGTATTATATTGTCAGAATGCCATCTAAGATTTTTTTTTTTTTTTTTTTTTTAATGTCCTCTTGTTTTTTGCTAGTCAACTTCATGTATTATTTTCTCAAACTAGAATTCCTGCTGTTCCTTTGGGTTGTATTCCAAAAACCAATGTGATTCCATAAATTGCTTGGTCTTTTACTAGTATTGGTGTATAGTTTCTTGATAGCATAGCGCTCGATTTGTTTCTGTGTGTATTTATTACATGTCATTTGGATTATATTATATTACCTTCAGACCACAAGTTATGTTTTTAGATGTTATCATTCCATAAGTGGGTAATTAAAGTTGCTTCAGTGTTATACTCAGTCATAGCTCTTTCAAATTATGTCTCTTCCCTGCACATTTGGCTTCTTTTCTTGGTCTACATTTTTTAATGAGTCATATGCTCGTCCTATGTTAATTTTATATGGCTTGTGTCTTCTCATGAGATGCCAACCACTTCCATGAATCTAAGACGTTACAGGGGACAATAGATTCTGCTGGAGCTTCTTCAACAGATGCAAATTTGGACTCCAGCAGTCATATCTAATTGAATTGGAATGCTATGTGAGAATAGAAAATTAGAATAAATCAAACATCTGCTCTCAAGTGCGGTCAAAAACACAAAAGGCAGAATTTAGAGATGAATGAAGAATTGTTTGAAGGGGTTATATTCATTTGTGCATTACTTATTTTGAGAAATTGACCAGTTAGCTTGAGGTATCATGCAGGACCAATCTTGGGTGTCTAGAGGGGAGAGGGAGTGAGCAGCAGTTTCCCCCCCTTCTTTGCTTCCCCTTCAGCATCTGGAGATATCAGGAAGCAACGCATCAATGTCTTTCACCAGATCTGCTCGGAGGTCTCACCCTATTCCAGGTTCTCACACCATCTCATTGCTCCAGCTTGGCAATGCCAATAAATGTTCTGACACCTTCCAACACTTCAGGAACCAATGATCCAAGGCTTCTCTCCCAAAGCTGGCAAGGTGATGAGAGGGAGAGAGAAGGGGACTGGAACAAGACTGTTCAAATCTCAGATGCTGCAATCGCTCCAAAAGAAACCTGCCCATCAATATAAACGATTATACACACTGAACAGGAAACAAACAGAGAGGAGAGCAGCAGAAGATCTATTGCTACTCAACCTAAGTGACAGTTAGGATTAGCAACTTGCACATATGGGCTATGGCTGAGGTGACAGAATGGAAACTACCTTTGTCGGTTCGTCATCTTCCCCCTTGCTCTTAATTTTGCTTTCGCCACTTATTGTTCGTTGTACATCCACTCTTATATGCCATTGTCCAAACTCCATGCTTATTTGTTTCATTAATGATCTTAGGATCCTGCTTGTTTTCAAATTCCAAGAATATTTCCTCTTAGTTGAGATTGATGCATATTATAGATATTTTTTCTTAGAACCTGCTGTTGTCTATTTTGCTAGTTAACTCTTTATTGGGTACTGGAAGAACCTGCAAAATCTACATCTTTTGCCCCATATATTCTCAATACCCACTCTAAAACTTGTTGTTTTCAAACTCCAAGAATATTGCCCCTTAGTTGATTGAGGCATGCCATATGTGTTTTTTTTCTTTGAATCTGCTATTTTTTGTTTGCTAATTTGCACTTTATTCTGCATATCTACACTTTTTACTCCTTGCAGTCTCAATGCTCACTGTAAATCTTGTGCAGTTTTTTTTTCCCTTAAACAAAATTTCAACTTGAATAGCATGCTGTTTCCTAATATTCAAAATCAGCAACAATGAGCTTTTAGCATTTCTATTTCTTTCTTTGATAGTATATTTCTTATAAGCAGCATGCATCTGAAAGATTGTCAAATTTCTTAGAATCTGCATGAATGTTTTAGTGTCACTAAATTGCCTTATTCTCTCTCTCTGCAGGCATTTGAGGCTGTATATTGCAGCATGGCAAGCTAGTTGGCTACCCCTTAAATGCAGTGCGAAGGTACTTGCCCGCTACGCTTGAAAGCCTTGCGTAACTCCAGAATCTGTCAAATTTTCAATTTCTCTATTCTTGGGAGAAATAATGCCAAAAAGGAGAGATGCAATTCTCAGTACTAAAGAAATCACCTGCGATTGGCGGACATAAGATCTTCATTTTCTTTTAATAAGTGTCTATTTTTGCTGAATCATATTGCTGAGATGCTCTTATGTAAATTATATATGTTATACCTGGACAAAAACATCCTGAAGATTTTCCCTCATTATTAGTTTGGCCATCAGAAATCCTTTTTTTTTTTTTCCTGGAACCAGCTCTATCTGGGATGATCATTTACATATTATTTATTTATGCATACTTCCTCCAAATTTGAGTTATTCTACTATAGATTCTTGAGAATGATTAAGCATGATCAGCTTCTATGTTTATATTGTATGTGAGCTTTATGTTTATATTTTGACCTAACCTTAATGCTCATAGTGAATAATGCTTCATTTCTCAAAAATAATGAATAATGTTCCTCAGTCCTCTAGTCTCCTAGCTTCTCGTTGTCTCCTCTTTCTCTCGCACTAAGCCATGGAGGTAATTCCAATAAATAAAGCACCAGCGGCAGCTCTTACAATGATAAATGGCCAATCACATGCGACAATTAAAATAAAACACTCAGATTGGATGTCAAGAAGGATCCAAGATCATGTTTGTTTTCCATGTCAAGTCTATTGTAAAGTTGAAATGACGCAACATTCCTCAGAAAACTGAACAACTGCGAACAGATTTTTTAAAGAAAAGTTTGTTGAGAAGAGTAAACCAAAAATCCCCTTTTTTTTTTTTTTTTTTTTCTGAAGGGCAATAAACGCACGTGCAAAAACAAATATGATATCCGCACTGCAAGCAAAGCCTTACTGAACTCAAGCTGGAAAATATGGTGGGAATATGTTGTAGCTTGAAATGGATTTCTTTATCTTCTTTTTTTTAAGTGATTTCTATTTTTCTCCCTAAAAAGGTGAATTTTTATTTCTTAGTTACTAATGGTACACTTGGATACTAGTATCTAAAGGTGAGTATCAATTGGATTGAATCGATTAGAACTTAAAACTATTTCAATTAGAATCACTTGCACCAATCTAAAACCCAATTAAATTGACTCGATTTTCTTTTTTTCTTATTTATTTAGCATATATCTGATATTTAATGATTAAAATTTTCTCTTAATTATATTTAATAGAAAATAGTATTTATTTACTATTCTAGTACTTAACATATTTTAGCAAAGATGTTAGACAATTCATAAAATTTATGTAAAATCTTAGGTTTGATTCTTAGAGAGAGATTTTTTTTCTTTAAAATTCTATTAAAAAAAGAAGGTAGCTGGTTCTTAAATCAGAGGAACTGGTCTTCGGAACCTAGAACTAAAGAGAGCCAATTCCTATATTATATATATATAATCAACCCTATTAATGCTCGGAATTGAATTGAATTGAACCAATCCAACTTTATCATATCGATTTTTGGGTTTCTTGAATCATTGCTCATCTCTACAATATCCAAAGAATGAGGCAAGATGCAGCTTCATCATTTATATATTATAATTTTCATAAAGATCTAAAACAAATAGAGATGGAGAGACTAAAACTTACATGTGAGAATAGGATGGATGAAGATAGAAAATTCAAGACTCCATTTTAGATTATAGATTACATAAGATGTGACGCATGTTTCCAACAAATTTGTTATCTGGATAGAAAAGCCTCATTCATATGTGTAAATCTCTCAGCAACCAAATTAGGCATAAAGATTGGTAAAGGACAAATTCAGGAGGAAAATCCATGAGCAGAGAAGCAGCTACTTCTTGGCAGCTAGGCTTCATAGAGTCACTGCACTACCAGGTGCTAGAGGAGTCTGACAAAGATCATTACTCGAGTCCATTCAATTTGATGAAGTCCAATCCTCCAGAATTTTGCTTCATCTGTTGCACCATCCAAACCATCTTCAAATGTTTCTCTTGCAAATAAAACTCCTAACAGCACTCCAAATGCAGCTAAAATAGTCATGACATACAAGAAGAATAATCTTTTCCGTAAAAAAGAGAGTGTAATGCCCTGTTTCACCATTGAAACAGAGCATTTACACTAAAGCTTCCCATCATAAAACCTCAACCATCTCCTCTCTTCCGCCATTGTATTGGTCAAGACCTGCACTGCCGACGAAGCCATCAGCCGCCGAGTCGGAGCAGCGTTTGCCACCGACTGTGATGTTGTAAGGAAGGAAATCACCGATCATCTTCATCTCCTTCTTCCATCCTCCTCTCTTTTATTCTCCTTCTTGCTTCTTCTCAGCCGGAGCACCGCTGCTACAATCAACCCTTCCTTAACCCTCATCCATGCTGCCACAGCTTCGTAAATAGCGTTAGTTTCTCTGTAGGGTCTCGTAGAGAGTCCTCATCTTCCTCTAGTTCTGGGTCTATAGGTCAAACCCTGGTTGATTACTTTTTGTTTTGGCCATATCTCTAAGAACGGGATCCTAGATATCAGGGTTCAGATCAAGAATTAAGGAAGGAGTCAGCATCATCTTCTTGGAGTTAAATCAAGATTAGGTGATTTGATTAGAGGGAAATTAATCTAATTAAACCCTAATTAAATCCATCTAAGCCTAGACTTAATCCTAAATTAAGTTAATCATGCTAGGATAGGTCTAGATTTAATACACATTATATGATTAATGACATTGAAGATTTGTTTGATCGTGGTGATGATTGTAGGTGATCATATTGTTGATTGATATTGATGAAGGATTATAACAGATTTTTGAATTAGCGATTGAGATAGAAATCTTACATCTACTGTTATGTTATGTGATATTTTGATTTCTTACATTTCATTTTTTCAAAGCATGCACACGAATTTTTGCACTGATTTATTAGCATAATATTCTATACATATATGATATATGTTTTGCGATGACATTTGGCTTATGATTGTGGTATACCGAATATTATGCTTTTCTGGTTTTATGATATGGATGATTTATAAAGTGTATAAGATTTATGTATAACTTTGGTATACAATACATTGTGAGTTGATATTATGGATGGCTATGTTGTGTATGAATAGATGTGATGAGATGGTATGATGTGTGACATGCACTAGTCACTATGATGTTGTAGAGCTAGCATCAGAGGTAAGGCCTAGGGTTGGTTGAAGCCCGATGTCGAACCGGTATGAATTGACTAGGTTTATGACACGTGGCATTAATGTTTGAACCAACCTATGCGCGAGTTTGTTAGGTTAGGATGTTAGACATGAAAGTATTGGTGAGGCCTGTTATGCTAGTATCTATCTTTAGTGTGCCAATGTACTGGTAAGGCTTGATTCAATAGTATATAGATATTGATGTTATTATTAGTAAGGCTTGATTCACTGGTACTGTTGTTATGATTCTGAGATATTTAGCATCAAGTGACGTAATCCAATGCTAAGTGGTATGGCATGTGTTGTCGCATAATTTTTGGCATGCGTTGCCATTTGATTTTTGGCTTGTATTGCTGCATGATTTTGACTTGTACGGTTTTATGGCATGTGTTGTTGTATGGTTCATGATAGATTCAATGTTTGTGTATCTTATTTTATATATATTTAAAAGTTTATTTATATTTTCTACATATTCATAACTACATAGGCTTTTTAGCTCATACCTCTCTTACCTTATCTTTTTCAAATATTGAAGATGTGGAATGTGGATGCCGGACCGGACTTTGGGATGGATGGAGAGTGAGATTAGATTAGTTGGTTACATTTGATTATGGTTTGGATTATTTCTTTTATGTGGATATGAGATATAGTTCTTTTTTATATTATTGTATTGAAGTTATATTATGGATGATAAGTTTTAGTAGGCCTAACGTATTCCTAAGGTTCACTCTAAGGATATGCAGCTGTGTCGTGATCATCCAAACAAGATAACGGTTTGGAGGTGTGATGGTGAAATATAAGAACAATAAACCCTTATGCTACTCTGTTTCAAGTTCATTTTGAGCATAATATTCTAAATGGTATTCCACCCGCAAAAACTTTGTTGAATATCAGCAGAACTTTTCTCCTCAAGAAGGTGTAATGCATGGAAGACCCAACGTATGTAAGCTCAACCACCTATCACACGGCTTCTAAAACAACCTAGTATTATATGAATTACATGCTTTCAACAACATTCCAACTATGAGCACAAAGCTAACAAACATCGTGGCCTTTTTTCTAACCAAAATGTGGGAAACATTCCAGATCTGACCTGATAAGATCTTATTAGAGACCTAAGGAAAGTTAAGACATCCACGCAGTTAAGGCATGAAAATAATAAAACAACCGTAGGAACAAACATATTCTTTGTAGAACATTGAAGATTTGGATTTGAAAAAAAATGATTAGGTTATGCATGAATGTGCTCATGTTGCAATAAAATGGTTGAGAGCATAAATCAATGGGGATCAATTAAAGTTCAAGGCCTGAATAAAATTAGATGGTGAAATGCGTACTGCTTGGGATCGCAAGGCTAAATTCTGCCTCCTGTTATACTAGAAAAATATTAGTAGTCATTTGGAGTGCCTTTGACAATCATTCCCTGGTGCCAATTATGCTCGCAAAAAAGTAGTAGTAGAAAAACTACATGCCCTATCCAAAGGCCTTCGAGAAACATGAATGCTAGGAACTATTTACCATTAAATGCATGGAAGAACTATCTTGTAAATTATGAAATTCATAAAAATTTTATGTCTTGTAGGATTAAATTCTACAGCATGTGTAGCAATGGCAAGCACCTAAATGTTTGTCTTTTCCGTAATGCTTCTGATCGTACGTGGATGAAATCGTAAATAAAGAGAAATTCAAAAACGCAAAAGGATAACAAAGGGAGCTTTTGAACGGTGAATGAGGCATTTTTTTGGTAGTAGAGGAGGACTCAGAAATGAAGTGAAAATGCCACTCCTCGAGCATTTGCGGACAAAATTCTTCTCAACTCAGCCAAAGGATTGTCATACAAAGTTATAGCATCTATATGAATGAAGCTTTGAATGATTGGGATTGAAGCCCAATTTTCTGAAAAAACTTAGAAAAATAACTTTATTTGGGCCCTAAATACCTAAAAGGTGTCCCCCTGAAAAAAAAAAATAGAGCGGATCCTTGTTCTACTAGCAATCTTTTTGGCCAAATTTTATTGATTCCATCTACCACATGTATTTGTGGCACTTAGTCTAGGACTGCTCTATCGCCGTCAAATGAGCTAGCTCTTCGGTGCACCGTATTATCACTCATAGCATGTCTAATTTTGTTGATTGCATCTTTCATGGCACACCTGCCTAACTTCATTAATTTCATCTATCACATTAATGTATGGCTCCAAGTCTTGGGCTATTCCATCATAATCAAATGAGCTGTGTGGCTTCAATTCAAATAATACTTTTTATCTTTCTTTTAAATAAAACTTTACATTATTACAAGCATTACCAATAGTAAAAAATTAAATGCCTAGCATCTTTTTAGTTAATATTAGCACTTTTGGCTGATTTTTTTTTTTTTTTTTTGATAGGTACTATTTAAATAAAAGTAATATATGATAGCTCATGCTGATTTATAGCTTTGCAACTCCAATAAAATAAAAATATAAAGAAAAAATCTAAGCCACCAACTTTCCCTCTAACAAAACATCAAGAGTTTCTAAGACAACACATAATTATTCCCTAGGTCTAAAAAGAGAAAAGACCATCCAAGTAATTGGTTCATCCCTATCATCGTTACATGAATACGCTACACCATCTGAGTCTCATAATTTAAAGTAACTTAAAACATTTCGAATCCTCCATTATAAAATCGTATATTACCCCATTACATACAAGATGCAGTCATATATCTAATATATAAATAAAATAGCATGATAGAAGCAAATAAACATGGTACTAAATTTTAGCACATCTTATCTGTAAGTAGATTAAATGAAGTTCATTTCTAGGTAGAATCTAGAATGTGGATGATAAGATTTATATACGAATGAATAATAAAGGTTTTCTTTGTTTTACACTCTTCTGAATAAGTATTTGAAGTCTTATAATCTTCTAGCTAATCTTTAAAATTAAATTAATAATTTATTTAGGATAGCTGTTGATCAATAGTTCTCGCATGGTTGATAAAAAAAACAACCATCCAGAGACATTCCAATAAACGATCCAAAGGCAGCCTTGATAAAAGTTTGCAAGGAGACCGCATCAGTCTTGGGATCCCATTGCTATATCAAAATCCAGAAAAGCATCGTAAATAGGCTAGCTAGTGATGTCAGAAAGGACAGAACACTGGTACCGCTCTTCATTCATGTCTTATGAGACATCAGTTGTACGTTTTTGGATATTGTATTTGTGTTTTCATGTACATCGGAAGACGTAATATCATCTTCCCCATCCACCAAGCATCACAGATGCTGATAGGTAGGGAGGCTTTAAGCATGATGTTGGAGTATTTTTACATAGGCAATCCACGTGGCAGATTTTCAAATCTCCTTAATTTATAATTACTTATTAACTCAACCAAGAGAAAAATATTCCTCCAATCTGCATGGCTCATATCTTTTTTTCAAAAAAATAAAAAATAATAAAAGTAGGATATAGATTCTCTTCTTTTGATGTAGATTTTTTTTATTTTATTATTTTTTTTAAAATATATAAATTATGATACATATTATGGATAAAAAATTAAATTTATGCTCTTTTCTTTTACTATTAATGATTTTATTCTTTGAATCAGAGCATATGTCCTTAGTTTTTATTAGTAAGAACATCTTTATTTTAATAGAGTTTTTTTAGCTTAAAAAGTGAGAAGGTATAAATTTTCTACTATACCGTAGAGGCCTATTCTTTTTATTTGGTTTCCTCTTCTAGTTTTTTTTTAAAAATAATTTTTTCTTTTTATATTAATGAAATCCAATCCGAATCAGATTAAATATGATATGATATTATATTATATAATTATAATTATAATTATAATATGATTATGTTATAATATTAAATTTGACTATTTTTATATTTTAAAACTATGGGTTAATTCTTTGCAAGTTGATCTTTGGCTAATTTGCATGCTGGATTACATATTTTTAGATCTCATTTACATTCTAAATGTAACTTGACTGATAACACATGATTAAATTACAGTATTTTAAATAGGAGAGATAAAATGCATTGCAACTTTAAACGGTTCTTAAATATTTAGTACTATTTGTTTTATGCATTGAAGATATATTTTGTAAATGATGAAATTTAGATAAATTTTATGCCTTGTGAGTTTAAATTTTATGTCTTGTGAGTTTAAATTTTATAAGATATATGATATTTGTCAAATATTCAGATGATAACAATGAGTCAAGGTGTGTGACAGCCACATTAATGGAAGATCTCATTGAAATACTTGAGACGCCTTCGCATCAAAAAAAAAAAAAAAAAAAAGAAAGAAAGAAAAAAAGAAAAGAAAAGAAAAGAAATACTTAAGAGGTGTTCTAAGCATAATCTGAATGGTGCATAAACCCTTCATCCCATTGGCTATACAAGCAATCTTTATTTCTTCCATGAGCGACATTGGTGCGTGGCTATAAGCATTTGGATAAAAAGAAAGAGTGATGAAAAGAAGGAGAAAAAGAAGTGATTGTATGGGTCTCAACTCTCAGGACCCGCTGAGTCTCTCACCCCATTGCTAACGGTTAATCCAACCGGCAGATGCAACGCTTGTAGCATTCACCAAACCGGTCGGTCACTTGGCGTGGCATATATATATATATATATACTCACTAGTCCGGAAGCTATGCAGTTTAAAGTCCTGACTTCCTCTCCTCATAACCATCAAGAGAGGTGGCCCCTCAAATGCCACTGGAACCAGGCATCAAAGCTCCATGCAAAGCAAAGCAAAGCAAAGCAGCTAATTATGCTTTTCCTGCCTTCGTCCGGGTTTTGGTATTGGACTCTCCTTTAGGCTGCTTTTGGCTCTACTCTTTCTCATGATTTTAGAACGCATAAATTCCTTCACCTGAACCACTAAAGCCCCCATTCACCAAAGCTTCCGTTCATAAATTTTTGTAGCTTTGCTTCTCCAACCATCCTCTGAAACCAAGGCAGAATTAGCACTAGCAGCTGCCCATCCTATTGTGGATGGGCTCGTGAAGGGGTTGGGCCCTGCATTATGGAAGGAGCTGTAGCTGGAATGATAAGGAGTGTTCGCACCGGCATTGAAATCTCAATAGAGAAGAAATTTTTTAAAAAAAACTTAAAATAAAAAGTATAGACTTCATTTATCATCCACCAGAACATCAATAATAATGGAGGTAAAATTATTTTTTTTCTTGATTGGATCAAATCTCATTGATAAGATACCAATATAGTTTAGAAATTCCGATAGAGCCATGCTATTTTGCTTAGAAATATTATTTAATTCATGACAACAAGGTCCCAATAATTTCAGCTGACTTGCTTGACTTGGGTTAAAGACAAGTATGGTTGCAGCCATGGGTTAAAAAGATCGAATGCCATAAGCATCGCTTTCGAATTGTAAGTTATTTTATTTCGATGAATCTTTTCATCAATTGCAGTTGTTTGTTATGCCATGCACCATGTGAATGGAAGCTATTAGTTTGCTGGCAAACCAATCGATCAGTCCATTAGCATTAAATTATTTACAGCTCATTATAAAAAATAATATTACTCACTTAGCCCTCATTGAAAAATAAGATAAGGAGGTGTATCCCTACTTTATCCCAAGTAACTTGATAAATACTTTTAGTTATGAGCCAAGATAATTGAAATATGACTTTTGATCGATACTTTCATAATCTTGCTAAACCAGATATAAATTAAACTTATAACTTTAATCCTTAATTAATTTTACAAAATGATCATTCTACCGTCGATTATTTTTTTTTGCTTTATTGATTTACTATTTTAGTATTATAATTCTTATATAATTATTATAAAAAATATAAAATATAACATATAAGATATTATTATATTTTAATCATAATTAATAAAATAGAGCATTTAATAAAAAGTTATTTATTTTTGATATCTGTAATGCTCAAGAATTTTAGTATTTGTTTGACAACTAAATTGAAAGTTTGTTTAACATACATTCTTCTTCACTTCTATTCTAATTCTTCTCTTTGATGAATTTTATAGTGTTGCACTAGTTTTTCTTCCGTGTAACCTCACCACTTTAAATCATTGCCCAAACTCGAAGGTTTTACTGCAACATCTTTTTGATTTTACATCCAAAAATAAAACTTGAGTTAGATTAAGTATTGCTTGGCATGCTCATTTTTGAGCTCCAAGTGCTTCATTTCTAAGCAAGTGCCTGCTATTATTATCTTTCTTGGAAAAATGTCAGTTTCAAGGGAACTTATGAATTAGGCGTGCTTGAATTAAGTAGTATCTCTCCTCGCCTATCTACTTCTCCATTCCATAATTGAATTCTAGAATTCGGTAGGTCTTTCACTTTCCTTACATTTCAAAAGAAAAGGAAAAGAAAAATCCTTGATTGATTCCACCTTCAGCACCCTGTCCATTATTTATTTTGCTTTCCAGCTCCACGGTAGATGTGATGTGTTTTGTCTTGTGAAACCGAGTCCAAGTCGTCGTTTTGGTCTTTTTAAATATTATAAATTACTGAATTCGTACGCGTGAACGCTTCGGACCTGCAAATCAAGGGACACCAAGTCATCCATCCACACGAAGAAATCAAACTTGGATCTACATAGAAGAAAAAACAGAGCAAGTCTCATCAAATTTCCAAGCCTCCGCCATCGCGCTTGGTCGATATCGTCGGGTCACGAACCCGCACATCACGAGGAGTCATAAAGCAGATTATTCCTTCTCCTCCACCGCCCTCAATTATTGGTGTTGGAATTCATCTCAAGCAAGCAAGACCTCTCGCTAGGATGGGGAGAAAGATCAAAGCTTCTGGCCTTGGCTCCCTTGCTCGAACCATCCTCTGAAAATCATGGAACAATTAGCACTGGCAGCTGCCGGTCCCATCGTGGATGAGGACTGTTCAGATCAAGAATTAAGGAAGAAGTCAGTATCATCATCTTCTTGGAGTTGAATCAAGATTAGGTGATTTAATTAGAGAAAAAATTATTCTAATTAGACCCCAATTAAACCCATCTAAGCATAGATTTAATCCTAAATTAAGTTAATCATGTTAGGATAGGTCTAGATTTAATAATCATTATATGATTAATGATATTGAAGATTTATTTGATCATGATGATGGTTATAGATAATCATATCACTGATCATATTGATGAAGGAGAGAACATCCAAAATGGGCCTTGATAAAAAAGTTGCAAGGAGAAAACATCAGTGTTGGGATCCCTTCGTTATCTCAAAATCTAGAAAAGCATCATAAAAAGGCCAGCTAGTGATGTCAGAAAGGACAGGACACTGGTATCACTCTTCATTCATGTCTTATGAGACATCGGTCGTACGTTTTTGAATATTATATTTGTGTTTTCATGTACATCGGAAAACATAATATCATCTTTCTCGCCCACCAAGCATCACCGATGCTTATATAGGTAGCGAGGCTTTAAGCATAATGTTGGAGTATTTTTACATAGGCAGTCCATGTAGCAGGTTTTTGAATCTTCTTAATTTATAATTATTTATTAACTTAATCAAAAAAAAATATTCCTCCAATCAGCATGGCTGATATTTTTTAAAAAAAATTAAAAATAAAAATGGATGAAACTAGGATATAGAGATTTTTTTTTTTTTTTATGTAGATCCTCTTCATTTCATTAATTT
Source organism: Metroxylon sagu (assembly GCA_017589505.3). NCBI lineage: Eukaryota > Viridiplantae > Streptophyta > Magnoliopsida > Arecales > Arecaceae > Metroxylon > Metroxylon sagu. The sequence continues at coordinate 258,527 of JACVBY030000422.1, forward strand.
TTTAAAATCTATAAATTATGATAGATAAAAAATTAAACTTGTGCTCTTTTCTTTTACTATCAATGATTTTATTTTTTGAATCATGGCATAGGCCCTTAGTTTGTATTAGTAAAATTATTTTAATAGAGTATTTTTAGCTAAAAGATGAGAAGGTATAAATTCTCTACTATACCGTAAAGGCCTATTCTTTTTATTTGATTTTCTCTCTTAGTAAAAAAAAAAAGCTTTTTCTTTTTTATATTAATGAAATCCAATCTAAATCATATTAAAAATGATAATGATATAATATTATATTATTATAATAATATTACAATATTATTATGTTATAATATTAAATTTCACTATTTCAATATTTTAAAATTATGGGACAAATGCTTTGCAAGTTGATTTGTGGCTAATTTGCATGCTGGCTTATATATTTTTAGATCTCATTTACATTTCAAGTGTAACTTGACTGGCAACATATGGGGTTAAATTAAAGTATTTCAAGTAGATGAGATGAAATGTAATGTAACTTTAAACAGTTTTTAAATATTTACTACTATTTGTTTTATGCATTGAAGATGTATTTTACAAATGATAAAATTTTGATAAATTTTATACGTCTTGTAAGTTTAAATTTTATAGGATATATGGCATTTGTCATATATTCAAATAATAACAACAAGTCAAGGTGTGACAGCCATATATTAATGAAAGATCTCATTGAAATACTCAAGAGGTCTTTGCAATTAAAAAAAAAAAAAGAAAGGAAATACCTAAGAGGTGTTTAAAGCGTAGCCTAAATAGTATACGAGCCTTTCATTGCTCATTGGCTATACAAGCAATGTTTATTTCTTCCATCTATCACATTAGTGTGTGGCTCCAAGTCTTTGGGCAACTCCATCACTATCGAATGAGCTATAGGCTCCGTAGAGCACTGCACCATCATCATTCATACCATGTCTCTTGTCGCATATGGTTTTGAAAAGTTCATGCTTCATTAGCTCCTAAGTCCTACGAATAATATTTATTCCTCTCAATTATTGGTGTTGGATGATTTAACCACTCTTAAGTCCCCATTCATCTCAAGCAAGACCTCTCGGTATGGGAGGGGGAGGGGGGTAAGTAAGTCCATGCTTCTGGTCTCTGCTTCCTTGCTGAATCCATTCTCTAAAATCATGACAGAACTAGCACGAGCAACTGCCCGTCCTGTTGTGGATGGGCTCGTGAAAGGGTTTGGTTCTGCGTTAACAAAGAAGTTGTAGCTGGAATGGTGAGGAGTGTTCGCACCGGCATTGGAATCTCAATAGAGAGGAAACAAAAACATTAAAAATAAAAAGTATAGGCTCGATTTACCATCCACTGGAACAACAATAATAATGAGGGTAAAATTTTTTTTTTTTTCTTGATTAGAACAAATGTCATTTGGTAAGTACCAACATAGCCTAGAAATTATGGTAGAGCCACGCTATTTTGCTTAGAAATGTTATTTAATTTATGACAACAAGGTCCCAATAATTTCAGTTGACTTGCTTGACTTGGGTTAAAGACAAGCGTGGCTAAAGCCATGGGTTGAAGGGATTTGATGCCATAGGCATCGCTTTCAAATCGCAAGTTATTTCATTTAGATAAATTCTTTCATCAATTGTCGTTGTTTGTTATATCATACACCGTATGAACAGAAGCTATTGCTTTGCTAGCAAATGGATCGATCAGTCCATTAGCATTAAATTATTCATCGTTCATCATGAAAAATAATATTAATCACTTAGCCCTCATTTAAAAATGAGATAAGGAGGTATATCCCTACTTTATCCCAATTAACTTGATAAATTCTTTTAATTATGCGTCAAGATAATTAAAATATAACTTTTGATCAATGCTCCTATAGCCTTACTAAACCAGATATAAATTAGACCTATAACTTTAATCCCTGAATAATTTTATAAAATAACCATTCTACTCTTGATTATTTCTTCTTCTTTATTGTTTTACTACATTAGTTTTATAATTCATATGTAATTATTATGAAAAATTATAAAATATAACATATAACATATTATTATATTTTAACCATAATTAATAAAATAGAGTATTGAATAAAAAGCTATTTGTTTTTGGTATTTATATATCTAAAATACTTAAAAATTTTGATATTTATTTGATTGTCAAATTAAGAATTTGTTTAACAGACAATCTTCTTTAGTTTTACTCTGATTCCACCAGCATTTCTTCTATATCTCCTCCTCACCACTTTAAATCACTGCCCAAACTTCAAAGTTTTACCGCAACTTCTTTTTATTTTACATCCCAAAAAAAAAAAAAAAAAATGTCGAGCTAGTTTGGCGTGCTCATTTTTGAACTCCAAGTGCTTCATGTCTAAGCAAGTGCCTGCTATTATCTTTCTTGGAGTGCTCTTTATTTGCTCATTTACCTTCAGCACCCCGTCCATTATTTATTTTGCTTTCCAGCTCACGGTAGGTGTGATGTGTCTTAGTCATGTGACACCGACTTCCAAAATGAACGAACGAATGAGCCAAATTGCAAGTCGTCGTCGTCGTCGTCGGTGTTTTAAATATTATAAGTTACTGAATTTGTACGCGTGAACGCTTCGAAGGGGCAAATCAAGGGACACCAGCTCATCCACACCAAGAAATCAAACTTGGATCTACGTAGAAGACAAATTGGAGCGAGCGAGTCTTATCAAATTACCAAGTCTCCGCCATCTCACGAACCCGCACATCGCGAGGAGTCATTCGTAAAGCAGATTTCCTTCTCCTCCACCGCCCTCAATTATTGGTGTTGGACGATTTAACCCCTATCTTCTAAGCCCCATTCATCTCAAGCAAGACCTCTCGCTAGGATGGGGAGAAAGATCAAAGCTTCTGGCCTTGGCTCCCTTGCACGAACTATCCTCTGAAAATCATGGAACAATTAGCACTGGCAGCTGCCGGTCCCGTCGTGGATGCGCTGCTGAAGAAGCTGGGCTCTACGTTTTGGAAGGAGCTGGGACTGGTGAGGACTGTTCGCACCGATGTCACGAAGCTGCAGAGCGTGCTATCAACGATCAAGGCCGTGCTTGATGATGCCGAGAGGAGATCCATTACTAACAGAGAAGTGTCCGATTGGCTGAGGAAGCTCAGAGATGCGGCTCTCGATGCGGAAGATGTGGTCGAAGAGTTCGACACCGAAGCACTGCGGCGAAGCATGGAGAGAAATGATGGCATTGCTGGAAAGGTGCGTGACTTCTATTCCTCAAACAATCCCATTGCGTTTCGATATAAGATGGCCCGCAAGATAAAAGACATTAGAGAGAGATTGGATGATATCGCAGACGAGAGGTTGAAATTCCATTTGGCTGAGGGATCCGCCTCAGAAAGGGTTGTAGATCGAGAGACCTTTTCATTCGTAAATGAACCTGAAGTTTATGGACGAGTTGATGATAGAGAGGTAGTCATAGATTTCTTAATCAGCACAAATAACGAGGAGGATGTCTCGGTTCTTCCAATAGTCGGGTTGGGCGGGGTTGGAAAAACTACCCTTGCTCAGTATGCATATAATGATGAAAGATTGAATGGAAGATTTGATCATAAAGTTTGGGTTTGTGTCTCTGAAACTTTTAATATTCATCGAATTATGAGGGCAATTATTGAAAATGTCACCAACAAAAAGTGTGAATTCTCAGAATTGCAATCTATGGGACATCAACTTGTAACAGAATTGAGTGGGAAAGTATTCTTGCTGGTGCTAGACGACGTTTGGAATGAGAGTGTTGCAGAGTGGGAAAAGCTAAGAACTTTATTAAGGGTTGGCAAAAAATGTAAAATAATCACAACAACACGAAGTGACAGAGTTGCCGAGATTATGGGAACTGTGATTCCAAAAAAATTGCAAGGTTTGGATGAGGATGATTGCTGGACTCTATTCAAGCAAAGTGCATTTGGGAATGAGAGAGAAGAAGAGAACCTAAGATTGGTTGAAATTGGAAAGGAGATCGTTAAAAAGTGTAAAGGTTTGCCTCTGGCAGCAAAGGCTCTTGGAAGTTTAATGAGGTTTAAAAGACAGGAGGTCGAATGGCTAGCTATCAAAAACAATGAGATTTGGAAGTTACCCATGGACAAGTTTGGAATTCTGCCTATGCTAAAGCTGAGTTATGATCATTTACCTTCTCACTTGAAGCGGTGTTTCACTTATTGTTCCATGTTCCCAAAAGATTATGAATTTGAAATAAAGGCATTGATTCAATTGTGGATGGCTGAAGGACTCATTGATACATCAGATACTTCTTTACATGCAGAGGATATTGGTAAGCAATACTTCAATAATTTGTTGCAGAGGTCATTTTTTCAAGATGTTGAAATGGATAAGTACAATAACATGGACAGATGCAAGATGCATGATTTAGTTCATGATCTTGCATGTTCACTTGCAAAAGATGAATCTTGGTTCACAGAGAATGGCATTGAAAACATTTCATCTGGATGTCGATATTTATCAATTGTAGATTGTGATGTATCATCAACCCCTTTAAAGACTATTTACAAAGCAAAAAAGTTGAGATCACTTGTTATGTTGTATGGCATAGATTCTGATATGCACGAATTTATGTTCAATGTAACAAAAAATCTCACTCAGTTACATGCATTGGATTTAAGTTGCAGTAGAATTGAGAAGTTATCTAATAGAATAAGCAGATTAAAGCATCTACGGGTTCTTGACCTATCATATACTGACATCACAACATTACCTACGTCGATCACAAGACTTTACAATTTGCAGACATTGAATCTCAATGGTTGTGGAAATCTACAAGAATTGCCTGAGGGCATATCTAGACTTTATAATTTGCAGGCATTGAATCTTAAATTTTGTACAAAGCTACAAAAGCTACCTGAAGGCATATCTAGACTTTACAATTTGCAGACATTGAATATTAAATTTTGTACAAAACTACAAAAGCTGCCTGAAGATATAAGCAACCTAATCAACCTCAGACACTTGAATATATTACAATGTGATATTTTATCTTGCATGCCTCATGGACTGGGCCGATTGAGTAACCTTCAGACATTAGATATGGTCATTGTTGCTCAGAAGAATGGGCCTACCATCACAGAGCTCCAACATCTAAACTCTATTCAAGATAGTTTGGAAATTAGAGATCTACAGCATGTGAAGGATCAAAATGAAGCCATGCAAGCAAACCTAAAGGCAAAAATAAGATTGATTTCCCTGGTGCTTCGATGGGAAAAAGGCTCAGATGAGACACAAGAATCATCATCTACTAATGTGGCAGAAGAGGTACTTGAGATGCTTCAACCTCATCATAATCTGGAGTGTTTGAAAATAAATAATTACATGGGCAACAGATTACCTACTTGGATATCAGCTTCATTATCAAAATTGGTCTACCTTAAATTATCGGGGCTCGAGAGGTGTGGCTGCCTTCTACCACTCGGTCATTTGCCTTTATTAAAGAAGCTTGCTGTGAGCTGCATGCATGCCGTGAGGAGAATCGGAGATGAGTTTTATGGGGATGATGGTGGCAATGCATTCTTGTCACTGGAGGAGTTGTCTTTAAATGATATGCCCAATTTGAAAGAATGGGATACAGAACCAATGACAGCAGGAAGAAAGATGACAGTCTTCCCTTGCCTTATCCAGTTAGCAATAATAAAATGCCCTAAATTGATGGTGCAGCCGTGTATCCCATGCTCCGTGGAGAATCTTATAATAGAAGACAGCAATGAGATGCTCTTATCAGCAGGGAGCCTTGCAGGGTTGTTCAAACTTAAAGAGTTGCTGATAAGATCATGCCGCAAATTGACGGTGCAGCTATATATCCCATGCTCCGTAGAGAATCTTTCAATAAGAAGTAGCAGTGAGATGCTCTTATCAGCAGGGAGCCTTGCAGGGTTGTCCAAACTTAAAAATTTGAGTATTGACGTATGCGGAGTGTCGTTATCATCTTTATCTGAGTGGTGGGATGGGTTGCAATGTCCCGCTAGCCTTGAGATTCTCAATATTTGTCCTGGTGATAAGCTGACCTGTTTGCCAAGAGGTATTATGTACCTGCCCTCCCTCCGCTGCCTTAACTTATGGCATTTCAAAAATCTTAGTTTAGACTGGGAAGGAAGGAAGCAACCGCAGCCCACCCCCTTCTTCACTGCCCTCCGATCTCTTTTGATAGAAGCCAACAAGTTGACTGCTTTGCCAGAGTGGATAGGAGGCATCACCTCACTGCACCGACTAGATATTTGGAGATGTCCCAACCTAGCAATGCTGCCGGATGGCCTGCGACAACTCACTGCACTCCAATGCTTGTCGATCCGTGAATGCCCCCAACTAACAAAGCGTTGCAGGAGGGAGACAGGAGAGGACTGGCACAAGATTGCTCATATCCCGAACATCAACATCTGGCCAGAAATAGTAGATGGAGAAGAAAGCAATGAAAGATTCACTTTTGCTACGAAATTTCTCGATCGATTTGGGTTTGCACGCTGCACGGGTCACAGCTGAGGTACCACCAGCTCCATCCAGTGGCAAAGAGAAAGGTATCCTATATTTTTCTAATTTTCTATTTGCAAATTTAACTTAAAATGCAAATCCTTAAGTTCCAATGTGGTTGTTGGCTTGTTGCTAAAAAAATTGTTAGATTCATCCAAATATGTATCTGTTGGGTGCTTGCTTATTTTCATACAATCCACCATTGTGAGTGATTAGAAAGATTTACTTAACTTTACTAAATTATGAAATTTCTAATTTGGTTTAGTCCTTTTCGTCCATGGATAGGACTTTCTGGACTGTGCTTTGGTTTGAAAAGCTCAGCTATCATTTCAATTACCTGAACAATCACCCTTGACGAGCTTGGCCATCATGCCGTGCCAGTACACCATGAAAGTCTAACAAAGCTTCAGAACCTACCTTTGGAGAGATGATGCCATAAAGGAAGGAGTTAAAAATTGGCACCGGAGTGCTTGCTTTCAACTCATAAACAAAAGATATCCATGTTTGCTTTGGTCTCTATTTGTGTGTTCTTCAGTCTTATGCTGCTAATTTTATTATCACGAACCATGTCTTCTACTTTTTCTTGTTAAAGTACCGTCAAGTTATGTCTAAATAAATCTCTAGTATTATATTCTCAGAATGCCATCTAAGATTTTTTTTTTTTTTTAAATGTCCTCTTGTTTTTTGCTAGTCAACTTCATGTATTATTTTCTCAAACTAGAATTCCTGCTGTTCCTTTGGGTTGTATTCCAAAAACCAGTGTGATTCCATAAATTTCTTGGTCTTTTACTATTATTGGTGTATAGTTTCTTGATAGCATAGCGCTCGATTTGTTTCTGTGTGTATTTATTACATGTCATTTGGATTATATTATATTACCTTCAGACCATAAGTTATGTTTTTAGATGTTATCATTCCATAAGTGGGTAATTAAAGTTGCTTCAGTGTTATACTCAGTCATAGCTCTTTCAAATTATGTCTCTCCCTTGCACATTTGGCTTCTTTTCTTGGTCTACATTTTTTAATGAGTCATATGCTCGTCCAATGTTAGTTTTATATGGCTTGTGTCTTCTCATGAGATGCCAACCACTGCCCTGAATCTAAGACATTACAGGGGACAATAGATTCTGCTGGAGCTTCTTCAACAGATGCAAATTTGGACTCCAGCAGTCATATCTAATTGAATTGGAATGCTATGTGAGAATAGAAAATTAGAATAAATCAAACATCTACTCTCAAGTGCAGTCAAAAACACAAAAGGCAGAATTTAGAGATGAATGAAGAATTGTTTGAAGGGGTTATATTCATTTGTTCATTACTTATTTTGAGAAATTGACCAGTTAGCTTGAGGTATCATGCAGGACCAGTCTTGGGTGTCTAGAGGGGAGAGGGAGTGAGCAGCAGTTTCCCCCCCCCCCTTCTTTGCTTCCCCTTCAGCATCTGGAGATATCAGGAAGCAATGCATCAATGTCTTTCACCAGATCTGCTCAGAGGTCTCACCCTATTCCAGGTTCTCACACCATCTCATTGCTCCAGCTTGGCAATGCCAATAAATGTTCTGTGACAGCTTCCAACACTTCAGGAACCAATGGTCCAAGGCTTCTCTCCCAAAGCTGGCAAGGTGATGAGAGGGAGAGAGAAGAGGACTGGAACAAGACTGTTCAAATCCCAGATGCTGTAATCACTCTAAAAGAAACCTGCCCATCAATATATGCGATTATAGACTTTGAACAGGAAACAAACGGAGAAGAGAGCAGCAGAAGATCTATTGCTACTCAACCTAGCTGACAGTTAGGATTAGCAACTTGGATATATGGGCTATGGCTGAGGCGACAGAATGGAACTACCTTTGTCTGTTCGTCATCTTCCCCCTTGCTCTTCATTTTGCTTTCCCCACTTATTGTTTGCTGTACGCCCACCATTATATGTCATTGTCCAAACTCCGTGCTTATTTGTTTCATTAATAATCTTAGGCTCTTGCTTGTTTTCAAAGTCCTAGAATATTTCCTCTTGGTTGAGATTGATGCATATTATAGATATTTTTTCTTAGAACTTGCTGTTTTCTATTTTGCTAGTTAACTCTTCATTGTGTGCTGGATGAACCTGTAAAATCTACATCTTTTGCCCCATTCCTTCTCAATACCCACTCTAAAACTTGTTGCTTTCAAACCCCAAGAATATTGCCCCTTAGTTGATTGAGGCATGCCATATGTGTTTTTTTCTTTGAATTTGCTATTTCTTGTTTGCTAATTCGCATTTTATTCTGCATATCTACTCTTTTTACCTCTTACAGTCTCAATGCTCAATGTAAATCTTGTGCTTTTTTTTTTTCTCTTAAACAAAATGTCATCTTAAATTCTGTTTAGCTTGCTCTTTCCTAATATTCAAAATCAGCAACAACGAGCTTATGGCATTTCTATTTCTTTCTTTGAAAGTATATTTCTTATAAGCAGCATCCCTCTGAAAGATTGTCAAATTTCTTAGAATCTGCATGAATGTTTTTGTGTCACTAAATTGTATTATTCTCTCTCTTCAGGCACTTGAGGTTGTATTTTGCAGCATGGCAAGCTGTTTGACTACCCTTAACGCAGTGCGAAGGTCCTTGCCAACCACACTTGAAAGCCTTGCGTTAACTCCAGAATCTGTCAAATTTCCAATTTCTCTCTTCTTGGGAGAAATAATGCCAAGGAGAGATGCAATTCTCAGCACTAGAGAAGTCACCTCCAAGTGGTGGACATGAGATCTTCATTTTTTTTTTTTTTAATCAGCATCTATTTTTGCTGAATTATATTGCTGAGATGCTCTTATGTAAGTCATTTATGTTATACCTGGACAAAAACATTCTGAAGATTTTCCCTTTTTTTTTCCTGGAACCAGCTCTATCTGGGATGATCATTTACATATTATTTATGCATACTTCCTCCAAATTTTAGTTATTGGACTATGGATTGTTGAGAATGATTAAGCATGATCAGCTTCAATGTTTATATTGTATGTGAGCTTTATGTTTATATTTTGACCTAACCTTAATGCTTATAGTGAATAATGTATCATTTCTCAAAAGTAAGGAATAATGTTCCTCAGTCCTCTAGTCTCCTAGCTTCTCGTTGTCTCTTCTTTCTCTCGCACCATGCTATGGAGACACCAAGCCATGGAGGTAGTTCCAATAAATAAAGCACCAGCGGCAGCTCCTACAATGATAAATGGCCAATCACATGGGACAACTAAAATAAAACACTGAGATTGGATGTCAGCAAGGATCCAAGATCATGTTTGTTTTCTATGTCAAGTCTGTTGTAAAGTTAAAATGACACAACATTCATCAGAAAATTGAACAACTGCGAATGGATTTTCTTAAAGAAAAGTTTGCTGAGAAAGAGTTTTATCTAAAGGGCAAGAAACACACGTGCAAAAAACAAATAAGATATCCACAGTGCAAGCAAAGCCTCGCTGAACTCGAGGAGGGAAAAGGTGGATTTTTATTTCTCGGCAGGTGAGTATTAATTGGATTGAATCGATCGAAACCTAAAACTATTTCAATTAAAATCACTTGCCAACCATATTATGAAACTAACCTAAAATTCAATTAAATCAACCTAATTTTCTTTTTTTATTTAATATATATCTGATATTTAATTAAAATTTTCTCTTAATTATATTTAATAAAAATTAAAATTTATTAACTATTTCAGTACTTTGCTAAAATATTAGGGTTAGATTTAATTTCTGAAGAGAGTCTTTTTTTTTTTTTCTTTTAAATTCTATTAAAAAAAATTAACCAATTCTTAAATCAAAATTAAAGAACCGAACTTTAGAACCTAAAACCAATCCAAAGAGAACCAGTTCTTATATTCTATATATAAAACCAATCATATTAATGCTTATCATATCGGGTTATAGTATTGATTCTTGGTTTCCCGAATCATTGCCTATCTCTACCAACCAACATCGAAGGAATGAGGCAAGATGCAGCTTCATCATTTATATATTATAATTTTCATAAAGCTTCATCATTTATATATTATAATTTTCATAAAGATCTAAAAAAAAATAGAGATGAAGAGGCTAAAACTTATATGTGAGAATAGGATGGATGAAAATATAAAATTCAAGACTCCATTTTAGATTGTAGGATACATGTGACATTTTCCCAACAAAATTTGTTAATCCCGATAGAAAAGCCTCGTTCATATGTGTAAATCTCTCAGCAACCAAATTAGGCACAAAGATTGGTAAAGAACAAATTCAGGAGGAAAATCCATGAGCAGAGAAGCAGCTACTTCTTGGCAGCTAGGCTTCATAGAATCACTGCACTACCAGGTGCTAAAGGAGTCTGACAAAGATCTTTACTCGAGTCCATTCTATTTGATGAAGTCCAATCCTCCAGAATTTTCCTTCATCTGTTGCACCATCCAAACCATCTTTAAATGTTTCTCTTGCAAATAAAACTCCTAACAGCACTCCAAATTCAGCTAAGATAGTCATGACATACAAGAATAATCTTTTCCATCAAAAAGAGAGATAAGAACCATAATCGCTTATGTTACTCTGTTTCAAATTCATCCTGAACATAATTTTCTAAATGGTATTCCACCAGCATAAGCTTTGTTGAACATCAGTAGATCCTTTCTCCTCAAGCAGGTGTAATACATCGAAAACCCAATGTACGTAAGCCCAGTCACCTGTAACACAGCTTCTAAAACAACCCTGCATTATATGAATTACATGCTTTCAGCAACATTCCAACTACGAGCACAAAGCTAACAAACATCGTGGCCTTTTTTCTAACCAAAATGTGGGAAACATTCCAGATCTGACCTTATCAGATCTTGTTAGAGACCTAAGGAAAGTTGAGACATCCACACAGTAAGGCATGAAAATAATAAAACCGTAGGAACAAACATATTCTTTGTAGACATTAAGATTTGGATTTGAAAAAATGAATAGGTTACGCATGAATGTGTTCATGCTACAATAAAATGATTGAGAGCATAGATCAATGGAGATCAATTAAAGTTCAAGGCCTGAACAAAATTAGATGGTGAAATGTATACTGCTTGAGATCACAGGGCTAAATCCTGCCTCCTATTATACCAGAAAAATATTGGTAGTCATATGGAGTGCCTTTGACAATCATTCTCTGTTGCCAATTATGCTTGCCAAAAACTAGGAGTAGAAAAACTATATGCCCTGTCCATAAGGACTTTCAGAAACTCGAATACCAGGACCATAAATTCTACGGCAGCGATCACTGAATGAATCGACCATTCGGGCAACAACCTCCTTGAAAAACATGGATGCCACCTGTGAGTGTAAAACAGTGTGAGACAGCCAAGAATTTAAAAACAAAGTAGAAAACAATTAATATGACTATACACTGCAGATTGTTGCTAATTCTGGACAGCAAAAGTGAAATCATGAAACTGCTTTAAGTCAACCAAATATTCATGTTTGTTTGAATAATAGCTATGAGATCCTTGCCACATTAAGGCTCTTTTTGGATTGGCTGTTAGGACACCTTTAAGTGGCTGGTCAACAGCTATATAAGATAGCTGCCAACGACTGGAGCAACAGCCAAACCGAATAGGCCCTAAAGAGTAGTAATTCTCACATCAACTTAATAAGATAGATTTGTTGTTTGCATATCAACCATAAAAACCCTTGCTCAGCTGCAAATGCAATCCCAAACAATTCTCAAATTGCTGCTCAAGTTTCCTTCTGAATGCCAACAATTCTTTTGAGTCTAGACGTGTGTGCACACGCACACATACATGCATAAGAAAGAGACATACACAGATGGCTGATGTTAAGCTGGAAGGAATAAAATAAGATTGCAACGTAGTTTGGTTCTAATAATCTTTCAAATGACTGATCCTGCTCATCAAGCCAGAAAAGACTAGAGAACAAGTAATCTAGACCCATCTTTAGGTGGAGAATTTTTTCCTTTGTTCCAGTTTCCTTTACTTTTTCCTCCGATATCTGGTGCATCTGGCCCTTTCTTGCCAAAATCTATTTTGACAAATACAAGCTAATCCTTAAGTTCAAATGCCAAGCCTGGTTCCTTCTACACGAGTTCTTCTTTGTCAATTTAAGGGATAATCCAACACACTTAAAAGTATTCTGGCTGATATATAGCCAAAAATCCACTCTGCAGTCCTCATTTGGATTTTTTTTTCACTTCTTTTCCTTTTCTTCTCCCTCCAGCAGAACCCAAAGAAAGGAGTCATGGTGATGATACAGTTATGGGGAACACATCTGAGTAGTGGGAGGAGGAGGAGGTGGTGGTGGTCCAGCAGCTAAGATGGTAGAGGGAGGAGGAGGAGGAGGTGCAGTGATGGCCTAGAGATAGGAGAGGGAGGGGGAAGATAGTGAATACCAGCTGAGGTGGGATAGGGAGAGGGAGAGGAATAGGAGGTGGGTGATCATGGTGACTGGGCGGTAGTCAAGCAACAGGCCAAGGTGGAAAAGGCAGGGGTAGTAAAAGATGAAGGTGAAGTGTGACGTGGTGGTCAGGGAGAAGAGGAGGGAGAGAAGAGGATTAGAGAGAAGGGGAGAGAGAGAGGGGGGGGGGGGGTTAGGCTAGGAATGTCGATGCTGTCAGTGGCTGGCAATGTCAACGTCAAGTGTGGCAGCCTTGAAGGAGAGGTCAGAGGTAGCCTTACGATAACAAAAAAGAGCACAAGCCAAGGTTGGGCAGCGCTACAAGGATGGAACAAGCTGAGAAGTGCATCCAACCAAACAAACCAGAAAATCAACAGGATTAAAAGACATTCTTATGAGAATTTTTGAATCACCTACCATATGTAGGCTTTCATACCGTTTGTTGATCCATGTCACCGATGGTCCAAACAGCTTATCACAACCACTTCAGGATTTTTAAACCAAAGATAGGGTAGTATGACTTTGGTGAATCATGTCATTCCCAAATAGGACCTTAGGTATGTTTCAAGACCAACATTAAAACAATTTTCAATTATCAATGAATTAGTGCCAAAATCTAGCAAAAACAACTTCAGGAAATAATAACTATTTTTTAACTAGAAAAGGAGGGTAACCTACGAGAATGGTGAGGGTAACTTCATTTATGCAAGGTATCATGAAACTTGGAATATGTTGGCAAGTAAGAAGACTGAAATTAGTTACAAAATGTAAATCCATAAAATCACCAATAGACAACTCCATATTGTTATAAGATAGATATAGATGAGAAAACAAGACTGCAAGACTTCATAAAGTGAGTTGTATTCACCTCTTGGACGCAAGATATAAGCCAAAGAGCCAAATATAAACTTAATTGGGGAAGCAAACCAATGCAAAGATATATTGTTTAGGGATGGCAATTTCATTTGAATCCATGGGTACCCACTCGTCTCCACTTCATTTGGTGCGGAGAGCAGGTATGAAGGTCAAAAAATGGGTACCGACACAAGTATGGAAATACGTGACAATATCCATCATGGATATAGGATGGGTATGGACATAAAGATATCCCCACTCTATCCCATACCCATTATACCTATTAGCAAAATTACTTAATTACCCTTATACTACTATAGTTCTAAATTTTTAATGGAAAACTTTACATGGTTAATATTAATTACACTTATTTTGAGTGTGTTACTAGTCATCTTAATTTTATTTCTATGTGGTTTGACCGTGGAGATTGTTCATGAAACATTTGTTTTTTTGTTTAATGTTTTTTTGTTAATATTGTAGAAACTTGAAATACATTTAGATACCATATAGATTTTTGGTTATAAGTATATTGATGTTATTATTGTTGATTGAAATTTAATTATGTTTCGTTAATATTAAAATCATATGATTTTTGTGTCTTTAAACTTTAAATTTTGTTGAAGCTAATAGCTAGGAATTAATTAAACTTCTTTAATTTAAGAAAAAATATTTTAAAAGAACATGTGGCAGGTACGGAGCAGGTATGAAGTGGATACAAGTAATGAGGTGGATAAGGATATTACATAATCTTTGTGGGTATGAAACGGTACAAAATTTTATACCTATAGCGGGTACGGAATAGGTAAAGGTATAAATTTTTTTGATGGGTACGGATATGGAGGTACCATTCCTTATACATGTTCCACCCCCCATTGCCATCCTTAATATTTTTAGATGTCATTACCATTCAATACCGAATCGCCTCAAACTAAACCAAACCGTATCGACAGTGAACTAAGACGATTCACCTATTTGGGTTGATACAAGGCCCGAATCGGCCCATACCGCCCGATACCAAACTGCACCTCCCAATACCGATCTGAGCGGAGCCAAATCATCCAGCACCGACTCATACCACTTAGTGTCGAGTGGTTAAAAATAAAAAAAAATAGCACCCTAGCTAGGTATAGGGTACATACTGTACCACACTGACTCGTACGATACCAAACCAGTAATGTACTGGTACGGTCCATACTAATTTTGTAGACCTTAGTCATTACTAGATGTCATGTATGCATAGAATAATAGATAAACCTTTTGACACCAACGAATATAATGAGGCCCATATATGAAGGTGAAAAGGTCAACAAACCCATCATGGAACATTTTCTAGTGTTATTAATTTTCAAATAATAAAGCATTCAAAATTGAAGTATAGAATCCCATATCAATCTAACACCTCAAGTCCGCATTCTCAGTGCCTACTAAGGACTGTACCAATACAATACAATGCCGAGCTGAACCATACAAACGCATTGTACCAAGGTTCACAATCTCGATGCTAAACCCCATAATGGTACCATATTGATATAGCGTCAATACGCCTAATACAGGGGTCGGTTCAGCATACTAATATTTGGTGCAATCATTATATTGACTATAAGTTTGGTATTGATATGATCTTGCATTCTTAGTATATAACAATACACACCAATATAGCGAGCCTTGCTTGTTACACAAATGCATACAGGTTCAACATCGATTCAATATTTCTCTTTTATCAATTTTTTGATTTTTAAGATTATTTCAATGTTTATGGGTCTTTAAATTATAATTTTAAGTGTGTTTTGATACTTTTTTTTATTGGTCCCAAGAGACCATATGATTGTTGATGAATGAAATTATAATAATTAAGCATAGATTTGTACCTCGGTACACAAATGCATATCCCTGTATGCTCTAGTTTATCTATCTTTCAAGCATTACCTTGTTCTTAAACTCTTGCTTTTAACTTTTGTCATCCTCACCTTACTTTTAACTCTACCATTTTGTCTTCATTTCATAATTTGCATAAACTACATTTTCTTGGTAGATGGATGAACATGACACCCAAAAGTCTTGTTATTGTCTTGCTCCTAGGTTTATCATTCCACCCATCTATATTTCTCAAATAGTTGTTGCTCGATTTATGATCAACATGCAAAGAGGCATTGGTCTCATGAAATGGTTTTAAAGTTTTCTTAAGCTTTCATTTTGTTTATGCAACCATTGTTCCCATCAAGAGCTAAAATGCTACAAGAGAATTGTAAGATTTCTAAATGATGAAAAGCTACAATTAAGGTGCATTTTGTTCTTTGATATACTAATATGCAAGAGCTTTCTGTCTCCAATCTATTTACAGAAGATATTTTATTTGTTGATGGTTCAATTAAGCTACATAAAAGCTCAGATGGTAGCGGATTTTCACTTAAGGGCATGGAATAGGTTATGGAAAAAGTTATTAATAATGGACAAGATTTTAATTCAAATATTAAATGTTGCAGTTATATGTACCCAATGGTCAATAGTCCTTCTAGATCAATTAAAGAGAGTCTGTTTCATGAGGATCTTTATGAGATCTACATGCTTTAGCCTTTGTCATTCTTTACAGATCTGGAAATTAATTATGATCATGATCTCTATTTCGATGGCTTTTAATTAGGACAAATATTTTATAGTTTTATTATGAACCTAATCTTGTGACATAATATACATGTTACGTCTTACAAACCCACATTTTTGGTGCAGCACAAAGTATAGCCGGCAAATATGATGACCAACTAGGCCACACCTGAATTAGAGGTCATATCCTATATATGCTTCTAACACAATTTATGAAAGGTGTCTTTTGATATAATAATAAAAAAATTCTTGGAGACAACTTCCTTCATTGAACGAAGGATTCTTCCATCTAGTTTGCCTTCAATTTGTGTATTGATCTTCAAAATTCAATCATGGTGCTCAAATCACTCTTCGTCCCTCACATTGCATCACTTCCCTTAACAATTTCTGAAGAAAAGAGATGAGAATTGGCATCCCATGGCCCTCACCTTTTTGAACCACAAGATGGCCCAAGCCAACCCGAACCACCCCTAACCACGTAGAACTATTCCATTCTCTGTTTGCTCACTTGGTAGCCCAGACCAATCTGAATTGCTTCAATTCAGAGTAATTCGAGACAATTCACACTGATTCCCAAACCAAGAGGCCAAACAGACCCAATTCCACATCAGTTTGGGTCCGTTTCACAGACCAAGCTGGCACCATGAGGTATCAAGTAAACTTGCAGGTTGAAGATTCAAAAAATAAATAGTAGACCCTTAAAAAGCAAAAAGGGATGGCAAAAAGGTATCAATTCTCATAATGAGCAAAACTTTGTGAAGTCCAGACCATGTATTAAGCAAACATTTTAAGTGCATAATAAAGTTGAAAGCAATTTCATTATGTCTCAAGTTTTTCTTTGGTTTGATATTTAAATACATTTCAAATATGAAGATTTTGTAGGCCTTGTTTGGCTGGAGAAAAATAGCTACCAAATTCAGCATCAATGCATCTGTATTGCATGCTTAATGCAAGAAAAATATTTTTGCACAATCTCATGAAATGTCAATAATGGCATCTTTCCAAACAAACAAAATAAATGTAGAGCATGACAACAAGATGAAACAGTACCTGCCGATATAGAGGTGATTGGAACTTGAAGTCCACCGAGAAGTAAAGGTCACAACTTCCCGGAACAGGACCAGGATTAAATTCCCAAATGTTAATCAAATATTCAAAAAGACCACTTTCTGACACTGTTGTCTGCAAACAGCACCAGATGCACCCATGAGTTCAGAGACAGCATAAAAATAGTAGAAGTAGAGTAAATGCATATACTTAATTAAGATTGACCCTGCAGTTCAATTCCTGGGCTTTCAATTTTACAATACGAAGACCATTAAGGCTTTCGATTTTACAATACGAAGACCATTAAACAAGATCTAGCTTGCCCAGTAAATGTAAGGGCTAGGAAAAAAGTATAAGAAAAATGACAACAATCAGAAGTCACGTATGAAGGCCAAAAGCCTCAACCATTCACAGTTTGTGTCATAATTTTTCAAAACCACAGATGAAAGGAATTCATGTAAGGAGATATTGACTTGATACAGATTTTGCCTCCATCACCACTTATTAGCATGAGAATGGCATCAACATCAAAAATGACTAGTGTAAATTTAACAAATAAAATGAAAGACAAAAGTAAAAAGGGAAAATAAACTAGTCACAACAAATTCTGGAGTCCAGGAAATCCTGATCTAACAAGCTTGAATTGGGTTTCTTCGATGCTCCAGCACACACATCAGCAGAGAAATAAGATGAACTCAGCTCAGTCAAACCTTGTCAAACAGACCATGTTTGGCAAGAAGAGGAGAAAGCATTTTAGGCAGACACTAGATTTACAACCTACTTCCACATTTAAGAAGGGAAATGACCACAAGTAAGAAGGGAAATGATTAGGTTTAACCAACAATAACATGCAAATCATTTCATTGTTCAGGGGAACAGATATAGTAGGGGTGGTCAATGATTATCAATTTCTAGTAGAGCTCCCACACAAAAACTGATTTCTAGTTCTCGTCAATATTTGATCATTGCCAAAGGGGAAAAAATCATAGTATCTAGCAGATTGTATGAATAAAACAAACCATAAAACTCCACACCAGCCCCCAGCCCCAGCGATCCAATAAACACACCAATTATATTAACCAGTCTAAAGCTGAGCTTATTGCAATTATTTAAAGTCCTGTTTCTAAGCTTATTTACCATTAGATGGCCTCCATTCCTAGGTGTAGCAGGAAGGTTTGAGGTTCAAAGTTTCTTTGCTTTAATAGTTATCCTGAGGAACAAAATTCAACATGCATAAAGAGGAAAAAAGTAAGAACAGATGATGGCTGTTGCTCTTTAGTAATGTACTCTATCAGGAAACAGCATTAGTCATTTCCTGTTAATTGTATCTTGTGATGCTGCGCATCAATCTTGCTGTTCAAAATATTCAAACAAATATTAAGTGTTCAATCAGGAAGCAGCAGTTAATCATTTACTTTCGATTGCACCTTCTGATGTTATGCATCAATCTTGTTTCTCAAATTATCTTCACCACAATTAAGTGCTCAATCATAGCATGATATTGAAAGTGAGATTACTTTTTTCCTTCTCGAGTGATATATATAATTTAGTGTACGTGTGTAAACCTTTTTAAACTTGTGAGTTGTGCTAGTTGCTTGAATGCTTTAGCACATTTTACTATTTATTGAGGGATATTGGGAGATATATATAGTATTAGTGGATGAAAATTAGGTTGGGATTAACCAAAAGTTGGATTTATGGATAAGGACATTATAATCTAATGATTTTAGGTTAAGTAGGACTAAGATAGGATATATGAAATGCAATTTTGGTAAAACTAGAAATATAGATGAAAGTAAAATGAAATTGAGAATCATGAAACTTCTAAAAGTGATTATTTTTATATTTTAAGAATGATTATTTATAAAAAATAGAGGATTGAGGAGGATGTTCATAGGATTGAAGCCAGTTCAATAAAATAGAGAAGTACAATTAAAATATTATGTAATCTAAGATATCTATTAAGTTAAAGGATAAATTTTATAAGACAGTCATAATTTATGATATAGAATGTTGAATAATTAGAAAACAACATTTGCGCATGATGAATCTATCTAAAATGAGAATATTAAAATGGATGTATGGAAATACAAGAAACTATAGAATAAAAAATAAAGTCATTCATAAAAAAGTAAAGGTAACACTAATCTAAGACAAATTTAAAAAAAAATGTCTTAGATGGTTTGCGCATAATGTAGACTTAAGGATGCATTAGTATGAAGGAGAAATTTAATACATATAGAAGAAAGAGCGGTGGGGTAGAATGAAAATCACATGGGATGAATAGTAAAGAAAGATTTGATATATTTATACTTTACAGAAAATATAGCCCTAAACCAAGCAAAATAGAGAAAAAGGATTCATGTGGCCAGACACAACTAGTTTGAAATTTTTGTTGTTGTCATTGTTGTTGTTGATCATGTTGCTGTATTTATGGATGTTGGGAGAGCAAGGGAAAGCACAAAAAAGGGAGAAAAAAAAACAAGGAAAAGAGAATCCTTTGGCAAGCTACTTGAAAAATAAAACAACTAGAGAATTGTTGAACATCCACAGAGGTGAATGAAAAAACATAAATACAAAGCATATAGAAATGTAAGATGAATGCAATGATAAAATTTGAAGCTGACAATAATATAAGAACGGAACTTAATCGTGTTGCCAACAGCCCACCAGCATCAAATAGAGCATGAATCTTTTAATTTCAAAGATTATAGAAGATGTATATGAGATTAGCGAGAGTTCCCAAGGGGGGTGCAACTTTATTGTGGGCACATTATTAGATGGCTGCAGTGAGCTGAAAGAAGGTAGGAAAGAAGGAATGTCACAGACTGCTGCAAAGATCAAATAGGAATAACAAGGAAAATATAAGAAAACTCAACAACAATCAGTTTGCCAGATAAAATCAGAAAGTTTTCACATGAGACAGTTGTAGCTCATAAGGTCAAAAATGTTTTAAAACCAGACCATGTTATTAGTAATTTTTCCCTCAACAGTAATATTTTAATAATAACAATGGAAGTCTTAATGTAGAAGGTCACCTATCTCACAGATCGAAGAAGCAGATACCTGCCTGTAGACAGAACAATATATAAGCCATCTCAGCATCATCCTTTATGTTAAAATCAAATTAAGTGGTACAACTGATAGACTGACTGAAAACAAAATTGACAAGCACAATATCAGTTTTCCTAACAAATTGTAAGATAAGTTGTACTGCTATTCAGAAAATATCCTTGTATTACTAGGAATTTCTGTCCTCTCTCATTTATCTTCTATAGTATATCACTCTACTGGTTAGTTCTTCATTATCATGTAAGCGATGCTCTGTGATACTACTATACTATTAAAATATAATAAATGTTATTTCTGATCACCAACCAGATAATTTCAAATTCTAGTTTTGGAACCTCTCTTCATACCCCTATAACCAAAGTATGTTACACCCAAGGCCATGGAAACTAGAACGAGTGAAAACAAGAGTAAATCCTAAAAGAAGCAGAAATTTAAAGCAAGTGCTTGAAGAAATCAAAAGCTAAACTTATTAGCATCAAACATATAGGTATTGTTTAAGCCACAAAAAAAAAGGGATCAGGTCAGTTAAAAGATTTCGATAGCACCATAATACAGTCATTACATTGACAAATAGGATTTCCATTTATAATAGAGTCTCCATGAAATGTAATATCTAGCAGAGCACAGATAATGTAAACTATTCATACAAGTTTACGATTACAAAGAATAAACATCTGCATTTTTAGCAGAACCAAAATGAAATCTTGAAACTAATACAAAATGCAAATCAGAAAGGTTGTTTTCTTTAAACCATGGTTTAAAGGTTAGTCCTAGTTCACAAAGAAAACATCCCCAATGTTAAATATTAAAGATAAATGGTCAGGTAATACATAGGATGGTAATTCTATGTCTCAACCATCAAATATAGGGATAAGTTTAGCATCCAACTTGCTGGCATGGTAGAACCAAAAAAATTTATACACATTTGCACATCCACAGTTTTTGAGATAATTAAGGTTAGAGCCATCCTCTTTTAATAGCCATTATGATAATTGAGGTCACAGATGAAATTGTAGCTTTAAGGTTTGACACTCAAGTACAAGATAAATTCAGCAACCAATTCACTCCTCTGGTACATAAAGCAAACTATTGGTCATCCGTATATAATAATCGAGGTTAGATTCATCCTCCATGAGGGTTGATCTATATTTTGGGGTATCATGATTCAGTTATTCAGCATTTATCTAGATTACAGTTCCCCAAAGATCTTGATTATATGGAATCAATAGCCCTCCTGATCCTCCCAATGCCCCCTTCCTCTATCTCCCCTCCTCATCTAATTCCAACTTGTGTTGGAAACATTGCATGGATATGGTAGCAAGGTATCAACAGAACTGCTCATGATATCTATTCATGTTTCAATGCTTATCTAGTACAAATAGCAAGGTAGAAAATCACAAGAAAATACAAGTATTTGGTATGTAAAACAGCATCATTCATAATATTCAACTTTAGAAATATATTTTAAAGAGTGCTGTACAGACTAAAAGCAGTGGAAATGACCTTAATAGATTTTGGCTTCTCCAGTTCCACATGAGAGACGTAACTCTCAACCAAAAACTTGAAACCAATCTCCAGCTCAGCATCAAAAGACCCATCATTATTGCGTCTAGTAATCCTAGAACGCTGGCACCAGGGAACAAAATCTTCATATAAGTCAACAGCTGCCACCACTCCAAACAACTGTTCTGGTGAGTACCTGATTATTGCGTGACATGTTAGAATACAAGCTACAGAACTAAATGATCTTATGTATTTTAGACAGGATCAGAAAAAACTCTGAGAACAACAAAATGCATCATACTTATCTGAAAATAGAAATCAAACAGATATGGTTTGTGATAAGATAATCTGAAATCAGAAAGGTTAGGATGACTCCAAACGATGGCAGATTTTACTGTCTATAGATAACAGAAAGATTTTGACATCAATTCAAAATAGCTTTGGGGAAAAAGTTGTGTGCACTGATAACTACTATTGAATAAGGAAATTAGAAATAGTTTTCTATGAGTGAATCTCACAGCTGCATAGACGACCAGAGATTGCATATCCATACCATCCTCTAAGTTTTGAAGGAAATTTATCAATCATCAACACAACTAAACAGCAAATTTACTCTTTTTCATAAAATATGAAAAGAATTATATCAGTTGCCTCCTCAAATTTCAAGCAGAGAAAGACAATGAAACAAAAAAATAAGACTGCAGACCCGTTCAACGAAGAGCTAACCCTGATTGCTGTGAATAAAACAAGAAAGAGCAAACAATTATAAGAACACACAAAATTAGCGTTTTGGCTATTGGAAAGTTAATCAAAAGAGGCATAAAACCTACCCCACCACTCGCCTCTCCTCATGAGTCTTTGAAAGAACATTTCCTTCTTCCCCATCTCCGCATCCAAGAAACCACCTGGTTTGAGTACTACTGTAAGAATCCCGCAAAGAATTACACCACTCTTTGTCAGCATCGACCAATTTATCGATGCATGGAATCCCCGATCGAACCACACCTCTCAAGCTTCGAGTCTGAGCAAATCGCTCCAACTTCCTCCCACTCTCCGGGCACCTCCTCCACGATGCCAATCCAAATGTTTCGAGCTCCAGACCATGCTGTCCACGCGATGATAGCCTTGCCAAAGCCTTTAAAGGGAATGGAACCCGTGGCATCGTGTGAGCCTGAATCGGATACAGAACACGAAGAAAATTTCAAGAATCAACCCGGAGACCTTAGAACCAAATCGTTAGATAAATCTTTCTTCGATTTTTGAGCCCCAAGCCCTAATTTTCCACTACTTCAATGGTTTCGAAGCCCTAAAACGGGCATGAGATGGTAAGAATCGCGCCCTTCCTATACCTGGTCGGAATCCAAAACACAGAAACCACGCCGAAATCAATCTGGAAGCCCTACGGGTGAATCGCGTCGGCAAGGGTCATCGATCTTCCTTTTAATGTGGAGCTCCGGGCCCCGATTTTCCGCGAAGAAAAGGGCACGCCTTTGGACGATCGGGAGACCAAGAAATCGCTCCTGGAGTTGGGGAAACGAGCAGTTAACCTCGTGAATCAGAGGAGATTTGAGAGGGCGACGGCCAGCGTTGCTAGATCCATGAGCCCAGGCAGCGAGGGGTAGGACCGGCGGTGGGAAAAATTGACCTCATCCGACCGGGCCTGACGGAGTCCCGTTTGAGCCGGATTTGGTGGGAGGGAATTTCGATCGACTACGAGTTTGGGTCAAAATTTTCAAACTAGATTTCAAACGAGTCCGACATGGAGGGAGGTTTGACTGGATTTAGGGATATACCTTTTTAATGAGCAGATTGGATCGAATCAGATCAAGTTTATTCCTATCTAATTTGATTTTATATTCAAATTTTAATTTTTGATTCTAATCCAACCTTTTTAATGAGCAGATTAGATTTGATTGAATTAAATTTATGAAAGAAATTTTAAATTAAATGGATTATTAGAACTATTTGAGTCTAACCCAGATTATTGCATTTAAACTGAGCATATAACTATTTTTTTATTACTAAAATCTAATTATTAATAATTAAAAATAGATCTATTAAAAAAATTAAATGAAATTAAAAAAATCAACTTAAACTTAAACTTTGATTCAAAAACTCTCAATTTTATACAAGTAAATAATTATCCTTAGGTTTTAAATTATGATATTTATAATATTTATTGATATATTTAAAGATATTATAAATAAGACTCCATCTAAATATATAATAAATATAAATATTTAGAAAAAATTAAAGAAAAAAATATGTGAGAAGAGGTAGTTATTGAGATGAAAAAAAGAATTAGTTTAAATTAGAGTTCATTGAATAAATCTATAGGAGTAAATAAAAATGGGATTTATATAATTAAGGTTTATGGATCGGGATAAATTAGGTTCGGATTAGGTTAGGTCAAAAAATACAAAACTCAGATCTGATCCAGAATTTATATTGCGATCCAACTTTTAAACTCGATCCAAACTATGGGACTCTAAATACGAATTAGGTTAGGTAATTGGATCAGACTAGGTTATAGGTCGACCTAACTCATTTGCAGCTTTAATGGGGATAGTGTAATGGATTGGATTGGGTCATGGCAAGCTGTGCCATACCTTTTGCCAAATTTTTTAAGAATGATCAATCTCTTTTCAAGGGTGGTTATTTAACTCTTCTCATAAATGATTATCTAAGATCATGTTGGATATGGATTAAGATTTTTTTTTTTTTTTTTTTTCTTACTTTCCTTGATTGGGCAAAAAATCTAGGTCCTTTATTCAATTGCTAGATATAAAACCTCATTTTTAGTATCTAGGAAAACTCCATTCCCTTCACACCATAAATCCAACCTGGTACTAATTTGGGATACTCATGGAAACATTTGAAAAAATATATGAATTTCTTGATACAGTCATATTTATATGGATCTCTTTATCATTAGTGTCTCCTTGGAGAGGGAAAAAAATAATAATAATAATTGTTTTGTTTATAAATATTTTGTTTCAAAAATGTAAAATAATTTTTATTAGTAATTTAAAATTACAAAGCTTACAAATAACAATACGTACGAGAAAAGCAAAAACCTTAGTTAAATATTTTTTTTAATAAAAAAATCCTTATCCATGAAACAATAAATTGGTTATTGGCTTCCTGGATCATCTTGAGCCTTACACCTTATCGATTTTTTTTTTTTTCCCAGTTGCCCTTGAGGTCTCCATTCTTCAAACTCAAGTTCAATCATTTTTTTAGTTTGGTTACCACCAAAGGAACAGAGCTTCTACTATTCTCCATGCTGGTTGAATCTTGCTCCCAATTATTTTAATTGCTATGATTAGGAGGAAATTCAAACAACCTTTGGCAATATTGAAGTAGTGATATACTTAATCAAAGATTACTAATAAATATTATAGCTTAGTGTTAGGCATTCAATGAAGGCATTGTTGACACTCATGACAACTATCTTTGATAGGGTATCTCGTATATAATGATATTCACATAAATGGATAGGTTAATTGTTTCACTAAAAGCTTATAAAGGGAGGGTAAAAACAATCTTTACTTAGATTATAGGCTGAAGGGTAAAAATAATCTTTACTTAGATTATAGGCTACTTACTTCCCTCAACCATTAAGCGTGACTCATTAATGTAGGCAAAAGGATCTTTAGTCACAAAGAGACAAACTTGGTGCAGTTTCTTTATCAAAACTTGATGTGGTTTCTTCAAATGAACTAAATATTTGTTTTGTCAAACATAAAATAACATCAAAGGTCACCTTACCATAAAGCAATAGTTGAGAAAAGATAATTATGAATTCAAAATGCTGCATGTTGATTTATGTACTTAATGTGATATTATTAAAAGAAAAAAAAAAATCATACTCTAAGTATATGTTTATAATGTTCTAAATATGCAAGCATCTTTATATCAAACTTTTTGGTCTAAATTTCATAATTAACTTCAATTGATCTTTTAAGACTTTTTAGGGAAAAAAAGATCTTTAAAACTTTGCATAAACCTATTATAAATTTATGCAACATGATAAGGGTAAATGGCGTTTCTTTGAGTAGCAAAATCTTACTATCTATGCTAAAAATTCAAAGTTATGGATAGGGATGGTAATTTTGGACATGATTCGTAAATATGACTCGAACTCGACACGAAGTTAGTGGGTTCAAGTTGAACATAAGTGGGTTCGAATCAAAAATGAGTTGACCTGTTAAGCATGATTAATAAACAAGTTGGATCATATGTTGACTCACTAATCCAAAATTGATCCAATTATTAAATGGATCAATTCGTGTAACCCGACCCATCAATCTAAATATGATCCACCATACCCATTTATCTAAGTTAATATCACCCTTTAATTAATTATTATTTTATGATAATAATTATATGCATATGTTAGGATTTTATATTTATTTCTCTTTTTTTCTCTTGAATGAAAATTTTTTTATTTATGCTTTAGTTATGATTTTTAATATATAATTATTTTATAAGTAAATTGGTATTAAATATGTCATACAGGTCATATATATTTTATACAGATTATACAAGTTACACAAATTATATGGATTATACGGATCATAGGATCACATGAGTTACATAAATTATATAAGTTAAACAAATTAATAGGTTGTGTCATATAACCAATGTAATATATAGGTTGGGTTCGGGTTTAGATTTTTGACCTGAATAATAAATGGATCGAGTTCGGATTGACCTATTTGTCTTTATATTTAGAAGTTAACTTGATCCGTTTAGGATCTATTGATGCGATTTGCTACCTTGTGAACAACAATAATAATAATAATTGAGTGTTCTAAAATTTTGATTTGGTATTTTGAAATATAAATGATTATACTTCAAAGTTTGAACTTTTAGGAGGGAGAGTGACTCTTATGATAGCATATCTCAACACTTCCCTCTTTACGATTGAAATGAATTTGTGTACGGTTAGCCTCCTATTCTCTTTATGGAAAAGGAGTTTAATTTTACGAATACAATTGAATGATGCATGATAAAGGATAAATATAGAATAATGATGGTTAAGTTTACAAAAAGATAAAAAATAAGAAGGCTTTTTTTTTCTTTTAAAGGTAAAAAAGGTTGCAGAAATAAAAATGTAAGAATAGAAAGATATTCAAAAGATAAAGAAGCATATAATAAACATAAACAAAGGTTGTATAAATAGATCATTCACAACCATATTACCAAAATTTGATGAACTTAATTTTTTTTTTAAATAAAAGAGAAAATAATGAAAGCTCATTAGAATGATTAAAACTTTAAAACATGAGATAAATAGTGTATTAATGAAAGAGTGTAGATAAAAGGTGACAGTAAAAAAAAATTTTGAGGCAAAGTTTAAAAGGATGGCTGTCAGGAAAACAATGAGTTATATTGCGAAAAAAAGGAGATTTATTAAAAATTTAATATGCTTATTTTTTATTTTATATATATACATATATATATATTAAATGAAAGCTTTAGATAATAAGCATAAAATTTAAACTTTAATTACATTGGACCTATCCTAAACTCAAACTTTAGTTAAATTAGATCTATCCTCAGCTCATTTAAACGGACTTTGCATACAGGGATTAGTTTGAGTTAGATCAAGCATACCAAAATATCTATTCATATACAACTTTATCTAATAAATTTTTATCAATTCTTCGTAGCTTGTACTACTTTTTGAATCACCTGCCATTAGAACTTACTAGAATGTATGTTTGACGTCATTAGAAAGTAGGTAAAAGACGCAAAGGTGAGAGAATACGGATTTAGTTCACTTAAAATTATAGTTTAATATATCTCATAATGATTTTTGTTTGAAAAATTATTGTAACGATTTAAAAATTAATATATTTATATATAATTCTATATCTTTTTCTCTTCGTCTAATTAAGTTTAAAATAAAATAATTAAAAAAAAACGCTGCCACGCATAAAACTTCCCCGTCTAGAGTTAGAGTTAGAGTTAGAGTTAGAGGGAGCGCGATAAGGGGAAGAGGGATATCAAGACGAAGTGAGGGCCAGAAACCCTAATCCAATTTACTCGATCGAATCGGTTCCCCGGGCGATCTTCTCCGATCACCAAATCCCGCCGGATTCCCCCCTCTTCCCCTCTCCTCCGATCCCATCCCGCCGTTGCCCTCAAGCCCCGTCCTCCGGCTTCGCCTTTGCCGCTCCGGATCCTTTCATGAGAAGCGACTCTTGGTCGGAATGATGCCGGAGATCATCCTTCCGCCGGAGAAGGACCTCTCCATCTCGCCGACGAGCTCCCGGTCGGTGACGGAGACCGTAAACGGCTCCCACAAGTTCGTGATCCAGGGGTACTCCCTGGCGAAGGGGATGGGTGTCGGGAAGCACATTGCCAGCGATACCTTCACCGTGGGAGGGTTCCAGTGGGCGATATACTTCTATCCTGATGGGAAGAACCCCGAGGATAATTCGACCTATGTATCGGTCTTCATCGCCCTGGCGAGCGAGGGAACCGACGTGAGGGCCCTCTTCGAGCTGACCCTCGTGGACCAGAGCGGGAAGGGGAAGCACAAGGTCCACAGCCACTTTGATCGGTCGCTGGAGAGCGGGCCGTATACCCTCAAGTACAGGGGGAGCATGTGGTAAGGGTTGGAGAAAATTTTCTCGTTATTTATTTCAAAGAATTTAGGCTTTCTTTTAAACATTATGAATGTCCTGGTACAATTCAATTTTCGCTTCTCTTTAATTGATTGCTGGGAGCTCTTTAATTGATTGCTGAGAGCGTAGGTTGAGGGATTCTGATTTAGATCCTGACTTGATGTCTATGTTATGAATTACTGTTGATATTTAGCACTGAAAGGTTTCCATTTCATGGTCCAGTGCTTTGATTTCTTGTAATTTATTTGGCATTTGAGTTCTTTTCTTTTATTTTGCAAACAAATTTTTTATTTGTTTGAATTTTGCTGAATTGATGAATAAATAACGAGTTCTTTCAGTTCTTATGAAACGAAATTTGTTCTGACGTTCAACTTTCTGATGATGGTGTCATCGCATTGGAAAATATTCAAGAAAAAAAGATAAGAGAATGAACTCCTTTCTGATGGGATTGCATTGTGTTGACATCAAACACATTTGAATGCTGATCTTCTGGGGTTTTCGGATATTTGGCTGAGATCCTGTGGGACACTTGGTCCGGCAAATAAGGATGAAATGATTTCTCCTACTTCAAAGAAAGTGGGATAGATTTCAAGGTCACTGAAAACTTTCCTCTGATAATGTTTTGTAATTCAATAAGATGCAGACCTTCCTCCAGTAATGGTCATAATTCAGTGAGATAACTTCACTTGCATTGGCATGGGTACTTACATCCGAAGTCACAGATTTGAAATTTTAGGAGACTAAATGGAAGAAAATCAATACCCTGTTTCATGCTGTAAAAATAATAGATTAGCTTCTTACAATATTGTATTTTAGCACTTGGAAATTATGATAGTTTTGTTAGATTAAAGGCATATTAGTACAATAGGATTAGATGGGTGCATGCATTCACTAGTTAAGTTTTGATCCATAGTTACAGCCTTAACAAGGACTAATTCTTTGTCCCAAGAGAAAAGTAGTTAAGAGTCATGCATTGTGCTGGCCATACTCTAGTCCTTTTGCATCCTTATGGTCAAGGAAACTTTTTGTATGCTTGCTGATTGCACATGTAAAATGTAGATTTTTTTGCTGCATACTTTATTATGGCTCTAAATGGAATAATATTGAGACATTTCCAGCTTTCAAGCAGTAAAGATATATTATTAGCTTCTTATCATGCCTTATCATGTGGCTACCAAGAAATTATATTAATTGGATAGAAGATGGTTGGGAAATATAAAATATTATGAGTAAAATGCATGCATTAATGGGTAAAATTTTGATTGATTAGTTGTATTTTTAACAACCATGGTCCCCCAACCCTAGAGAGAGAATTGCTGTTAAGCTGACTGCTTCTAGCCTGTCTGGCATCCCCCATGGTCAAGGAACATCTTTTGTTTTTTGTTATTTTTACATGAAAAGTGCCAACATTTCATTTTCTTTTTTTATTTTGTATTTTGAAAATTATACAACTAAGAGGAGTATGATTTGATATTCTTAACCTTTTTTTTTTTTTTTAAATCTTGTCAAGATGAATCTGCATGTATCATGTCTGCATCTTACCCCCCCCCTACTTACCTAATTTTCTAATAGATTTTTATTGAGAACTTGGCCATGTATTTATATCTTCCCTCCTGAAAAATACCTGCTTTGGTAATGTTGGTCCACATGTTTTCTCTTCAGGGGTTATAAGCGCTTTTTCAGACGAACTGCGCTTGAGACATCAGATTACCTCAAGGATGATTGCTTGAAAATCAATTGCACTGTTGGTGTCGTGGTGTCAGTTATGGATTCGCCCAGATTACACTCGATACAGGTTCCAGAATCTGATATAGGAGTGCATTTTGGTATGCTTCTGGATAAGCAGGAAGGATCTGATGTTGTTTTTGATGTTGCTGGTGAGAAATTTCATGCTCACAAATTGGTGTTGGCTGCTCGATCCCCCATGTTTAGAGCTCAGTTTTTTGATGAACTAGATAGTGAAAAGAGTGAGATTGTTGTTACAGACATGGAGCCTAAGGTTTTTGAGGTAAGGAGTTTCTATCCTCTTCTTCGTTTGACTTAGTGCAGCTAACAGTTTTACATTCCTTGATTTTCCAAACAGTAATTTTTTTTTTTGCTCTCTTCCCTGGTCAGGCAATGCTTCATTTCATATACAGAGATACCTTTGTTGAAGATGATGCATTGGTTGCTTCAAGTTCTCCTGATTCTTCTGTGGCTGATACTTTGGCTGGAAAGTTATTAGCTGCAGCAGATAAGTATGGCTTGGAAAGGCTTCGATTGATGTGTGAGTCTTATCTATGCAAGGATATATCTGTGAATTCAGTTGCTAGCACCCTTGCATTGGCTGATCATCATCATGCCATGGAACTTAAGGCTGCTTGTCTTAAATTTGCTGCAGAAAACCTTGCAGGTGCATACCATTTTTACCTGACAGCTCATGTATCATATTTATTTTAAGGAGTTGCTGAATGCTACTTTCTTTGAGTTTCATTCTTCCCCATTGAGCAATGTGACCTTACCTCTTGCTAATCTCGCATATGAACATACAAACATGAAACGCCCCCACTCCCCCCCTCGGCCACTCCTATTGGCTAGTCCATTCCTTATCCTCCTAGGTTCAATTTTATGTGTTGTCCAATAATCAGGGCTAGGTCTATAAATTCTTCTTGTTTTAGGCCACTGTTCAACCTATACTTGACTAGGACCCAGATTTTGCCATGTCTAAGTGGCAAAATTAGTCTCCATGGATGCTAAGCACTAGCATGGCATGGCACTGGAATGTGAAGATTAGAACGTTGGTTATAATAAGAGGAGAAAAAGAAGGTGATGTGAAGAACATAATAACCTTGCATAAAAGAAGAAACTTAAGTCTATATAGTTAAATTGATTCCATTAATTATGTTTGACATGGGCTGAAGACCAAGGTCACTTAGAATTTGAGCTAACTCTCTGTTCAAGAAATTGATCACTAACTTGCATGCAAAGCATGTTAGAAGAAACATCAATCCCTAGCCAAACCTAATCCACCATTGTTGATTGACACTTAAGTTGAAGATGGTGAATTTGGCTGAGTTATATTGATCCTATTGTTTATTTGTTTGTCCAACTGTGAAATCAAAATTGTCTTCATATGAAAAGTACTTGACCTTTGGATAAAAGTTTGCTATCTAGAATGGTTTTTTGCATTTTGTAGATGGATGAACATACTGTCTTAGGCTTGATCCTTGGTGGCATGAACTTCTATGTAGAATCTGTTTGGAAACTTATTCCAACACCTGTGTATTCTTGTTCCACCGAGAAAAATCTGCTTCCCTAGGGCAGTACCTGAATTTGTTCCCACTCTATTATTACACAAAATGCACCGTTAAGGCGACGATATCCTATATTGCCTCAAATACTAGGAACCAAAAAAAGCAAGGCACTAATGAAAAAAATTAATAATTGTTTTGAAAATAAATTATATTTATATGCAAAAACAGTATAAACATCATGA
The DNA here is from genome assembly GCA_017589505.3 of Metroxylon sagu. NCBI lineage: Eukaryota > Viridiplantae > Streptophyta > Magnoliopsida > Arecales > Arecaceae > Metroxylon > Metroxylon sagu. The sequence goes on from JACVBY030000422.1 coordinate 290,588, forward strand.
TATTACTTATTCGGGTTTCAACATCCTAAATCATGATCATCTTAAGTATTATATATATCATGATTTGCATCTTTCAAAATATCAAATCAAAATATCACTTACCATAACTTGTTTTTAAACAAAATTCAGCAAAAATAAGCCAATAGACATCCTAGAATAGCTTCTGATAGGGTCAAATTAGGTTGGCACCAGGCTGGCACTTTATTACAAGGGCACATGGCGTTTGAGCCATGTCATCATCGCCACTTGATGTTAGAAGGGCTTAACCAATGGAGCTACTGACTATCTTGTCTGGCACATTCGATCGGACTTCAGACGAGATCAAACAATGACCACTCTCACGCACATCTTTGCGCCAGAGGAATGACCCATAGCAGGTGGAGCAGTCCTATTACTAACCTATCTTACCATTGCTACGAGACATGCTACCACCATAGGGACAGCTTCTGGAACCAAGGCCAGCCCGCCTATAAGAAAAAACTTCATCGAAGGCAGGGGGTTCCCTCTCTCTGGCATCTTCTCCGCTTCTTTCTTCTCAGCACTTGATCTAGTTGTAAGCCCCAAACCCTCTCATTATCTTCCATCTTCTTAGAGCAAGAAGGCTACAAGGTACATCTTTGGCCTCAATCCCTTTCCCTTGCTGATTTGATCGTCAAGGGGCTTTAGCTGGGTAGCCATTGGCACCTCTTATGCTCTTCTTTCGTCCTCGTAGGAGTGTTAGTCCGGGTGTGGAGCTCCTCTTCATAGGGCTAGTCAGATCGGGTTTCACTTTAGTTCCCAACTCATTATCCATCTCTATATCCCCATTGGTGTGTAGGGTCCTTTAGCTGAATTTTGACGCCATCAGCTTCAAAGTTTGAAATTCTAAAATAGCTTTAAAGTTCAAATATGACAGCAGAATATCACTTCCTAAAATATGTTTCATGTTTCTAAATAGCACATAATGCAAAAGAGTAAACTATTGAACTTCTTGGTGCAGGCTTTTATTTGTAAGGTCTCTAATAGACCAAAATCAATATCAAAATAAAACTAACAAAGCTTCAAAAGAAAGGCCGGAAAAGGACAAGAAGAATGGTGCTAGGCATTGGGGAGGTGCTCACTGAACACTACTTAGCTTTGTCTCAAGCATTTGCGTAGACATTGCCTTAGTAAACTGACTTGGGGATTGTTGAAGTGCTTAGTGGTTTCCTTGCCTTTCTTGAACAGCTAGGCAAGTGTTTGGAGTGCCTTTGACAACTTACTTTTGGTAACGAGGTTTTATCAACCATTAAAGATACTGTGTATAATTTGGATATTTGCCAGACCAAGTGAGCACATAAATTATCCATTAGACCTGCCTAGGTTCTGCAAGAGGGGCAGGTCATTGGAGCTTGCTATAAAGGATGGATTTAGAAATATTCAAATGGTGCCTATAGGAGCATGAACAGTTACAGTTACTTGGTTTGATTCTGGATCCTTATCATTGGGATTTTGGAATGGAGGAATGCATTGAGCATGGTGGTTAAGGTAATAGCATGATTTTTTGTCATACTAGGTGATAAGCCAAGCTATTTTCACTAAATAACATTGTCCCACAAACAAAAGTTGCCTCAACTATGCAGCTAATTATGAATCATTCTGTACAGTAAATTTGTATTAAGGATTACATCCTAAGACAGGTTTTCTTCAAGCCCTAAAAGATGTGTTACAATCATTATTATTTGGGCTTCTTGTGATGGCTCTTCATGACAAATCCAAGCCTGTTGCTGAACTGAGGCCAACTTTATTCCTATTTGCATATGCCTAAATAATATTTAATTGGTTTGCCAATTTTCGTTGATAATTCCTATGACTTTCTCTTTTCTAACTAATGCTCAATTTTGCTAGATGCATACCTCATTTTTGTTTCTTGTGAAACTCATCGCATGCATTTAGGTATTATTGGTGAACTATCCAGAAAACTTTCCAGTTCATCTTTCTGTCATACGAAGGCTTACTTCATAATGACATGAAGATAATAGTACATCTCCACTGTATTTATATCAAACATGTACCTTTCCATTCTTTTGTGAATATTCATGATAGCAAAATGAATCATGTTTGCATTTTGGTCTTGGCCACCATGTTTGAACGAAGTAAATTCATTTTTTCATACAAACTTTTAGATCCTTTTCTTCTATAGTTTTCCTCCATTCCAGCTGGACACTCAAATTTATCCTAGTTCCACTTTTTTCAACAAATAATGCACACCACTATACCTTTGTTTGCTTGCCCATTTTTCATGGACAATCTAGGCTCATCATAAGCTAGAAGTCTTCTTACCTGTCATGGTTCTGTATGCTTCTTTAGAGATAGAAACAAAGAAAGTGTGGCTTGAAGATCATGTCTTGTAATTATTGCAGGAGTCCTGTCATAATTCTTATGTGCCTTTCATATGCTAAACTCTAATCTTTATTGCTACCTTCAGCCATTGGTGGTCCTTATTTTTTGTTCTTAGCATTTCTTGGACCAGTAGGGAAAGTGTAAAAGCTTGATGGATTCTATGTTCCCCACTTGATTTTTCTCCTTTTGATAACTTAATAATTTTTGATTCATACATAGAAAAGAGAAGTGAGAGTTGTATTTGGATAGACCTGAAGGACTTCAAGGAAGTGTATCGTTAATTGATTTGGATTTGAAAGCTAACAATTTCACTTGATTCAACTCCAGGAAGTGAAAGATAAGAATATGAGTGAGATTTGAAGATGTTCTCATGGATGTTCAATATTATAGTTAGTTTTTTGAAACTTCAACGACTTGACATTTTAAAGCTGGTCTCCACACTATGCTTTAATTTTAATGCAGAAAGCCTTGATCTTTGATATCAAATAATGTAACGAAGGATAGAAAGGAAAGAAAAAAAGGAGACGGGGTGTGCAAGCAGGAAGGGTGTGGAACTCTTCAACAATAAAGTCATAGAGAATCCACCAAAATCACCAATCTTTGATAATTTCAAATCTTAATAATGTGGTTCTATTCTAGAGACAACACGCCCAAGCATTTCTTATGAGAACAATCTAATCCTATGGTAACACTACAAGCTATTGTAAAATATTCTGTTTTCAGGATTTTGTGAACCTTAAATCACTACCATGCATCTTATCCATACAAGGGAGTTAGACCCAAAGACGCAAAAATTAACAGCAGCAGTCGATCTAAAACTTTAATCTTAAGTGGAATAGTAACCGATGGGACTGAATTTAGCCACAATGGTACTACTTAATTGGCATCTATGAATGTGCCCTTGAAAATACTGATCCAAATGGGTTTGCTACGGATGAGACTACTAGGTGTAGCATAGAGGCAGAACTATAATATTCTGCTGAATTTATGGTCTCTCAGAGAATGCTATATCTCCTTCATCCAGGTTTTGATTTCCATGATTCTTCATGTATACAATGGCTTTTTAATGTCACTCATGATCAGACAGGAATTTTATTTCATAAGGGAATCTTTCAGGTCCTCTACTCTGAGGGCAGACTGCATCTTGATTTTTCTGTATTCGCCAGTCTGATTCGCATCGTATAATTCTTTTAAAAAAACTAAGAGATGGATATGTATCAGTTGGATTTGACAATTCTTAATTGAAAAAGAGGTAGTAATTTATGCTTGAAATAGCTGCCAGGATCAGATGATGAAGATATAAGGGTCCTAGTAGCTGAGAGAAATTTAAAAGACTGTAATGTATGCTGTAGGGGTGGGGGGGGGAGTGTTGGTGCGGCTTAAAGACCTCAACCAAGGGTGATATACAGTCAAAGAATATTTTGAGTTCAGGATTTTGAAGCAACAGAAAACAATCTAGGAGAGAACTAAGAGTTGGTGACCTGCAGTGGATTTTTCTACTAATGATGCTTTTAAAATTTTGGATTTGCAATATAGAATCACAGGGAGTAGATTTTGTTATGTCATATGGTATGAGTTTGAATGGCATTCAACAATCTCATGCTTGTGACAAAAATCTCAATTGGAGCAATGGAGCTCGAGAGAACTACAGAGAAGAATGAGCTGATGCTTTTCAGACAAAGAAGTAGTTACTGAACTTTGGGAAGCTATTGGAAAGTTCCACTATCCTGCAATAAAGAAACTCTCATTGGCAGCTTCTTTCAGGACCCTCCCATCCATAGACTTGCAAAATGCCACATTCGTCAGGACTCTAATAGAATGATATGCCTGTTTATTTACGTGTTTCTTTATTTATCATTTAATAATACTCGTGTAGTGCTGAAAAGTAATTCATGATATTTAGCAGTCAGATATGGTGGATGGAAATAGCCTTTTTGGGATGACAGGTTGTTTGAGAGCATCAAGCAATCCATAATAGTTTCCATGGTAGACGGATGGGTACATCACCATAGAAGGCCAACTTGCAGATGCTATATTACCAACACTGGCAGCTTGGGCGCAAAGACATTTGATATAGTTTTTGACAGCCAAATGCCTTCATTATTAGATGTTCTTGAGAAGCCTCCATTTGTAAGTGGAATCTCGCTGTGGCAGGGTTATTGTCTCAGGTGGAATTAAGCCTTTCAATCCCCTTCTTGGCCTTAACCTGAAAGGCAAGCAATTTGAGCATTATTCAAAAATCTTGATTCCAAGTCAAAATTTGAGACTTGCCCATGAGCGTGTCATTTGCTGCTGCAAACCATAAGTTCACTGCTATTTTTTTACCTAATTTCCTTCTAGCTGTTATAATATGATATTTTCTAAACTTGGTCATTGGAGATGTTTTGGCACTGGAGGTGGTCATTTATAGAGTTTGGTGGCAAAGAAGCATCCATGTAGGCCTGTCCTTGAATTATTGTTGTTATTATTGCCGCTGCAGCTGTTGCCAATTTCATTTTATTCTTCAAAAAAAAAAAAAAAAAAAAGATTAATTAGGAATTCTAGACCAATGCTTTGAATCCCAAGGATTCTGTGCCTTCTTCCAGTGTGTATCATTTGTTTCATGAGTGCTATTATCTGTGCATGCAGCCGTGATGCGTTCCAATGGATTCCAGCATCTTAAGGACAATTGCCCGTCACTGCAGTCAGAACTGCTGAAGATTATTGCAGGTTGTGAAGAGGAATGCAGCAGCGGTGGAAAGAGCAAGAGCGTGTGGGCCCAGCTCTCAGATGGTGGGGATTCCAGTGGCCGGAGGGTAAGGCCTAGGACTTGAACCCAAATAAATGTTCAGCTACTGATTTGTAAATGACAGCAATGCGTATCAAGAAAAGGGATAGAAATGACATTAGCTCTGTTGTACCTCGTTAAGTGTGTTCCATGGATAATGGTTTGATGGCATAAATTGTAGGTCTTTTACTAGCAGAGGACATTTAAAGATAGAACTAGCAGTAGTGCATTACCGAACAGAGGCTTGCGTCTGTCTGATGGGAAGCAAGGTAAATCAAATGAAATTCTGCTGACTGTGACTCACAACTTTGCGCAAAATTGCAAATAGTTCATTTATTTGAGGATTTCCTCTGTAATTGTTTTCTTATTTTGTGCACGCGTTTGTGCATTCGTGTGTGTGCTTGTGTGCATGTGAGTGCGTGCGTGGATGCACGTGCAGATGAACCAAATGAGCATGTAAGCTCATCTCAAGCTTATTGATCATTAGACTGCAAGTTTTTGTCGTGCTTATTGTTTTATTTGAAGCTTGTTGAAGGAACTTGATTGAATTGTAAAACCTTCTCACTGACGGAAGATTACCTGGAAGAAAGGTGGATTTAAGTCTACCAATTAGTAGATGGTCTGTTGTTCAGCAATCTTGTTGTTAGTTTATGGACTACCAGTTAGCAGGGATAATGCGTGCGGTTGTTTCGGGTCCAGTGGGCGACCCGCATGAATCGGATGTATATGTTTTGCGATTATGGGGATAAAATTTAAGGGGTGCTGGCCGGAGTGCTCTGGGTTTCACCAGACGTTGATTGATGTCCGTTTAAAGTTTCGGATTTTCGTTTCACATCCAGTTCAATGGTTCCAGTGGAGGTCCGATCCGGCTATCTACTGGATTATCAAGCATTATGTTTTAAGGAGTTGATCAAGTTAAATAATAGTAACAAAATATTAGCTACATGTTATCAAGATGATTGTTCACTATATAATAATGATTAACTAAAATTTTATGTGGCATACTGGTATGGTTAAGATACATAAATATTGTTGAAAATTAAATCAAGCTTAAAGTTTTAGTTCAATTCTATATTTGGTTAGAATTATATTGTTTAGTTGTTAAGAAGTTTTATTAGTGTTAGTAAAAAAAAATTATTTTCTATCATATTTGAAATTTTTTGTTTATAAATATGGGAATTTGGTCATTAATTTATAGAGCGTCTGGAAGCGAGAGCTGTAGCAGGCTGTGGTTGCCTCGTGAGAAAGTCTGATGAATCTCAATTTATTAATAAAATATATATATATTTTTTATTATTTTTGTGTTGCCTACATCTGGTATCAGAACTAGCAAGGACTTCTTGATTGGCCGACAACTGCTCGGCCCAAGGTTCTGGTCGAACGTGACCCAACAAAGAAGGCGTCGGCTTGACACAACTCTGCTATAGCCTGAAGCGTTAGCCGAAGTTCCAGTGGACCTTCCATAGCCAAAGACAAGTGGAAGTAGCGGTGCACGGCGAGATGGTAGACGCGGCGCGTGTGAACTAGTAAGAAGAAAAGGAGATAGGTGAGGAAGAAGACAGGAAGGGAGGAAGAAGACAGGAAGGGAGAAAGAAAAAAAAGGAGAGAGAGGTTGGTACGGTGAGAAGGAAGAAAGGAGGGAGAAAGAACGAAAAAAAAAAAAAAAGAAACAAAAGAAGAAGCGGTCAGGTCTGTTGTTCTACGGTGAAAGGACCAGAAGAAGAGACGTGAGGAAGAAAAAAAAAAAAATTCTGAAGAGAGGTTTTCTTTTAAACAAAATATCATTTTCGAAGTATATTATTCCAACTGGATTAAGTTAGGAATGGTTGGAATAAGTCTGGAATAAATCTAAAATAGATGGAATTCTTGGAGAAATTTTCTGTAAAAGTTGTTTCTGTGAGAAGCTGTTGATAATAACCATCCTCTTTTGTGAGGTATGACCATAAGCCCACAGTATATTCATTGCTTAATTTTTAAATTTGATAAAAAAATCAATTTTAAGGAGTAGCAAGTTCAAATACAATTTTTCTTTAAAAACTATGAGCTTTTGGGATGTCATTGAAAAAGGCTTTGATGAATAAGCAAAATTAGAGGAATTATCGGATGCACAAAAAAAAGAATTTGAATGAGCCCATGTAAATAATATTCATGCTCTTCATCATATATTTTAAAGTATAGAATTATCAGTTTTTCAAAAGATTATTCATGTAAGGATGGTAAAAGAAGCTTGGGATATTTTGGTTACATCTTATCGAGGTGTAGAAAGGGTTAAAAAGGTGAGGCTGCAGATATTAAGGAGGCAGTTTGAGCTTATTGAACGGGAAAAAAATGAAAGCATTGTTAATTATTTTATAAGAGTTCAGAAGCTTATTAATAATATGAAAGCTAATGAGAAGATATTTAAGTTAAGAAGGTCATAGAGAAAATTTTTCAAACCTTGATCGAGTGGTTTGAGTATGTGATGATTGCTATTGAAGAAATAAGAGATACCAAATCTATGACGATTGATGAGCTGCAAGATTCATTACAAACATATGAGCAGTATCTGAATGAAAAAGCAATAGTCGCATTTGAGAAAGCATTGAAAGCCCAAGTGAATTTGAAGCAAAAAGATTAGTTATCAAATAAGGCAGAATCAAATCAAAAAGGCCAAAATTATAAAGGTAGAGGAGAATGAAATAAATCCTATATAGGTGCATCTCTAAGTCTAAGTTGCATATGGCCAAACCATTTAAGTTGTCATTTCCTTGATTTATCCTCGATTGGAGCTATCACTACCTTTTTACGAATGATTTTATTTTTTATTCTATTTTTTCTTGTATTACCATATATTTATCTTAGATATGTATATTTTTTTAATAGCTCAACATTCAATACCATAAAGCATAGTCTTATGGCTGTCCTATAAAACTTTCTTTTTAAATTGACAGGTACTCTATAATCATACAATATACCACTAGTTCTCATTTCTTATAATGTCAAAAAATTAGACAAATCAAAATCACATCAAACAATGGTTCACAGAAAGGTGAAAAATGTCCATCAAAGACACTAACTAATCCACCCTATTTAAAAAATAAAATTAGATGCTCTTGGTGATCCATTCAAAAAGATGTCTCGTAATAGGTTCTGAAAATTTGATCCCAAAGTGACTAAATGCCAAATCATAAAAGGTTGTCACATTCACTGCTAAGCAAGAAAGAAGCCCGCCATGAAACCTAAAAAGAGAAGCAGGTAGACCAACCTCATCCTTCGTTCATTTTAATCTTATGCATGTCATACACAAGAATATTATTTAAGATATTTATTTGATTTCCAGTTGCACTGCAAGCAGTACCCAAAGGGTGCCAAGGATCAAAAGCAAAATAAGTCGTGTACACACACACACATACACACACTTGTTCATGGCCATCTGTTCTCTTCCCTTTGATATCTGGATATCTCTAGCTCGTCTCTTGCTGATGTAATGAATTAAGTATCTAACGACAGGGAGAAATCCTTTTCCTCTGTCACTTCTTGTCCTTTCAGAGCTGGAAAGCTGTACTGCTGCTAGCCAGGATTATATAAACAAGATTCCTTGACAACCACTTTCACTCAATCTGCTCCATAGGGATCTGGACCTTCAAGTGTCCTTGCTACCAAGGAAGTGATTGGCCTTGGTTGGTTAGAGCTCTTTGGAACATCAGCCAGTTATCCACACTTTTATTCTGATATGTGAAGTGGGCAGCCAACTTTGCACAGAAGAGCTGATGCCTTATCATATCAAGTTTGAGTTAATAAGACCAGTGGTTCAAAGGCGTTTATTGGAGGAAACATTTCTTGGTCATCTAATCAGTCAGCCAGCTGGCACAAATAGATTTCACTGTTGTCACTCACACAGGCTCCCCCATCTAGATGCCACTAGGAAAGATTCCTATGGGTCAGGAAGAAGAGTTCTGGCTGTTTCACAGCAGTATAATAAGACAAAGCCTGACCCGCATAGCAGTACCAGTTAATTACTGAAGCTTTCACAGAACTCAATTTCCCAATAATATCTATCTACCTATCTATCTATTTATTTATATTTTGTGTATGTCAGTAACCTTCATTCAATACCAAAAGTACCACTTCATAGAGAGTAATGGAAATAGCTGAGAATGAGATGAATAATAAATACCCTTAACAGCAAAATTCTACGCAATGCATAGACACAAGAATGTAACTGCAAGTACAGATCTTATAAAAAAAAAAAAAAATTATTGAATGGTGAAACGAAATCCTCACTTATTTACATAGTTCTGTCTAGAAAATGCGAATTAATCTGATAGTGGGCCGAAACTATGTTAAGAACTCAGAGTGTAAGTTAATTGGTAGAGGTGAATATGAGTTATAAGCATTTAAATCTTTTCTTTTCCATCCGATGTGGGACTATTTTTGAGGTATTACAATCTTTTCCCTTATAATGCGACATCTTCGTTGTACGCCATAAGTTAGCTAGAATCTATCCCGAGCCGGATCGGCACACTCAGGTCGGCTAACGCCCCAAGCCTATTTGCTAGACTAATTAACTTGTTAGCAGACGAAAACTATATGATCCTAAAAACTCGAATGAAAGTTAATTAATAGTAGGTGAACTTGAGTTATAAGCACTTAAATCTTTTCTTTTTAAAAGTATTTTTCAGCTAATAAGAAAATCAATCCCAGAACTCTCTGTCATTTATTTGGAGGGAAATTGAATGTAAAGAAACCATGATACATCACTGAATTTCAATAAAGGTTAATAGAAAACAGATCAAAGGATCAAAATGTGGTTGGAAATTACCCTTGCACCCAAAACGTCCAGCTCTACCAATCCTATGCAGGTAAACTTCACAATCAGGTTCCCAGGTATTATATTTTACAGGAAGATCAAAGTGGATGACCAAATTAACCTATCAACAAAATAATAGCGATAAGTATCAGAACTTATAACCCAAGTTCTATAGGACTAACTCCATTTAACCACATGAAATCACTACCTGCGCTTGATCAGAACCTCGAGCAAGAAAATCGGTAGTTATAAGGACATGGGTTAGTCCATCTTTAAATTCCTAAATAATTTTGTCCCTATCTTCCTGCTTGACGTGCACTCATAACCTTTTGTTCAGATTCAAAGATCTTGTCCTTTATCACTTCCATTTTTGCAAGTTCATCTGGACATTGAACCTTGTATTGATGTAAGCTCTTCTTTCTTCACAAAACTCCGATTTGCATCCCTAACCACCCTTGATATAAATGCCTTGACAGTTTTATTGATGGTAGCAGAGAAAAGGAGCACCTGCTGCCAATGTTAATGAGAAAATGAACAATGAGTTTAAATTTATCAACTCGGACATTTTCATATTATCTTTATAGTAGATAATATACAAAAAAAAGAAATGTTTCAGAAAGATGTAGAAATGTCTTTAATGACTCAAGCCATTAAATAAAACATTCAAGTAATATCTACCAACACACATGCTTGTTGCATCTAAAGCAACAAATTAGGTCCAGAGCGATAGTTTCAACCACAACGAGAAACAACAATAACAATAACAATGAAGTTTTAATCTCAAATTAATTGGGGTCAGCTATATAAATTCTTTTTCTCCATTCAGCTCTATTCTGAATCATATTTTTGGTAATTTAAAAAAAAAAATTGAAATGACATTTCTTGGAAACAACAATTCTGAGGTATAAATGTGGATGAGAGCTTTAAAGAAAAGAAAAAACGCACCCTCTTTGGGCAAATTAGATATAACACTCTTTGGGCAGAGAACCTACTTGCAACCCTACCATCCTTTTATGTTTTCGACATATGATGGATAAGTTTCAAAAGATTAGAAAATGTGCAGGGAAAAGGAATAAGAGTTTCGAGAAGCAAAATCTGCTTCATTCCTTTGCCTTCTTTGCCTCTTCTGAATAGACAATGAAGCAGGAGGGAAGGAATGGAGGTGCTGAAAATCACATGAATAGACATGCCCAAGATCAGTGACATAATGAACCACTCCTCTCCAAAGAAAAAAAAAAAAAAAAAAAATGAACAACTCCATTTTTATATATTTTCAGAGTATCCCCTCCCCAAAAAGCCAAACAATGCTTTCCCACTCTTAGAAGAAACACAAAGAAAAGTTACAAGAGCCTATCAGGAAATGAGACTAGGAAAACCAAAAAGAGCTTACCAGGAGAAAAGCTCTAATGAAGATTGTACAGATATTCCAAAGAAAAGGTTTGGAATCAATATAATTTTTGGTGTTCACAATAGCTTTCTGAAGTTCAGTGTCTAACAAGAGGGAGGGGAGAAGGGGGGAGGAAAAGGAGGAGGAGAAGAGGGTATGAGGGTTAAAAGAGAGCAATGGAGATCCAGACAAATCACCTGACCTAAAATGAATCATGCAACAACTGCTCAACCCAGAGATCTAGGCAACCAGTACTCACAGTTGATAATATTCAAGATAGCCTATAAATATTATCAACATAGAAGGAACATATCATGGTATTGATGATAATCTTGAAGTATGCCTGATGTCTATGACTATCATAAACTAAAAAGTAAAAACATGATAAGAAATATTCAAGGTCATAAATTGTTTACCATACTCAAGCATGCGTCATCCATCTATAACATGATATTCCCTCTGTTTTGGCTTGATTATTTAAATTAGTCATCGTTTCCTAGAATTTAAAAAGGATTCATATAGCTAACCTCAACTAGTTTAGGATTAAAGCTTTGCTACTGCTGCTACGGCTGCTACTATTATTATAGTAGTAGTATTGATTCTTAGAAATATTCATCAACAGCTAAATCTCAAGTCATTATCCAAGTTGTTCTAATTTGTCCAACTGGAAGTTTTTTGGATTTCTTTTCTCCCTTTGGCACTTACAAATTATTATCTCCATGTAATAGTTGCATCTAAGACTAACCATGGGATCATTGTGGCATTTTGCTTTGTTTCTTAAATTCAATTGCAGAGCAACTTATAGCTTAGGACAATATGATGCATCAGCACCTAATCTTCATTGGAAAATTCAGTATCGCAGCATGAGTTCAAGTAATTTTAACAGAAGTCAGACGTTTTTTTCTTTTTTTCTTTTTGATATTGTTTGATTTTTTAAGCAAACCCATGAAAAACAAATTAACCACAACTAAGCCTTCAAGATTCAACCAAAACCAATTTGTTTCCGTTGAGACAGATAAAATTATCCTGAAACTAATCTAACGTCAGGTTCCAGCCTATTTCAGCTGATCATGTTCCAGTTTTGGTCACAACTAATTGGAACAAATCATTAATTCAATATTAATTCATTATATGGCCTTTCTGGGTAGTTAGAGCTAGTTCCATGCTGTTTCTATGTTTTTTTTTTTTTTAAAAAAAAATCTGAGGTAATCATCTCCTGTGCATCAAAACAGGCCCTTAGTGATTTCAGAAAACACGCAGAAAATTTTATTATACAAGTCCATATTTTTATTTTTCAAGTTTCTTTGGACGGGAGTCATGAAACCTGCAGCAAAACTATCAAAACTAGGCAGGCCCAAGCAAAAAGAAAACTGAAATTAAGTTCTTTGAATCTTGAATTCCACTCCCCAAGGATTTGTAAACGGGGTAATATTTTACAGAACAAGCCTAATGGCATTCAGTCTTTACAGCAACCATAATAGACTTGAAAATGCTGGTCATCATTCCAAATCTCTCTCTCTCTCTCTCTCTCTCTCTCTCTCTCTCTGCGTTCACCCACTTGTTGGTCCTAAGTTCTGCACCTAATCAATCCCAGGTCATTGGGAAAAGACTTTGAGCACAAGAAACAAAAATGGCCCAAGAAGTTATGGATCCAAGTTGAACATTCAAACAAAAAAGAAAAGAAAGGGATAACATATGGAATTAATAAGAAAGTAAATCTAAGGACCTCAGGTAGGAAAAAAGTTGCATGGTAAAGATTGATGGTATTAATATTCCATGTCATGATATTAATATATTATCACTCTGTAAATATTACAACCAAATTAGTAATGTAATATGAGATATTATAATATTTCAACTATTGCTAATCCTGCGAATAAAATTCCTTATGTCATGTATTGGAAGGGCAAATTTGTCCCCTTCATAAAAAATTCCTCTTTTTTCCAAGATAACATCACCCAAATGCTGAAACTGTAATTATAACTTGAGATAAACCCCTTTTTTTTTAATTCCTAAATAGTGAACAAGGATTACACAAATTAATCCAAGCATAATATGATCCCCTCATCTTTGTTTTGCTTATCTCACCTCCATAAGGCTCAACTCCAATCATGCTCTTATTAAAAATAAAATAAAAAAAATATTTTTTAAAATCCCAACCCTGCCTTCATCCTTGTCCACAATCGAGATCCCTAGGACATTTTTAAAAAGTATATATATATAAAATAAATATTTTTTTAAATACCTAGTTGGCCCATTAAAGTCAAATGCTTAATTGAACATGAAAAAGAAAAAAAGAAAAAAAAAAAAAATTTCAGATTCAAATTTGATTATTAATCAAGCTTGGATGCGAGATCGAATTTATTCATCATTGAGATCAAGCAATAGGAATTGTTTGAGTGTCTCAAACAGTGGATCATTCGTAACATATTAAAAGGACTCGTGGAATAAAAATGGTTCTACTAGCAATCTTTTCGGCCAAACTTTATCAACGCCGTCCACCGCAGGCGGGTGGCTCGTAGTCTTTGGCTACTCCATCACCGTCAAACGAGCCGGCGTGCGCGTTTTCTTACCATTGACAGTGGACGGGAGGTCAGTTTCTCACTCCCGTCGCACGGTTTTGACAAGCCTTCGCTCCGTTGCTCCAATGAAATTCCTTTTACTTAGTGGTGCTTGACGGTTCAACCATCCCAAGTCCCTATTCATTTCGATCAAGAGCTCGGTGGAGAAGATTAAAAACTTGTGGTCTTCGTCCTCCTGCTCCAACCATCCTCTGAAATCATGGCAGAATTAGCAATAGCAGCTGCCAATCCTGTTGTGGAACTGGTGATGAGGAAGCTGGCCCCTGGGTTATGGAAGGAACTGGGACTGAGGAGGAGTGTTTACGCCGACTTCGAGAAGTTTCAGGAGATGTTATCAACGATCCAGAACGTCCTTGATGATGCCGAGAGAAGATCCATCACTGACAAAACTCTGCGAGCTTGGCTGAGGAAGCTCAAAGATGTCGCTCTCGATGGGGAAGATGTGGTGGAAGAGTTCGAGACCGAAGCACTGCGGCGAAGCATGGAGGGATGTGATCGCATAACTGGAAAGGTTCGTGACTTCTTTTCTTCAAACAATTCAATTTTATTTCGATATAAGATGGCCAGCAAGATAAAAGAGATTAGAAAGAGATTGGATGTCATACACCAGGAGAGCAAGTGCTTTCAATTGCTAAGCAATTCTAGCTCACAAATTCTTATGGACCGTGAGACCAGCTCATTAGTGGATGAATCTGAAGTTTGTGGAAGAGATAAAGATGAGGAGGAGGTCATGAAATTCTTAATTGGCAGAGACAATGAGAAAAATATCTCTATCCTTCCCATATTTGGCCTTGGTGGAGTTGGAAAGACCACCCTTGCTCAAGTAGTGTACAACAAGGATATAATTAAGAAGCAATTTGAGCTTCGAATGTGGGTGTGTGTGGGTGAAAATTTTGATATAAATGTGGTCTTGCAGGCAATGATCGATCATGTTAAGGAAGGTCATAGCGATCCCTCGACCTTGAACACCAGGTTATGTTTCTTGGAAGAAAAGTTGAGAATAAAGAAATTCCTTTTGGTTCTTGATGATTTATGGATGGAAAAGGAGTCAGAATGGGACAAATGGGATAGACTGAAACCTTTGTTCAATCAGGCCAAACTAGGAAGCAAAATTATCATAACAACACGCTTTCAGAATGTTGCTTTTATGACTGGAACTGTCTCACCTTATAGATTGCGAGTATTACAATCTGATGATTGTTGGACCATATTCAGAAAAAGGGCATTTAGGTTTGAGAAAGAGGAAGAGAACCCGGAATTGGTGGAAATTGGAAAAGAAATTATTAAAAAGTGTGGAGGTTTGCCTTTAGCAGCAAAGGCTCTTGGAAGTCTAATGAGTTCTAAAAGAGGGAAGGTTGAGTGGCAAGCTATTAGAGATGATGATATTTGGAAGTTATCCATAGACGAGATTGGAATTTTACCTACACTCAAGTTGAGTTATGATCATTTACCTTCACCCTTGAAGCGGTGTTTCACTTATTGTTCTATGTTCCCAAAAGATCATCTATTTGAAATAAAGACATTGATTCAATTGTGGATGGCTGAAGGACTCATTGATACATCGGACACTTCTCTATCTGCAGAAGACATTGGTAACCAGTACTTCAATGGTTTATTGTGGAGGTCATTTTTTCAAGATGTTGAAATGGATGAGTATAATAACATGGACACATGCAAGATGCATGATTTAGTTCATGATCTTGCATGTTCCCTTACAAAAGATGAATCTTTGGTCATAGAGAAGGGCAAGGAGACGATTCCACATGGGTGCCGATATTTATCATTTGCATATTCTTACATGCCATCAACCACTTTAAATACTTATGAAGCAAAAAAGTTGAGATCACTTGTTTTGTTGCAGAGAAAAGATTTTGAGATGGGTGAATTTATCTTTCATGTAATAAAAAATTTCACTCAGTTGCATGTGTTAGATTTAAGTTGGAGTAGAATCCAAAAGTTGTCTATTAGAATAAGCAGATTAAAGCATCTACGGTTTCTTGACCTATCATATAGTAGCATTACAACATTACCTACGTCGTTCACAAGACTTTACAATTTGCAGACATTGAATCTCCATGGTTGTGAAAAATTACAAGAATTGCCTAAGGACATATCTAGACTTTACAATTTGCAGACATTAAATCTTAGATGTTGTTACGGATTACAAGAGCTGCCTGAAGATATAAGTGATCTAATCAACCTCAAACACTTGGATATATCAAGATGCTGGAATATGTCTTTTGTCCCTCGTGGACTCGGTCGATTGAGTAACCTTCAGACATTAGGGATGTTCATTGTTGCTCAGGAGAATGGGCGTACCATCACGGAGCTTCAACATCTAAACTCTATTCAAGGTAGCTTCGAAATTAGAGATATACAGTATGTGAAGGATCCAAATGAAGCCATGCAAGCAAACTTAAAGGCAAAGATGAGATTGGATTGCCTGAAGCTTCAATGGAAAGAAGGCTCAGATGAGGCACAAGAATCATCATCTACTAATGTGGCAGAAGAGGTGCTTGAGAGGCTCCAACCTCATCATAATCTAAAAAAGTTAGGGATACATTATTACATGGGCAGCAGATTACCTACTTGGATATCATCTTCATTATTAAATTTAGTCCAACTCCATTTGTCGGGGCTCGAGAGGTGTGGTTACCTTCTACCACTTGGTCGATTGCCTTCATTAAAGAAACTCACTATGGATGGAATGCATTCCGTGAGGAGAATTGGAGAGGAGTTTTATGGGGATGATGGCTATGGTGCATTCCCATCATTAAAGGAGTTGTATTTATTTACAATGCCTAATTTGGAAGAATGGGACACGAAACCAACAATAGCAGGAAGAAAGTTGGCAACCTTTCTTCACCTTGTTAAGTTATATATAGGATCATGCCCCAAATTGATGGTACAGCCATGTATCCCATGTTTTGTGGAGGATCTTACAATAGAAGATAGCCATGAGATGCTTTTATCAGCAAGGAGCCTGGCAAGGTTGTCTAAACTTAAAAAGTTGTTGATAAGATCATGCCCCAAATTAATGATGCAGCCATGTATCCCATGCTCTGTGGAAGATCTTACAATAGAAGACATCAATGAGGTGCTCCTATCATCAGAGAGCCTTACAGGGTTGTCCAAACTTAAAAAGTTGCTGATAAAATCATGCCCCAAATTGACGATGCAGCTGTGCATCTCATGCTCTGTGGAGGATCTTACAATAGAAGATAGCAATGGGATGCTCTTATCAGCAGAGAGCCTTACAGGATTGTCCAAACTTAAAAAGTTGCTGATAAGATCATGCCCAAAATTGACGGTGCAGCCATGTATCCCATGCTCTATAGAGGATCTTACAATACAAGACAGCAATGAGATGCTCTTATCAGTAGGGAGCCTTGCAGGGTTGTCTACACTTAAAAAGTTGAGTATTGACATATGTGGAGTGTCATCATCATCATCTGAGTGGTGGGATGGGTTGCAATGTTCCACTGGCCTTGAGATGCTACTTATTCGGCCTCGTGATGAGCTGACTTGTTTGCCAGAGAGTATTATATACCTGCCCTCCCTCCATACCCTTTGCTTATGGGATTATAAAAATCTTAGTCTAAATTGGGAAGGAATGAAGCAACAACAGCGGACCCCCTTCTTCGTTGCTCTTCAATTTCTTACAATAGGAGGAGCCGATGAATTGACTGCTTTGCCGGAGTGGATAGGAGGCATCACCTCACTGTACCAACTACATATTTGGAGCTGTCCCAACTTAGCCATATTGCCGGATAGCCTGCGACAACTTACTGCACTTCAATACTTACTTATCGATAATTGCCCCCGACTAACGAAGCGTTGCAAGAGGGAGACAGGAGAGGAATGGCATAAGATTGCTCATATCCCGTACATCGGCATCTGGCTAGAAGAAGATGGATGCGAGGAAGAGGATAGAAGGGAGGCAGTAGAATGAGAAGGAAACAACAAAATATGTTCCTTGGTTGCCAAATTTTTTGGACTATTTGGGTTAGCATGCTGCATTGGTCACAACTGAAGTGTCATCAGCTCCATCCAGTGGCGAACTACCATTATTGGTGCGTCAACTTCCCTTTTTTTTTTTTTCCACTGTCATTTCTTTGCTTTTAAATTTTATTCCAAAAGAAAAATATATTAACAGTTTTGTACTTTTATAATTTTTATCATCTTCTAAAGTTTAAATCATAGTTCAAAAGATGTGCTAGACCTTTTTTCATTACGTAAATGATGTTAAGAACATGAACTAGGAACATCAAAACAGAGATGTGAAATTTGTGCTTTACCTTATTTTGAGTCCTTCTTTGCACACTCTAAACAATTTTGTCTCTCAAAATTGATCGATTGATGCTTTCTATTATATATCTGTTTTATAGGTTTCTCTTAGAATTTGCTGCTGTCTCTTTGGTAATTAACTCTAGCACAAGATTCCTCGCATCCATACATCACCAGGTGGTGAAGTGGAGAACTGGAAGGTATTTTTCATTTTTACTTCCACTCTGGTTTTTATTATTATTTTAGTTGTCCCTTCTTGAAAGAATGCTATGGTTTGTCCATACTGACGCTTTTTTTTTTTTCAGGTGCATCAACTTAAAAAAATTTATTACATTTCTCTGTTTACGCTTTAAAATCTCATCATCCACTTCTGAATCACTCACCGTGCACATTCTTTTTACAGTCATATAAACTAAATTCTTACCCGATGCCACGCAGCGAGGCACAATGCTCCATTAATCGTTGGTTCACTGTTGTTCCCCACCGGAGAGGAGGCTTCAGGGGAGACTAAGCCGAGGGAGGGATGAAGACTAGCTCAAAATCACTCATTATTTATCAACTTCAATGCAAGTAGAAGAGGTAGAAGATAGCGAGAGCGGATTCGGATCCTTCGTTGGGTCAAAGGGAAGGCGGAAGGATGGAACTGCCTTCGTTGGTTCATCATTGTCTCTGTTCTACATCCACTGAGATTTAAATCGTTGTGCAAACTTCATGCTCATCTTATTTCATTAATAATCTTAGCATCCTGCTTTGGCTTGATTGTTCTGCAATTCCAAGTGTATTGCTTCTAAGTTGATTGATGTATATTACTTAAGTTTTTTGTTTTTTCCTCTTGAGAACTTGCTGCAATCTGTTTTCTTGTCAAATCTACAATTACACCTTGCAATATCTATATTTATACTAAATCTGCTAACTAAACTACTCCAAAGTCTGCTAATATAATCATAAGTCCTATAAGAACAATCGCAACTGCTCTGCTACACTATTCCTAACTCATACTGATCTTATTGACATAATAATTTTCTCATTGGCGTACCACCAGCATAAGCTTTCTGAAGCAATCTGGCAACCACATCCTTGAAAAAACATGGATGCCACCAGTCAGTGTAGCGCAGTGCAAGACATGGGCAAGAAATTAATCTGACAAGTACTGGAAATTGTTGCTGTATCTGGATCACGAAAAGGAAATTATGAAACTGCTTTAGGTCCCCATTACACTTATCAAAGTCCGCCAGTTCTCGCATCAGCTTCATTAGATAGAATTGGTGCTTCCATGGCAACAATGAAACACTTGCTCAGCTGCCAATGTGATCCTAAACAATGTTCAAATAGCTTCTCACATTTGCTTCGGAGATAAAAATTGGACCTCACTATGACTGCAATTCTAATTTAGAATCCACCAACCACATTCTTCCATCTTGCCCGATAGCCAGGTTTGCCCTGAAATTGAAAGGTCAACCTCCCTCCTTGCTTTCCCTCTATGCTTGACAGAGATGCACAAAAGTCCCCAAACAGAAGAATAGTCAAGAGAATAACATTGGAATAGGGGAATAACTGTCCTATTTTTATTT
Source organism: Metroxylon sagu (assembly GCA_017589505.3). NCBI lineage: Eukaryota > Viridiplantae > Streptophyta > Magnoliopsida > Arecales > Arecaceae > Metroxylon > Metroxylon sagu. The sequence continues at coordinate 310,332 of JACVBY030000422.1, forward strand.
CAATTTAAAAATTTTCAAAGTAACATTGGAATAAGATAATAACTGTCCTATTTTTATTTCAATTTAAAAATCTTTAAACCAAGAGACTTTCCTTTTGTATGCAGCTGCACAGTGGTCATGTACTGCCACCTATGGTGCATGCATATAGCAGTACTATTAGCATTGTCAACTTGAAAAAAAAAAAATCATATCACTCGGATCGAGCAATAATTTGATTGATTAGAACAACATATGAATAGGATATTCATCAATATTCAAAGGATAACAATTCAACCTAACACCTACCGGCATGCCAACCCTATCTCTCAAACCTTTAGAGCTCAACTAAGAATATATGATATTAATGAAAATATCTATAGAAGAATTTAACTTGAGGTAACTAATTTCTAAGGTAATGTAAAGCCTGAAGCTTTTATAAACTAGATTTTATCTATTGAAGAATATTGCAGTTATTATAAATTGACTCGTCAAAGAAGCATGAAATTTGTTAAAAACAAGTTCAAGGGGGAAAAGTTAAAACTTGGTGGAAGGCAATTGAGTATGCCACTCATAACCATTTTAAATCTATTACTACTTGGCATATACCATGTGCATGAAATTGAAAAAGAAGCACTCACCTATTAACTATTGTAAATACCTCAAGAGTTATACTTATAAGCCAACTTTTCAAGCAAAAAGGTACTATACTCCAATCTTCTATTCTATTCCTACTATAGTAGTAGTCTATAATACTACACCATAAAAGAACTTTTCTATTAAGGTCAGAGCATAGAAGGTTATTACAATTACTGAAGAAGAAACAAAGGAAGCAACAATAATGACAACAGAATCTAATTAGTTAGTGAATTAAGTTAAGAAAGATAAGAAAAATATTACAATTGAAGAAGTAAAACAACCAAATCTAAGTTATTATAATGTGGATGAGCATATCACTAAGGTATTTGATAATATTGCCAAAGAAAAATATTGAAAGAATATGATGAATCTATAATATCAGTTGATCAAGTAGTTTATCAAGAAAAAAAAAAAGAAGAAGATATGATGATAGATAAATTAACTGAAGGAGACATTTCTATCCCCAAGGCAAGTGAATCTAATGAGAAGGAGAAGATTGGAGCTCTTAAAGTTTATTTGACTAATTATATAGATAAATTTGAAGGCTGTTATATTTTACCCCATGTCGATTTGTCTGAAGCCGAATCTTTCAAATGGAAGGAATTGATGCAGTTAGAGATTCGCATGTCTTCCAATAGCCTACACCAAAGATGATTTTTAGAAAGAAGGCTCATCAAGGAAACTTATATGATGGAGAATCATCAAAAAAAATATATGGTAGAGCACTATTAAAGCATCAAAAGAAAGTATGGTTACATCACAAAGTATATTTGAATAAGCTTAAAGATCGATTCTATGAGATTTATATTAAGTTAGAATAATAGGATGGAACATGGTCTAAAAGACCGTCAGATTAATGTGATTATAAAGGTTCCATTTACTCAGAGCTTCGACTCATCAGGAGTTGAAATTTTCAAGCCGACGAGAATTGATATAGCCAAGAAATAGAAGAAAAAAAGAAACTTTAGCTTTCAAGAAAATTTTATTATTATAAATTTTCTTGGGAGCCTTATTTTCACCCTAGCCTTTTTATAAGACTTATCTTAGGAGTCCTATTTTATTTTTTTTAGGAGTCTTATTTTGTTACTATTGAATCGGTTTATAATTCTAGTATTTTGACTATAGTTAGATTCTTATTGGACCAGTTTTGCTCTATAAATAAGCCTCTAGTGTACTTCATTCAATCAATGAATAGAGTTATAAAATTTTAAGGGATTGTTCTCTTCCTTTTGGCTTGGAGTTATTCCTAATTTGAGTGGTGCAATACTAAAACTTTTTTCAGAAAGGCCCAAGGTGCTTAATCGAAGACCTTTAAGGAACTAGTGTAAGACCAGTAGTTATTCCCTTTTCATTTATATGCATCAGGTTTGATATCAAAGCCGAATCTGCTTGCATCATTAGCTCTCCAAAATGGTATGTTTTAAGGATGTTTTTCTTTCTTTGAGGTTTTTTTTAGGGTTTTTGAGAGTGAAAAATAAGCTAAAAGCCTGGGAGCTGAAAAGGCATGTTCTTTAAATAAAAAATTTTATTTGAAAGAAAGAGAAATTTTATTTATTTATTTAGTTTTATTTTAGGGTGCATCATCCCTAAGTAAGTGCCTGCTATTATCTTTCTTGGAAAAATGTCAGTTTCCAGGGACTTGCGAGTTAGGCGTACTTGAATTAAACAGTATCTCTACTAGTCTACCTACTACTCCATTTCATAATTGAATTTGGTAGGTCTCAGTTTCCTTACATTTCAAAAGAAAAATAAAAGAATAAGTCATGATTGATTGATTCCACCTTCAGCAACCTGTCCATTATTTATTTTGCTTTCCAGCTCCACGGTAGGTGTGCTGATGTGTTTGTCATGCGACACCGACTCCAAAACGAGTGAACGAATCAACGAAATTGCAAGCCGTCGTCGTTGGTCTTTTAAATATTATAAGTTACTGAATTCGTAGGTGTTAACGCTTCGGTCGCTGGGTCGCCAACGTCGGGCCACGAACCCACACATGACGAGGAGTCATATGGTAGATTTCTCCTCCACCACTCTCAATTATTGGTGATTAAAGATTTAAACCCTCCAAGTCCCGAGACTATTTAAAAGTTTTAGTCTTTTAAATAAAGCTTTACATTATTACAAGCCTTATGCCTAGTATCTTTTTAGATAATATTAGCACTTTTGGTTAGTTTTTTTTTTTTTTTTTAAAGATACTTAGCTTAAATAGTTAAATAAAAATAGTATATAAGAGTTGATGCTGATTTATAACTTTATACTTTTTTTTAAAAAAAAATACTAAGAAAAATTCTAAACGACAAACTTTTCTCCTCACAAAATATCAAGAGTTTTTAGGACAACACATAATTATTGCCCTTGATCGTAAAAAGAAAGAAGACCACACAAGTGAGTGGTTCATCCCTATTTAAAATAACTTAAAATATTTCACACGAAAGCCTACATTATAAAATCGTATATTACTCCATTATGTGCATGACACAGCCATGCATTTATTATATAAATAAAATAGCATGATAGAAGCGAACAAGCATGGTGTTAATATTTAGCATTCTTATCTGTAAGTAAATTAAATGAAGTTTATTTTCAGGTGTAACTTATTTGACTATTTCAATATTTTAAAATTATGGGTCAACTTTTTGTAAGTTGATTTATGGCTAATTTGCATGCTGGCTTCTATATTTTTAGATTTTATTTATATTTCAAGTGTAACTTGACTGATAATACATGATTAAATTACAGCATTTCAAATAGATGCGATGAAATGTATTGCAACTTTAAACATTTTTTAAATATTTACTATTATTTATTTTATGCATTGAAGATGTAGTTTGCAAATGATGAATTTAGATAAATTTTATACATCTTATGGGTTCAAATTTTATAAGATATATGGCATTTGTCATATGTTTAGATGATAACAACAAGCCAAGGTGTCGAAGCCATATTAACGAAAGATCTCGTTGAGAGGTCTTTGCATTAAAAAAAAAAACAAAGGAAAAAAGTCTAAGAGCTGGTTAAATCATAATCTGAATAGTATACGAACCCTTCATCGCGCATTAGTTATACAAGCAATCTTTATTCTGCCACATTAGTAAGTGGCTCCAAGTCTTTGGGCAACTCCATCACGATGAAACAAGCTGCAGGCTTCACAGAGCACTGCACCATCATCATTCATGCCATATTCCTGCTACTTTCCTACCCTTAATAGTGGATTAGGTGTCAGTTTCTCCATTTGGCTCCCTCTTATCGCATATGGTTTTGAAATGTTCTAGCTCCATTGGCTCCTAAGTCCTAGGAATAATATTCATTCCTCTCAATTATTGGTGTTGAACGATTTAACCACTCTTAAGACCCCATTCATCTCAAGTAAGACCTCTCAGTAGGGTGAGGGAAGATCAAAGCTTATATAGTCTCCGCTTTCTTGCTCAAACCATCCTTTGAAATCATGGCAAAATTAGCACTAGCAGCCGCTCATCCTGTTGTGGATGGGCTCGTGAAGGGGTTGAGCCCCAGTATTGGAATCTCAATAGAGAGGAAATAACAAGACTAAAAATAAAAAGTATAGATTCCATTTACAATCCACTAGAACATCAATAATAATGGGGGTAAAATTATTATTATTTTTTTGATTGGATCAAATCTCATTTGGTAAGGTACCAACATAGCCTAGAAATTATGGTAGAGCCATGCTATTTTGCTTAGAAATGTTATTTAATTTATAACAATAGGGTCCCAATAATTTTAGCTGATTTGCTTGACTTGGGTTAGAGACAAGTGTGGTTGGGGATCTGATGCCATAGGCATCGCATGCAAATGGCAAGTTATTTCATCTAGAGGAGTCTTCTCATCAATAGCCATTGTTTGTGATGCTATACACCATGTAAATGGAAGCCATTGCTTTGCTAGCAAATGGACCAATCAATCCATTAACATTAAATTATTCATCGCTCATCGTGAAAAATAATATTACTCACTTAGCCTCCATTTAAAATGAGATAAGGAGATGCATCGCAACTTTATCCCAATTAACTTGATAAATATTTTTAGTTATTGGCCAAGATAATTGAAATATGACTTTTGGTCAATGCTCCCATAACTTTGCTAAATCAGATATAAATTAGACCTATAACTTTAATCCCTAATTAATTTTACAAAATGACCATTCTATCCTCAATTATTTCTTTTGCTTTATTGATTTACTACTTTATTATTATAATTCCCGTGTAATTATTATGAAAAAATTATGAAGTATAACATATAAGATATTATTATATTTCAACCATAATTAATAAAATAGGGCATTTAACAAAAAGTTATTTGTTGTTGGTATCTACATTTCTGAAATACCTAAGTGCTTTGATATTTATTCGATAACCAAATTAGGAGTTTGTTTAACACACATCCTTCTTCACTTGTATTCTGATTCTTCTCTTTGAAGGATTTTATAATGTTGCACTATCATTTCTTCTATATCTCCTCGCCACTTTAAATCATTGCCCAAACTTCAAAGTTTTACCACAGCTTCTTTTTGGTTTTACATCCAAAAATAAAATCAAGTTAGATTAAGTATTGCTTGGCATGCTCATTTTTGAACTTCAAGTGCTTCATCTCTAAGCAAGTGCCTGCAATTATCTTTCTTAGAATGCTATTATTTGCTCATTCACCTTACCTTTATTTTGCATGTTGTGTGAATTTTATTAACCACATGCACTACTTGCATGAATTCTGCACCTTTTCTCAACATATTATTTTTTTCCTCAACATATTTCTCACAAAGTCGGCATGGTCTGCCTACTTTATGAGAATCTTATAACTTGGAGGCCTGCAAGTAATTCGAGGATTTATTAGAGATTAAGAAAATATTTTTCCTCACATATATTAATGTAAAGTAGGACCTTTTATGAAGCTTGCAACTTGGTCACTTTGCAAGCAATTCAAGATTCCAAGAAAGACCTGACCAACTTGGGCATTTGGATCAACGAAGAAGACAAACCAGAGTAAGTCTTATTAAATTACCAAGTCTCCTCCACCCTCTTAACAAAATAGTTTCCTCCACTCTCAATTATTGGTGTTGGATGATGCATAATTACTCTTATGTCCCCATTCATTTGAATCAAGACCTCTCGAAGCTTTTGGCCTTTGGTCTCTTACTTACATGCCACCTACAACATGTTAAACAAGTACTTCATTCTAATACAATCAAAATTAAGAGAACGAATAGATGGTGAAACAACAACTTCATTAGGTAGGAATCATTTGTGAGTGTTGTACTGACTTACATTTAGTTTCAGATTAATTATGTAACTGATGGATACATCTTTGATGCTTGCATATGATTAAAAAAAATAACCCTAAATAATACTTCCTATTTAATTTTTTTAGGTAACGTTCTGCGATATTATAAATGCTATCAATAGTAAAAATTAAATGATTAGCTCTTCTTCTTTTTTATAAGATAATATCTGCTTCTTTTTTACCAGCTTTTTATTATCTAATTTTTATTTATTTATTTATTTATTTATTTTGGAGGGGGTGGGGGTGTAATAGGGTCTTTAGCTCAAACAACTAAATTGAGGAACTTTGCAAAAGTTCTTGCTCGTTTGTGTCTAATCCGCAACTCTTGCAAGAAAAAATATTAAGAAAAATCCTAAGCTATCAACTTTCACCTCTAACAAAATACCAAGGGAGAAGTTCTAGGACAACAGAGTCATACTTGCCTTTGTTCTTAAAAATAAAAAAAAATAAAAAAATAAAAAAAAAACCACCCTAGTGATTAGTTCCTCTCTACCATCATTGCATGAATACATTATCCTCTAATGTCTCAAGTCTGAGGGTATAAGTCAAGTAAAAAAATCTAAAATTAATATGTTTAATCATAGCTATGAGCTTTTTAAAATGGAACCCAATGAGACTGTTTTGGACATATGTACCTAAATCATGGGCCAAAGGTTAGGGAGCCAAGTCCACATAGCATAACAAACTTAAAAGCAAGTTAATTAATTGCAGATGAATATTTGTAACACTTTATTCTTATTGACCTAATTAATCTATTAGGGAGGTCAAATTTATGTGACCTTAAAAACTTGAGTATAAGTTAATTGGTAGTATATAAACTTGAGTAAGTTCTTCACACTTTTTTTTTCCTATTGGATATGAGTATTTTGGAATATTATATACCTCATCTAGTTCCATAATCTTAAACAACTTAAAAATTGTTATAAGAAGATAAATTTTTAGTACAATGCCAGTAACTAATGCCTATATTATAAAAAATCATACTACATTACGCACATAACTACACCGTAATGTATCCGAGCATAGAACATACAATCATACATCTATTATATAAATAAAATAGCATGACACAAGACAACAAGCAAGCATAGTACTGATTTTTAGCACTCCTGTTTGAAAATAAATTAAATATAGTTTATTTCAAGGTGAAGTCTAGAACATCGATAGCAAGATTTATGCACGGATGGATAGTAAAATGTTTCTTTATTTTCATCAAAAAAAATCTTTTTTTTTTGACCTTAAACTTTTGTGAATAAGTGTTTGGTGTCCTAAAATCTTCTATCTAATCAATTGAACCAGATCAAGCTGACAAAAGAGTTCATATCAAGCTGACAACAGAGTCCATATCAGTGTTGGATTCCTTCTTGGATTCCTTCCCCATCTCAAAATCTCCTTAATTTATAACTACTTATTAATTCATTTGGAGGGAAAACGAAAAAACCCTTCAAACCAGACAACTCATTAAAAAAAAAAAAAGGATAAAAGTATATTATAAATCTCCTACTCTATTTTCATTATCTATAAATTATGATACATATCAAAGGTAGAAAATAAAGTTTGTATCCTTTTCTTTCATTTTTGATAATTTTGTTCTTTAAATCATGGCATATACCTTCTATTTATATTGATGAGATGTTCTTTATTTTAATAAAGTTCTTTTAATTAAAAGACGAGAAGATATAAATTCTCTACTATGTTATAAATACAATTTTATTTTTATTTGAACTGAATTCCTCTCGGAGTTAAAAAAATAATTTTTTTTCTTTTTATGTTAATGAAGTCCAATCCAAATTGGATTAAATATGATAAAATATAATATAATTATATTTTATTATTAAAATTATATTATAATATTATTGTGTTATAATATTAAATTTAATTGTTTCAATATTTCAAAATGATTTGTCAATCCTTTGCATGTCAATCTGTGGCCAATTTGGTTGTAAGTTGGCTTACATATGTTTAGACTAAACTTCCATTTCAAATGTAACTCGACTTACAACACTTAGTTAAATTACAACATTTTAAACAGATAAAATGAGATGCATTGCAACTTAATATGCACTACAGGTTCTAATTACAGGACTCAAAACAGCCTCTAAATATTTACTACTATTTGTTTTATGTATTAAAGATCTATTTTGAAAATTATGAAATTCATATAAATTTTATAAAATGATTGGCATTTACCATATGTTCAGCTCATCATAGAAAATCATGTTAAAATATTTCAGGGTTGCATTTGGATAAGGCATTTTAAAAATTCCTAAAATTTTGAAATGCAGCATTTCAGAATTTTAGAATTTCTCAGATTTTCTATTTGATAGTTGTTCTTGAAAATAAAATTTTATTTGAGGGTTGCAAAGTCTTTTATAAATACTATTTGTAATATTTATATAAATTCATATAATTTTACATAGATATATTAATATTTTTTATATAAATATTAAATATTTATGTAGTAAATACTTAATATTTATTTTAATAATACTCATCAATATTTATTATTTTAATATTGATATTAAAATATTTATCATTAATATTATTGTATATATTAATAATATTTATGAAATATTAATATTTATATATATTAATAATATTATATTTATCATTTTTATTTAAAAATATTTATTTAATAATAAAATAAAAATATTTATAAATAATATTAGAAATGTTTCTAATTAACTTTATATTTTTAGTATAAATATTTTATTAATTTAAAAATAAATTTATGTTATAAAAATATATAAATTAATCATAAAAATATTTATAAATATTATTATTATAAATTATGAAAAATATTTAATACATCAATTATAAATTAAATATTATTTTAATTACATAAATAATTTTAATTTAATAATATTTATATTAGCAGTACATATTATTAATAATATATTTTAAATATATTAATAATAATATTATTATTTATAATAAATATTATTTTATTTATATTTATTAATTAATAAATAAATTTTTAATTAAAATTTTATAATATTTTATGTAAATATTTTGGTATGCAAATAAAATTAAATATTTTGAGTACTTTCAAGTAGATTTTTAAGAAGAATTTGTAAATGATATCTCTAAGGGATGAAATTTGTAAATCATCACTTTGAAAGAGACATAAATTTTATAAAATTTTAAAAATTATTTCTCGAAAGTAGTTAAATAAAAAATTTTAATTTTAAAATTCTTAAATCACCGCTTCAAATGAAATCTTCTCTAAAAATTCTGTGCCCAAAGGCACCTAGAGGTGGTTTAAAATGTAATTTCACAAGTGGTGCGAATTCTTTATGGCCTGCTGCAATCAACCTTCCAGCCAAAATTTATCGATGCCGGCCACCACAGAGGGTTTTAAAAAGACCTTGCTCCGTTGCTCCTACGAAGATTCCTTCCTCTCAAATTATTGGTGGTGCTCGACGATTCAACCATTCCAAGTCCCTATTTCATTTCGATCAAGAGTTCGGTGGAGAAGATTAAAATTTTTGGCCTTCGTCCTCCTGCTCCAACCATCCTCTCCTCTGAAACCATGGCAAAATTAGTACTAGCAACTGCCAGTCCTGTCGTGGATAGCGTGGTGAAGAAGTTGGGAGCGCTGAGGAGTGTTTACGCCGACTTCGAGAAGCTGCAGGAGATGTTAACAACGATCCAGAACGTGCTTGATGATGCCGAGAGCAGATCCATCACCGACAAAAATCTGCAACGTTGGCTGAGGAAGCTCAGAGATGCGGCTCTCGATGCGGAAGATGTGGTGGAAGAGTTCGAGACCGAAGCACTGCGGCGAAGAATGGAGGGATCCGATCGCATGACTGGAAAGGTTCGTGACTTCTTCTCTTCAAACAATTCAATTGTATTTCGATATGAGATGGCCAGCAAGATAAAAGAGATTAGAAAGAGATTGGATGTCATAGACCAGGAGAGCAAGCGCTTCCAATTGCTAAGCAAACCTAGCTCACAAATTCTTATGGACCGTGAGACCAGCTCATTAGTGGATGAATCTGAAATTTGTGGAAGAGATAAAGATGAGGAGGAGGTCATGAAATTCTTAATTGACAGAGACAATGAGAAAAATATCTCTATCCTTCCCATATTTGGCCTTGGTGGAGTCGGAAAGACCACCCTTGCTCAGGTAGTGTACAACAAGGATAAAATTAAGAAGCAATATGAGCTTCGAATGTGGGTGTGTGTGGGTGATGATTTTGACGTCAAACTAGTCTCGCAGAAAATGGTCGAACAGGTTAAAAGGGGACCTAGTGCTCATACCTCGAATGTGGGTGATGATTTTGATGTCAAAGTAGTCCTGCAGAAAATGATCGAACAGGTTAAAGGGGAACCTAGTGCTCATACCTTGAATTTGGACACCAGCAGCTTATCTTTCTTGCAAGAAAAAATGAGTGAAACGAAATTTCTTTTGGTCATAGATGATTTATGGATGGAAGAGTCAGAATGGAACAAATGGGACAGTCTAAAACCTTTGTTCAATCAGGCCAAACTAGGAAGCAAAATTATCATAACAACACGCTCTGAAAATGTTGCTCGTATGACTGGAACTGTCTCACCTTACAGATTGAAAGAGTTACAATCCGATGATTGTTGGACCATATTCAGAAAAAGGGCATTTAGGTTTGAGAAAGAGGAAGAGAATCCGGAATTGGTGGAAATTGGAAAAGAAGTTATTAAAAAGTGCGGAGGTTTGCCTTTGGCAGCAAAGGCTCTTGGAAGTCTAATGAGTTCTAAAAGAGGGAAGGTTGAGTGGCAAGCTATTAGAGATGATGATATTTGGAAGTTATCCATAGATGAGATTGGAATTTTACCTGCACTCAAGTTGAGTTATGATCATTTACCTTCACCCTTGAAGCGGTGTTTCACTTATTGTTCTATGTTCCCAAAAGATTATGAATTTGAGATAAGCAAATTGATTCAATTGTGGATGGCTGAAGGACTTATTGACACATCGGATACTTCTCTATCTGCAGAAGACATTGGTAATTGGTACTTTGATAGTTTATTGGAGAGATCATTTTTTCAATATGTTGAAATGGATGAGTACAATAACATGGATGGATGCAAGATGTATGATTTAGTTCATGATCTTGCATGTTCACTTGCAAAGGATGAATCTTGTTTCATAAAGAAGGGCAAGGAAAACATTCCATCTGGATGCCGATATTTATCAATTGTAGGTCCTGATTTATCATCAATCTCTTTAAAGACTATTTATGAAGCAAAAAAGTTGAGATCACTTGTTGTGTTGGACCGTAGATATTTTGATGTGCATGAATATACGTTCAATATGCATGAATTTATGTTCAATGTAACAAAAAATTTTACTCAGTTACGTGCATTGGATTTAAAAGATTGTAAAATCAAGAAGTTGTCGGATGGAATAAGCAGATTAAAGCATCTAAGGCTTCTTGACCTATCGGTTACTACCATCACAACATTACCTACGTCGATCACAAGACTTTACAATTTGCAGACATTGAATCTTATTTATTGTAAAAAACTGCAAGAATTGCCTGAGGGCATATCTAGACTTTACAATTTGCAGACATTGAATCTTATTTATTGTAAAAAACTGCAAGAATTGCCTGAGGGCATATCTAGACTTTACAATTTGCAGACATTGAGTTTCAGTTATTGTTTCAAACTACAAAAGCTACCTGAAGATATAAGCAACCTAATCAACCTCAGACACTTGGATATATCAGAATGCTCTTCTGTCCCTCGTGGATTGAGCTGCTTGAGTAACCTTCAGACATTAAGGATGTTCATTGTTGCTCAGGAGAATGGGCGTACCATCACAGAGCTCCAACATCTAAATTCTATTCAAGGTAGCTTGAAAATTATAGATTTGCAGCATGTGAAGGATTCAAATGAAGCCATGCAAGCAAACCTAAAGGCGAAGACGAGATTGGATTGCCTACAGCTTCAATGGACAGAAGGCTCATATGAGGCACAAGAACTATCATCTACTAATGTGGCAGAAGAGGTGCTTGAGAGGCTCCAACCTCATCATAATCTGAAGGAGTTGGGGATACGTGATTACATGGGCAGCAGATTACCTACTTGGATGTCATCTTCTTTATCAAAATTGGTCGAACTCCATTTGTGGGGGCTCAAGAGGTGTGGCTGCCTTCCATCACTCAGTCGATGGCCTTTATTAAAGAAACTCACTATAGATGGAATGCATACCATGAGGAGAATTGGAGAGGAGTTTTATGGGGATGATGACGGCAGTGCATTCCCATCGCTAGAGAAAATGCGTTTGTCAAACATGACTAATTTGGAAGAATGGGATACAGAACCAATAATAGCAGGAAGAAAGATGACAACCTTTCTTCACCTTACCAAGTTATTTATAAAATCATGCCCCAAATTAATGGTGCAGCCATGTATCCCATGCTCTGTGGAGGACCTTACAATAGAAGACAGTCATGAGATGCTCTTATCAGCAGGGAGCCTTGCAAGATTGTCCAAACTTAAAAAGTTAGCTATTGACATATGTGGAGTATCGTCATCATCGTCGTCTGAGTGGTGGGATGGGCTGCAATGTTCCATCGGCCTTGAGGAGCTACGAATTCGGTCTCGTGATGAGCTAACCTGTTTGCCAGAGGGTATTATGTACCTGCCCTCCCTCCATACCCTTCGCTTATGGGATTGCAAAAATCTTAGTCTAAACTGGGAAGGAAGGAAGCAACAGCAGCCCACTCCCTTCTTCACTGCCCTTCGATGCCTTGAAATAGAAGACATTAAGTTGACTTCTTTGCCAGAGTGGATAGGAGGCATCACCTCACTACAATATCTGTATATTCGGAGATGTCCCAAACTAGCAATGTTGCCAGATGGCCTGCGACAACTCACTGCACTCCGAGTCTTAATTATCCAGTTTTGCCCCCAACTAAAAGATCGTTGCAAGAGCGAGACGGGAGAGGACCGGCATAAGATTGCTCATATCCCGTGGCGTTACATCATGCCAGAAGAAGATGGATCAGAGGAAGAGGATAGAAGGGAGGTAGATGGAGAAGAAAGCGGCAAAATATGTACCTTGATTGCCAAATTTTTTGGTCTATTTGGGTTAGCATGCTGCATTGGTAACAACTGAAGTGTCATTAGCTCCATCTAGTGGCGAACTACCTTTGTTGGTGCGTTACCTTTCCTTTCTCTTTTCCACTGTCATTTCTTTGCTTTTAAATTTTATTCCAAAATATATATATATTATCAGTTTTGTACTTTTATATTTTTTTCATTTTCTAAAGTTTAAATCATAGTTCAAAAGATGTGCTAGACTTTTTTTCATTACATAAATGATGTTAAGAACACGAACTAGGAACACCAACACAGAGATGTGAAATTTGTGCTTTACCTTAGTTTTAGTCCTTCTTTGCATGCTCTAAACAATTTTGTCTCTCAGTTGATCGATTGATGCTTGCTACTATATATCTGTTTTATAGGTTTCTCATAGAATTTGCTATTGTCTCTTTGGTAATTAACTCTGGCACAAGATTTCTCGCATCCATACATCACCAGGTGGTGAAGTGGAGAACTGGAAGGCATTTTCCATTTTTACTTCCATTCTGGTTTTTATTATTATTTTAGTTGCCCCTTCTTAAAGGAATGCTATGATTTGTCCTTACTGACTCTTTTCTTTTCAGGTCTCCATCAACTTGAAAATTTGTTACAATTCTCTGTTTACGCTTTAAAATCTCGTCTTCCACTTCTGAATCACTCACCGTGCACATTCTTTTTACAGTCATAAACTAAATTCTTACCCGATGCCACGCAGCGAGGCACAATGCTCCATTAATCGTTGGTTCACGGTTGTTCGCCACCGGAGAGGGGGCTTCAGGGATGACTAAGCCAAGGGAGGGATGAAGACTAGCTCAAAATCAATCATTGTTTATCAACTTCAATGCAAGTAGAAGAGGTAGAAGATAGCGAGAGTATATTCGGATCCTTCGTTGGGTCAAACGGAAGGCGGCCGGATGGAACTGCCTTCGTTGGTTGGTTCATCATTTTCTATGCTCTACATCCACCAAGAATTAAATCATTGTGCAAACTTCATGCTTATCTTATTTTATTAATAATCTTAGCATCTTGCTTTGGCTTGATTGTTATGTAATTTCAAGTGTATTGCTTCTAAGTTGATTGATGTATATTACTTAAGTTTTTTTTTTTCCTCTTTGAGAACTTGCTGTAATCTGTTTGCTAATTAACTCTTTGTTCTTCTTGTCAAATCTACAATTACACCTTGCAATATCTATATTTATACTAAATCTGCTAACTAAACTACTCCAAAGTCTGCTAATATAATCATAAGTCCTATAAGAACAATCGCAACTGCACTGCTACACTATTCCTAACTCATACTGGTCTTATTGACATAATAATTTTCTCATTGGCGTACCACCAACATAAGCTTTCTGAAGCAATCTGGCAACCACCTCCTTGAAAAAACATGGATGCCACCAGTCAGTGTAGCGCAGTGCAGGAAATGGACAAGAATTTGAAAACAACAGCATAAGGCAATTAATCTGACAAGTACTGGAAATTGTTGCTATATCTGGATCACGAAAAGGAAATTATGAAACTGCTTTAGGTCCCCATTACACTCATCAAAGTCTACCAGTTCTGGCATCAGCTTCATTAGATAGAATTGGTGCTTCCATGGCAACAATGAAACACTTGCTCAGCTGCCAATGTGACCCTAAACAATGTTCAAATGGCTTTTCACATTTGCTTCTGAGATAAAAATTGGACCTCACAATGACTGCAATTCTAATTTAGAATCCACCAACCACATTCTTCCATCTTGCCCGATAGCCAGGTTTGCTCTGAAATTGAAAGGTCAACCTCCCTCCTTGCTTTCCCTCTATGCTCGACAGAGATGCACAAACGTCCCAAAACAGAAGAATGGTCAAGAGAATAACATTGGAACAAGGGAATAACTGTCCTACTTTTATTCCAATTTAAAAATTTTCAAACCAAGAAACTTTCTTATGGTACACGCATGCAGCAGTGCTATTAGCACTGTCGACTTGGAAAAAAAAAATTATCACTCAAATGGAGCAACGATTTGATTGATTAGAACAATATATAGTTAGGATATTGATTAATATTCAAAGAATGATAGTTCAACCTAGCATCTACCAGTATGCCAACCTTATCTCTCAAACCTTTAAAGCTCAACTAAGAATATATGATGTTAATGAAAACATGTATAAAAGAATTCAACTTAAGGTATTTAATTTTCAAGGTAATCTAGAGGCTGAAGCTTTTATAAACTAAATTTCATCTATTGAAGAATATTTTAGCTATTATAAATTGATTGGTCAAAGAAGCATGGAATTTGTTAAAAACAAGCTCAAGGAGAAAAAGCTAAAACTTGATGGAAGGTAATTGAATATGCCACTCACAACCATTTTGAATCTATTACTACTTGGCATATACCATATGCATAAAATTAAAAAAGAAGTACCTACCTACTTACTATTGTGAATACCTCAAGAGTTATACTTATAAGTCAATTTTTTAGGAAAAGAGGTACTATACTCCAGTCTCCTTTCCTACTCCTATTGTAATAATAGTCTATAATTGTACACCATAAAAGAACTTTTCTATTAAAGTTGAAGTACAGAAGGTTCTTACAACTACTCAAGATGAAACAAAGGAGGAAACAATAATGACAATAAAATCTAATTAGTTAATAAATCAAGTTGAGGAAGACAAAAAGAATATTATAGTTAAAGAAGTAAAGGACCAAATTAACCTATTTTAATGTAGACGAGTATATTACTAAGGTATTCGGCAATATTGCTAAAGAAAAATAATGAAAGAATCTGTTGAATCTATAATATTAGTTGATCAAGTAGTTTATCAAGAAAAAGAAAAGGAAGATATGATGATAGATAAATTAACTGAAGGAGATATTTCTATTCCCAAAGCAAGTAAATCTAATGAGGAGGAAAAGATTGGAGTCATAAAGTTTATCTGGCTAATCATACAGATAAATTTGAAAGCTATTATATTTTACTCCATGTCAATTTATCTGAAGCCTGAATTTAGTTGATTTGGGTCTGAACTAAACCTAGCTCAGATTACATTCACTAGTTCAGGTCTTATTGCAACACGTCATAAATTCATACGGTAATATATAAAATGTCTTTTGTTATCTTTTGTCTTGCTACAGTATTAGACTACATCATATGATGTCAAAAATTTCATAATCATGACAATAATATTGACGAATCAATCATATCAATAATATCAATATGTTCTGTAATATGCACTAGCAAATCGGCCATGCCAGTATATTAGCACACTGAAGATATATACTGGCGATATAGTCATACCAGTACATCGACATACTAGTGGTATGTACGTACAGGCGGTAGAGTTTTGAGTCCAATTTAGGAAGACTGAATCTAGTTGATTTGGGTCTAGACTAAACCTAGCTCAGATTACATTCCCTATAGTTGGGGTCTTAGATTGAATTTGTAGGGCTTAACCCTATTGAAATCAATTGATCAAACCTAAGCAAATAGGATTTGATCTTTGAACAGATTTAAAATAGTGCTGGTCCGGTTTAATCAGGTTAGGCTGGGTCCTTTAAGAAGATGCGATCATCTTCTTCCTCCCATTTCGATCCCCAGGAAACGATTCCCTTTCACGTCCTTCAACCGAAGAGGTATGTTGTGGTTCTTCTAGAGTATGATCAACATTGCTGGTACAGTATTCAACCTTGAAGAACCTTTCTCTTTTTCCTAGAAAAATGCTTCAAGCAGTCAACTACACCTACTTTAACCATGACGAACGTCTTGAGCACCATCCTTTAATCTTCTCTCTCACCTCTGATCTTCTTTACCTCTTTTCACACAATGGAGATTCCCACAAATGGAGAACATTTCCCTGATCTAAAATTTAACTTGATGCTTCGCAATGACTCATAATGCTCGACCAATTGTAAGTCACAGTTGTCCCAAGCTGGATTCAAGAATTAAGCGAGAAGGGGAGGAATGTGTCAAAATTGCTCAAATCTGTGTGGTTATGAGGCCAAGAGACAGAAGACAGTGGGCATATTATTATTTTTTTAAATTGTACTTGGGGTCATGTTACCCTAGTTGTTAGTTTATTTTCCTTTGTTTTTATGTACCAGGTAATGGGACTAATTTTGTAGAGGTTCTGTGCTTCTCCTTTTTGCCATGCTTCATCTGAATCTTTAAAGGTTTGCTTGGATGTTTGGAGGGAGAAGAAGAGGAAGGTGAAGGGTAGGAAAAGAAAGGAAGGGAAAAGAAGGGAAAGGAATAATTGTTATCCTCTTTTTGTTTGAAAAGAAGGGGGATGAAAAAAGAAAATAAATTAAATTCTTCTTATTTAGACAAAGAGTAAAAAGAAAGGGAGAGAAATATTATGTTTATAAAATCACAAACATTTCCTTACTATAAGAAAAATTTAAATCAATTTATAAAAATAAAATTGAAGGCAAAAATTGTAAATTCATTCCCCTTCTCTTATTTACCTCAAATTGGAAGGTAAACAAATTTAATCTATTGAGGGTAAAGGAGAGGAATGAGTCCCGTGGAATTGGACCGGCCCAATCCCACCCACGCGCACAATTGCGCGTGCGCGAGTTCTCCGGCGAAATGGAAGGGGGCGGCCTAGGGTTTTACTGGGCCGCCCTCCTCTACACGAAGGGGTGAAACCTCTTCGCCGCCAGGAAAAGGAGAGGCCGAGAGAGAGAGAGGGGAAGAGAGAGGGAAAGGGGGAGGAAAAGAAGAACCCCTGTTCCTCTATCCTTCTGCCGAGGAGCACCGCCGTCGAGGTATCGTCGGACGCCGAGAGAGAGAGGTAAGTCCTCGGTGAGTCATCGACTGAGGAAAGGGAGAGGGCGCCGGTGGTGGCCGCAGTGAAGGGATCACAGGTAGAGGAAAAAAAAAACGAAAGAGAGAGAGGAAAAGCCAACGATGCCTGTTGTTGCCGATCGTGGGTCCGACCACCGCCGTTGCTGGAGGAGGTAAGGAACTTATGGCCGGCAGCCATGGGGTTCCGATGGTATGGGTGGAGAGGAGGAGAAAAGCGCACGGAAAGCAACGAGATCAGAGAAAAAAAAAAAAAAGAAAAGAAAAGAAAAGGAAGGGGAGAGGAAAGAAAGAAAATAAAAGAAAAGAAAAAAAAGGAAATAAAAGAAAAGAAAAGGAAGAAAATAAAAGAAAAGAAAAGGAAGAAAATAAAAGAAAATAAAAGAAAAGAAAGAAAAAATAAAATAAAATAAAAGGAAATAAAAGAAAAGAAAAGGAAAAAAAAGGGGGGAAAGGAGGAGGGTGAGTGCTGGGATTGCGGTGCAAACCCAATGATGGGTTTTGGAGAGGATAATTAATTTTTATTTTATTTTTAATTAATAAAAATTTTATTTCTAGTGATTTAATAAAATGTATGTGAATTGTATCAGTTGAAGGGGACAACCAGCGTGACAGGGCTGAACTAAATTCGAGTCGTTAGTGAGGGGTTGTTAGCTGAATCGTTATGTAAGAATCTTCCTACATAATTTTTACCATTATTTTATAGATAATAATAGCTTGAAATTCATGCAATAAGCTGATTTAATTAATTACTGGTTTTTGTGATTTACATTTGGATGAATTGTGAATTTCGTGCTATCTCCTGATGTTTGGTTTTGAATGATAAATTTTTGCCTAATTATGATTTATGAAATTTGATTATTTCAAAATTATACAAGCTACAATTTAGTTGATTATTTTAGGATATTTATGTTATGTGATTATAAATTGATCATTAATAAATTGGAGAAGCATGATTTTTATTTGATTGCATCGATATTTTATCAGTCATGATTGAGTTGAGATGCATTGATATGCGTGCCATGTGTTGGTTGCGATGCATGAGTGCATGAGGGTTGATGCTCTGGGCTGGCCATGTGAGAGCCCCGCCATAGGCTAGAAATATGGTAGTGTTGCCCGTCACAGGCTGGAGTTAGACATTGTGAGCCCCACCATAGGCTGAAAATGTAGTAGTGTTGCTCGTCACAGGCTGGAGTGTGACATTGTGGGTGCCCTACCATGGGCCAGAAATGTTGTTATGGTAGTATAGAGCTGAAAACCATGTGAAATTGGATCTAATGTTGTGACACTTGGTTATTTATAAAAAAAAAAAACAATTTACTTGTATGCTGAATTTTCTCATGTTTTCGTGAATGTTTCGTAATGGATGGAGAGAGAAAATTCAGTGAAGATGATTGGTAGTGGGAGGAGAGAATAAGAGTCTTCGGGAAGCCAGGGCTAAACCACTCTTTTCTTTCCTTTTTCTTCTCCACTTCACTTCTTCCTCTCCTTTCTTTCGTTCTCTCTACATCTAGGCAGGTAAACCGAGGGTGTAGCTTGAACCCTTCATCGTGGAGTGTCAACGGAGCTGGAGTTGACACTGTCAGTGAGACAGGGAGGTTAGAAGGTTAGAAGCGTTATTTTTTTATGTTCCATCTTCATTCCTTTGTTCCTTAACCATTTCCTTAATTACAGCTGATAGGGTAGGAGATATTCTAATTAAAGAATAGGAGAGGATCTCTAGAGCGAGGCGAACTTCCGAGGAGGTTCATATCATCGCCATCCACTCCGGCAAGGCGAAAGTAAAATTTCTCCTCCTCTGTTTTCTATTTTTAAACAGAGAAACTAGTGAAATTTTGAAAAATCCATGAGTTAGTTGATGTCGGAGCGCTCACCAGGGAGCGAGGGTGTTGCTGCGGCCGCCGCCACGGTGGCCAAAGCGCGTGCGAGAGAGAGGGAGAGAGACGAGAGAAAGAGAACAGAGAGAGGGAGGGAGACGGGAGAGAGATGAGAGAGAGAGAGAGAGAGAGAGAGAGAGCAAAGAGAGGGAGAGAGAGTAGAGAGAGTAGAGAGGGGGAGGGAGACGGGAGAGAGAGAGCAGAGAGAGGGAGAGAGGGAGATCTGGAGAAGAGAAGAAGAAGAAGAACAAGAAGAGGGAAACAGGGGAATTGTGGCACTCATGTCGAGGTTGGTGTTGGATGCTCACGTGAAGAGGGAAGGGAGTGAATACGTGAAGAGAGGAAGAAGGCTGCCTTCTTATTGGGCTGGGCCTAAACCAGTGAACCAGGGAAGAAATTCAAGGCTTGAGGCTAATTTTAAATAAAAAAATAGAAAGAAAATATTAGGATATGATTATAAAATTTATGGGGATTGGCTAGACTCACTCTAAAGATTCAAATCTGGGTTTAGAAATGCCTAATTTGATCTCCTTTTCACCTAAAAATCATATGGTGTTCATGTTGAGTTGAAATAAAATGATTTGAGTGAGCCCGAGGAAACGCATTTATTTAAAATTATATTGATCAAATATGGTCTTGAGAATTGAACTATTGTAATTAGCAATGAGTCTAGTTTTGGGAATGATGTTTAAATTGATTAACGGCCAAGGTAATCATAGGAAATTTTGCCGACAAAAGTAGGGGCATTTTTGTAAATATTGCAAAGTTAGTGAAAACTTGTAAAACTAGAAAATAATTAAATTTGGGATAAAAAGCAGTAAGTAGGGGGCTGTTAGACATTGAGTAAAGGGTAAAAAAGTTATTTTCAGATTTTAGGCTAGAGGGGTAAAATGGTAATTTTTTTGGTGACTACACGTGTTGCATTGAGAAGTTATTGGAATAGCGATCTGAGGTAGGAGTTCTATACTTTACTATTATGTAATATGTTTTCATGACTTGCATGCCTGCATATATCATATATGGTTGGTTTTCTTGCATGATTTGGAATAAACATCATGGATTGTCATGGATTTATGTATATTTATATATGGTGGTATAGTATTTTGTTATAAACAGTTTTTGATTTAATTTGGAATTATGGATTTTGGGTTTTTCGGATATGATATGGTATGGTCTTCTGGAGATGGGATGGGATGATATTCTGGAAATGGGATGGATACTGCTGGTACGTGGTACTAGTTCTGGCAGGGGGAGTTGGTACCCTCTCACTTAGATTGGCGGCACTGGGAAAAGAGGTAAGCCCGAGGAAGGCCGGTGTGGAACAAAGTCATGGTATAGGACCTGACTGAGTTCATTTACGCGGGGCACTAGTATATAAACCAACCTGGATGGGAGAAGTATCGCCAGGTTAGGTTGTTTACACGTAATACTGGCGCTAGACTGCGACAGTATGTATCAGCAGTAATGCCTCGCAATGCATGCTTGCTAAGGGAGGGGCTCACTTATGGAATGCCTTACGTACTGTGGCAAGGGGGCCCAGTGGGCGTATTGCATACAAGTGAGGGCAACTTCCTTGGTGATGCCATGCGTACGGGTGCATGGATGGGTTGGTGATGGATGTGGTTATCTGGATGCTGTGGCTGGCATGGCTATGGTGGTGGCTATACGGATGGTTCGGTAATGGATATGGTTATTTGGATGTGGTGGCTGGTATGGCTATAGTAATGGTTATATGGATGGGTTGGGTGGTGGTGGTTATGGATATCATAGTTGGTTTAGGTTGGTTTGGTATGGTGGTGGGTATCGGGGTGCGGTGGTTATTTTTGGCGCTTGGGTATGGTTATTTTCCTTGATGTTAGTATTTGGATTGTGTTGGATTGGTTATGGGTATGATTATCAGGATGGTTTTTGATATTTTTCTTGTATGGACCTTATTGGCTTTTTGGATGGTTATAACCTTATTGGCTTTTTGGATGGTTATGTACATTATGATATCTTTTGTTCAAACATATTTTGGCTATATTAAAATTGTTTATTTGGCATATTCATGGTGGTAAGTGTAGAAATTCTACTGGGCTTTTTAGCTCATTCCATTATGTTTTATTTTTTTTAGCAGATGAGGACGTTTACCTTACAAATCAAAGTTTCAGGGAGGGACCCCAGGAGTGAGGCCAGAGGACTATCTTAGCTTTTGCTATATCAGACATTTTGTATGTAGCAAATGGAGTTGACATGTACATGGTTGATGATATGATATAGAATCTAATATATTTGAGTTTTCTTTTGACTTCCGCAATTATGTTTATAATATGTTTATATTGGGGTTTATCTGGCCTTGCATGCTCTTTAGGTTCACTTAAGGGTATGCGGCCTTGTCACGGCGTCCCTATACTAGGATCAGGATCAGGGGTCGTGACATATAGTGGTATCAGAGCTTAGGCTTTAGACCCTAGGGAGAGAGGGGTAGAGTAGACCCTAGAGACAAGTGAGGAGCAGGCTTTAAGGTATAGGGTGATGTTGAGATTTTTGGCCATCATAACAAAATTTAACTTTGGGACCTAAATTCGTAAGAGCCTAACAAACTTGTCTTACATGTGTTGTTTGTGCGGATGATTTTGGAGGGTAGGGGTCGCACTAGGTGACCTACCAGGTTCGCTGATCGAATAGCAGCCTGGAATCAGCAGCAATTTTTGATGCATCAGCAGATGCAGTCTCAGCAGTAGTTGTATCAGCAGGCGAGTTTCCAGAGGGGGAAATAGGGTAGTCTATCAGAATTCAAGAAGATTGCCCCTAATTCATTTCGAGGCACCGAAGAGCCTTTAGATGCGGAGGCTTAGATAAGGGGGTGGATAAAGTTTTTGTGACCCCGAGGTGTGCTGAAGTTGATAGGGTCATTTTTGCCTCCTTTCTGCTTGAGGAGGAGGCTGAAGACTAGTGGAGGTCAGAGGTGTCAAGGAGAGATGGTGATATCTCTTTGATCACATGGATGACTTCAGTGCTGCCTTTTATGATAAATATTTTTCTCCCAATATCTAGCGGAAGAAGTTTTCTGAATTCAATCTGCTTCGGTAGGGAGATTGATAGCTTTTGAGTATCTCCATAAGATTGAGGAGCTGTCTCAGTGTGCTTCTACCTTAGCTAGTAGTGACTCTGATAGAGCCAAGAAATTTGAGGATGGGTTGCGACAGAGAATTCGAAGGGAGGTCTCTAACTTTGAGCTAACCACTTATAGAGCTGTGGTCAATAAAGCCTTGGTCATTGAGAGAGGCCATGATGAGGCTCTAGCTGTTAGGGACAGAGTCTTGAGGAGGGCATCTATAGCTAGAAGTGCATCGGCCAAGAGCTCTCGAGGAACCTATTCTGGGACGAAGAGGTTAGCTCCACCCACCTCAATGCCAGGGTTAAGAAGAGCCTTGCGCTGCTATTTTTGTGATGGCCCTCATTTTTAAAGATCATGTCCCCAATATGTTTGGAACTGTTATACCTATCACAAGCCGGGTCATCTTTCTTTCCAGTGCTCAGATAGGCAGCAGTCGAGCCATCAGGCATCGCCACCCTGAGCTGCTTCTACGCAGAGGCTGATGACTCAAGGCAAGGTGTTCGCTTTGACACAGTAGGATGCTCATACATTCAATACCATAGTGACAGGTGAGATTGTGGTTGCTTCTATTCGTGCTTATGATCCGGGAGCCACTCACTCTTTCATATCACCCACCTTTGCGAAGAAGTGTGTCCCTAAGTCCTGAGGCATTGGAATCTCCAATGGGAATTGTCATAACCCATAGGCAAAGTGAAGAGATCAATCTCTTGAACCACGATTATGGACCACTGATTTGAATCAAGGTAAACCCATCATGAGTCAAAATCTAGATTAGGTTTGATTTATTGAATCAAAATTATAATCAATCTCCGCTCAATCAAAACTACTGAACTTGTTTTACCTAAGTGATAAGAACCTGATTTGATT
This sequence comes from Metroxylon sagu, assembly GCA_017589505.3. Lineage (NCBI taxonomy): Eukaryota > Viridiplantae > Streptophyta > Magnoliopsida > Arecales > Arecaceae > Metroxylon > Metroxylon sagu. The sequence goes on from JACVBY030000422.1 coordinate 333,947, forward strand.
TAATAAAGCATTGATTTGATCATATACCTTTTGATTTGAATTCAATTGATTTGAACCAAATCTCTTTAGCACATTAATTGAACCAGATCACCCAGTTCAAGTTAATTAATATCTTGATTTGAATCAAATCCTTCCAGTTAATCCTGATCAATATGTCTAGGTGTGATCAATTGGGTTAAGATGAACTTAATGATTTATCGAGTTTAGATCTTAAACTTGAATCTAAATCTAATCTATCTGGGTTTAGGCTAATATGGAGTAACCAAATCAAAACTGCATTTATTTCAATCAAACTAGTTGACCAATTGATTTTGATCCAAATGGCTTAAATTCAAGACCGATTTGAATCAATCCCTAGTCATACATTCTGATCTATGCTCATCCAAATAGACTCAATCAACCTAAGTCATGATTGATATCAAAATTAATTTATATCGATTGATTTGGGCTTATTAAATCAAAGCCAAGCCAAGCCTGTATCTAATCTATATTGATTTAAGAATTAATCAACCCATTCTAGATCCTGATTCAAGTCAACCCAAAGGGTTCAACTCAATATGATTCTATTTTGGTATAAGTTTGATTTGCAATTGGCCAAAACCCAAATTGATTTGATCTAAACTAGACCTAGTTGATTTGAATCAAATTAAATCAGACCCTGGACCAATCTAAAAGATCCTGATTTGAGTTTGATGAGTTCAATCAGAATCTAGTCAGATGTTGATTTGAGTCTGATTCGAATCGATCAAAAATCGATTCAAACTATCTTTAGGCTTAATCTAGACCAATCAATGATTCAAATCAATTTGAGATTATTATGATCCAATCTAATTTAGATCCATTTCAATTAATTGATTTCAATTAATTGATCTGATATGGGTGTAGCTCAATTCTAAATGATTTAAAAATCAAATTCAATCAATTCTGGTTTGCTAAACCAAATCTTATTTTAGGAGGGTAGGTCTTGTCAATATCTAGTAATGATTTTTTTCTTTAGGGTGTTTCAATTTTAAGGACGAAATTATTTTTAGGGGGTAGATTTGTGACACTTGGTTATTTAAAAAAAAAACAATTTACTTGTACGCTAAATTCTTTTGTGTTTTCGTGAATGTTTCATAGTGAATAAAGAGAGAATGAGGATGATCGATAGTGGGAGGAGAGAATAAGAGTCTTCGAAACCAAGGGCTGAACCACTCCTTTTCTTTGCTTTTCTTCTCCACTTCACTTCTTCCTCTCCTTTCTTTCGTTGTCCCTGCATCCGGGCTGGTAAACTGCCATTGAAGGGTATAGCTGGAACCCCTTCATCATGGAGTGTCAACGGAGCTGAGCTGGAGTTGACACTCTCAGAGGTAGGGAGGTCAGAAGGTTAGAAGCGTTATTTTCGTCTGTTCCACTTCCAGTCCTCTGTTCCTTGACCATTTCCTCAATTACAGCTGATAGGATGGGAGATCTTCTAATTAAAGAATAAGAGAGGATCTCTGGAGCGAGGCAAACTTCCAGGGAGGTTCATATCATCGCCAGCAACTCTGGCTAGGCGAAGGTAAAATTTCTCCTCCTTTGTTTTCTATTTTTAAACAGAGAAACTAGTGAAATTTTGGAAAATCCGTGAGTTAGTTGATGCCGGAGTGCTCGCCGGGGAGCGGGGGTGTTGCTGCGGCCGCCGCCACGGTGGCCGGAGCGCGTGCGAGAGAGAGGGAGAGAGACGAGAGAAAGAGAACAGAGAGAGGGAGGGAGACGGGAGAGAGACGAGAGAGAGGGAGAGAGACGCGAGAGAGAGAGAGACGAGAGAGAGAGAGAGAGCAAAGAGAGGGAGAGAGAGTAGAGAGAGTAGAGAGGGGGAGGGAGACGGGAGAGAGAGAGCAGAGAGAGGGAGAGAGGGAGATCTGGAGAAGAGAAGAAGAAGAAGAGGAAGAACAAGAAACAGGGGAATTGTGGCACTCGCGTCGAGGTTGGTGTTGGGTGATCATGTGAAGAGGGAAGGGAGTGAATACGTGAAGAGAGGAAGAAGGCTGCCTTCTTATTGGGCTGGGCCTAGACCAGTGAACCAGGGAAGAAATTCAAGCCTTGAGACTAATTTTAAATAAAAAATAGAAAGAAAATATTAGGATATGATTATAGAATTTATGGGGATTGACTAGACTCACTCTGAAGATTCAAATCTGGGTTTAGAAATGCCTAATTTGATCTCCTTTTCACCTAAAAATCATATGGTGTTCATGTTGAGTTGAAATAAAATGATTTGAATATGCCCGAGGAAATGCATTTATTTAAAATTATATTGATCAAATCTGGTCTTAAGAATTGAACCATTGTGATTAATAATGAGTCTAGTTTTGGGAATGATGTTTAAATTGATTAACGGCCAAGGTAATCATAGAAAATTTTACCGACGAAAGTAGGGGCATTTTTGTAAATATTGCAAAGTTAGTGAAAACATGTAAAACTAGAAAATAATTAAATTTGGGATAAAAGGCAGTAAGTAGGGGGCTGCTAGACATTGAGTGAGGGGTAAAAGAGTCATTTTCAGATTTTAGGCTAGAGGGGTAAAATGGTAATTTTCTTGGTTATGGATTTTGATAAATTGATTATTTATGTGAGATTATAGGTGATCGCTGACTATATGTGTTACATTGAGAAGTTATTAGAGTAGCGATCTGAGGTAGGAGTTCTACACTTTACTGTTATGTAATATGTTTTCATGACTTGCATGCCTCCATATATCATATATGGTTGGTTTTCTTGCATGATTTGGAATAAACATCATGGATTGTTATGGATTTATGTATATTTATATATGGTGGTATAGTATTTTGTTATAAACAGTTTTTGGTTTAATTTGGAATTATGGATTTTGGGTTTTTCGGATATGATATGGTATGGTCTTCTGAAGATGGGATGGGATGGTATTCTGGAAATGGGATGGATACTGCTGGTACATGGTACTAGTTCTGGCAGGGGGAGTTGGTACCCTCTCGCCTAGACTGGCGGCACTTGGGAAGGGGGTAAGCCCGAGGAAGGCCGGTGTGGAATAAAGTAATGTTATAGAACCTGACTGAGCTTATTTACGCGGGGCACTAGTATATAAATCAACCTGGATGGGAGAAGTATCGCCAGATTAGGTTGTTTATACGTAATACTGGCGCTAGACTGCGACAGTATGTATCAGCAGTAATGTCTCGCGATGCATGCTTGCTAAGGGAGGGGCTCACTTAGGGGATGCCTTACGTACTATGGCAAGGGGGCCTAGTGGGCGTATTGCATACGAGTGAGGGCGACTTCCTTGGTGATGCCATGCGTATGGGTGTATGGATGGGTTGGTGATGGATGTGGTTATCTGGATGCCGTGGCTGGCATGGCTATGGTGGTGGCTATATGGATGGTTCGGTAATGGATATGGTTATTTGGATGCGGTGGCTGGTATGGCTATGGTAATGGTTATATGGATGGGTTGGGTGGTGGTGGTTATGGATATCATAGTTGTTTGGGTTGGTTTGGTATGGTGGTGGGTATCGGGGTGCGGTGGTTATTTTTGGCGCTTGGGTATGGTTATTTTCCTTGATGTTAGTATTTGGATTGTGTTGGATTGGTTATGGGTATGATTATCAGGATGATTTTTGATATTTTTCTTGTATGGACCTTATTGGCTTTTTGGATGGTTATAACCTTATTGGCTTTTTGGATGGTTATGTACATTATGATATCTTTTGTTCAAACATATTTTGGCTATATTAAAATTATTTATTTGGCATATTCATGGTGGTAAGTGTAGAAATTTTACTGGGCTTTTTAACTCATTCCATTATGTTTTATTTTTTTCAGCAGATGAGGACGTTTACCTTACAAATCAAAGTTTCAGGGAGGGACCCTAGGAGTGAGGCTAGAGGGCTGTCTTAGCTTTTGCTATATTAGACATTTTGTATGTAGCAAATGGAGTTGACATGTACAGGGTTGATGATATGATATAGAATCTGATATATTTGAGTTTTCTTTTGGCTTCCGCAATGATATTTATAATATGTTTATATTGTGGTTTAGTAGGCCTTGCATGCTCTTTAGGTTCACTTAAGGGTATGCGGCCGTGTCACGGCGTCCTTATACTAGGATCAAGATCAGGGGTCGTGACAAATGTATGATTGATTGAGTCTGAAGTAATTGAATGTGTGTTACATGATTGCATGATGGCATCTACATTTATCGGTTTGGTAGTTTGGTTTTACATAATCAAATGAACTTATATGTCTATTTATATCATAAAGGTTGTATATTAAATTGTTATGTAAGAAGGTAAATTTTATGTAGGGGATTCTTATTAGGCTGTTTAGCTCATTATACCCGTTGAAATTTTTTTTTACAGATCTGAGGTGATTAGTCTGATGGGACGGGATGGAGCGACGTTGCAGCTATTGAAATTAGTTAGATAGATATAAATTTTGTGTTAAATAAATTTTTAAAGATTGTAGAAAAAAAATAATGAACTTATGTTTATGATGCTAGTGAATGTTTATCGAGGTTTTAAATTATGATAATTGTTATTTTCTTTCAATAAGAAAGCTTTTGTGGAATGTAGTATGGATTGCTCAAAACATGCTTTGCATGGTCTCTAGGGCTTGCCCTAGGGTTCATGTGGCCGTGTTACGTAGCCAAATCAGATGGTGGATTCGAGGCGTGACAGAAGTTAATTGGGCTAGCGGGTGGGCTTGGGGCGTTACAAATGGTATCAGAGCCAATCCGAGTGTGCGGAAGTTGATGGGTATGAGGAAAGGGCTACCCATGGGGCGGTGGTAGAGTCTCGCCATGGCGTGGAGCCGCCCTTGTAGCACCAATGATCCGACTCGGGGTAGATTCTGGCTAGGTTGTGGCCTGCGACGAGGACGTCGCATTATAAGGTGGGGGGATTGTGAGACCCCAAATTTAGTCCCACATTGGATGGGAAAGAAATGGGTGATGTGTTTATAACTCAAGTCCATTTGCTACCCATTAACTTTCACTCGAGTTTTTGGGCCACGTGGTTTCGGTTCGCTAACGAAGTTAATTAGGTTGTAGGTGAGCTTGGGGCGTTACATCCTTCTGTTCTTTTTCTCCCTTCCTTCCAAATAAAGGATCATAAAACTATTCTTCTTCCTTCCCTTTCCCTCCCTTCCCTTTCCCTCTATTCAAACATATCCTAACAGACCAGGCCCCAGAACCATTCTCATGCACTGCAAGCAGTTGTTTGATGTCTTCCAAAAGACTGCTGGTTAAAGGATTGAACCTTATTCCTTACTTACATAAAACCGTGCTGGCTCTACTTAACATTTGAGGGCTGCCAATGGGCCAAATGAAGCCATGGCACAAAACTGATCAGAAATTTAGATCCAACCAGTCAGTCATGCAACCTGACAAATTCTGGTTTGGGTAAATCAAAATCATTATCTAACCTGGTAAGGCTAAAATGACTGAATTACATCAACCTGACCATTTGTGGCCCTTTTCCCTAGCACTCAGTACTCAGAACTTCGCTTTTAAACTAGCAAACATGACTGATGTCAGATGTGGTAGTATTACGACCTGAAACAGAGCAAATAGGTTGCTCTCTAAGATTATCAAATGCATATGCGAGACCAATTTCTTTAGCTGCATACAATGATCAACTTTACGAGACGTAAGGCCAGATAATGGTACCTATTTCTATATCTAAACTTTGCTGCACTCGTGTAATTGAATAGGAGAGAGACAGAGAAGGATGCATTAGTTCGACAGATCAAACGGCAGGACCATCCTCGGACAAGTTGAGGCTCTGACACAAGACCTTTTTATTGCTAACCCTTTGCCTCCAGCAAAACATTTAAGCATCTGGGAGCACTTTCCTCCTACTTATGTGGGAGTCATTTATGCTATTACTATTTCTTGGTATCCCCCACCCCATAGATGGATCAAACTGTACTTTAATGGTTTTGTTCGGATAGAACTGGTGCTGGATTTATTCTTCAGGATTAGTTTGGGCGTTTCCTTACTGGTTGGATCTGTTCCTCTAATTAGGAACTCTATTCCTTGTGATGAGCCTAATGCAGTGCGGTATGGCATTAAAAAGCTAAATTTTGTTCCTGGAGTGGCCTATATTGTTGAAGGAGACTCTAATACTGTGTTTGAATGGATCAGAAGTACAATCGTGCCTCCATTCCCTGCTTCAGTCCATTAAGATGTTGTTGCATTTCAGTAATGCTCTTATGGTGCGACATGTCTCTAGACAAGCAAATCAAGCAGCGGATAACTCTCTCACATAGTCAGTACTGGAACAATCTTTCCCTTGGAGTTATCTTCCATCTAAGCTACTGATTGTAAAGATGTGGCTTATCCTAAACATTTTTAGTTTATCTTTCTTGCTGAAGAAAAAAAAGGGAATAAATATACTTTATCCCCTAAGGTAAGGCTCAATTTTACTTTGCCCATTTGTAGTTTGAAAAGTATCACTTAACCTACCTGAGTGTAGTGTCCGTCAGTCGCTGTTTGCTATTGTTACCTATCTGAGAGTTTAGATGGTTTTATTATGCTTGCAATGATTTAGAAAATAGATGAATACAAAGAAATACAGCGAAAGAGGGTGGAAAAATGATTGAAGAATCGATTTTAGCTGGATTTTCTTCGAAAAAGTCAATAAATTTTTGCATCCTTTGGAGTCCATTTACTAAATTGATCGATGTTGGGTATGCACTTCAAAAAACTAATTTTCAATATGAGATGTTTTATTTCCATAAGATCTTTAGGGTTTCTTTGCTTGTTAACAAAGCCTTTGCATTCGAATTTATAGCAGAGGATCAAGGTTCTTATTTCAAATCAAAAGGATTTGATGAGATTATTGCTCTTTGTTGCAGATTTGTGCCGACTGATTGATTAAGAACGTGGCTTCTCCTTTAGTACTTCGATATCTTTAGATCCAATATGAAAAATGAGATTATTAATCAATAGATCTCCATCTCATATCTTTTGTTTTGAGAAATTAGAATGGGAGAAATTAAGGATGCAAGAATCCACTGATTTTTCTAAGAAAATATGAAAAAAAATGGATCTCTAATCATTTTCTATGGCCCTTCTCATTGAATTTTTTATTTTTATTCTTTTTTCGAGTCATCACGAGTAAAATGGGTAACGACAGCAAACAGCCATAGATGAAAATTAACTTTTGATGGGTTAAGTAACACTTTTTAAATCATGGATGGACAAAATGAAATTGAATCTTACCTCTCGAAAGGTAAAATATATTTATCCAAATAAATAAAAAAAAAAGAGAGAACGGAGCAATGGCGCAACATCACCTGAACATCATCTCCTTGGACGTGTCTCATGTCATTGGTATTGTGGATTCAAGAGCTAAACTGCTCCGCCCGTGGCATGGAACTAAATACCGCAGCTCCAGCTCCATGCAAAGCAAGGCTAATGCTTTATTGGGTTAGGTATTGCATTCTTCTTCGGTCTTCTGTTAGCTCCCTTTTATCTCATGCTTTTAGAACATCTAAATTCCTTCACTTGAAACCACTAAAACCTCCATTCACCAAAGCTTCCCTCCATAGACTTCTGTAGCATTGGTTCTCCGATCATCCTCTAAAATCATGTTGGGCTCTGGGTCATGGAAGGAGCTCAGGAGCGTTTACACCAACTTCGAGAAGCTGCAGAGCATGTTAAACTGATTAAAAGCTTCTCTCATCATCCATTGCAAACCATTGTCACATTTTTTTTTCCCCTTTTCTTTTCTTTAGTTTTAATCCTTTCCTTAACTTCAGATTTGATCCTTCATTGCATCCGACTAGCAAGCTGCACTGGATTTGCTCTGCCTCTTTAGAATGAGAAGAGTCCATGTCCCATGTTGGGTTAGAATGAGAAGAGTCCATGTCCCATGTTGGGCTGAGTTGCTTGGATTGCAAGAGCCCATAACTAAAACTAATTCTACATTTGGTGCCCTCATCCAGCAAGTATCAAACAGGGCAGAAATTAGGACTGTTTGGTCTGAGGTCTTGGGTGAGAAACCCTCCTATTCTCTATGCGGAAGAGCCTCCTCTTGCTAGGAGACCATGGTGAAGGAACCCCTGGCAGGCCCAAAATTTGTGAATTTCCACTTGCAAGTTAATCCTTCATGCCCTCAATCAGTATTCTTTAAAGGGTTTTGACAGCTCCATGTGGATGAGTCCATTCCAACGTCTAATGTATTGTAATCTACCTTCGTATAGTGAAGAATCCTTAATATGATTCAAGAATCATTGTTTGTTTTACGTGTGGATGACTCTAGGTATGCCATAGAGAGTTGTCATCCAAGAGAGATGTCCTTTGATGTTGTGATCCTAATTTATTTGGCTAAAAAGAAGAAAATAAACCTGGTAATCCCATTATGTTTGAAGCTAGTGGAAGATTCATCTGAACTTGGCCTCTTGGCTTTTGCAGATAGGAAAGATATTATTCTTGAAAAAGAAATCATATCTATAAATTTGTTACAAATTTTGTGTTAAAAAACTAAGTATTATGATAATTTGAAACAATTTTCATACAAAGTTAATTTTAGAAATTTATGAATCGAAACTGTAACATTTTACTTAGGTATAATAATGAGTTTTGATGTACCAACTTAATATAATTGAGATGCATGACATGAATTTTGGAAACATATTTTAGTACTCATGGGCATTTGGAACTCAATGTTTAAACAGGTCTAGAAGTCTCTTTTAGAATATATGTGTGCTATTCTCAAAATCAAATATAATTTCGGTCTAACCAAAGGGACTAATCATTGGCAACCATGTGATACAAGTGCAAGTTTCTTTCCAGCCTAGCCAAATGGCGCTGATGGTTGGTGAATGTGTTTGAAGGTAAATCTTTTCGGATTTAGTCTCTCAAAAATGATAACTGGCGTTTCATATATCTAGTTGTTAGCCTCTTTAGGGACTTGTCGTGGGAATAAATATGGTCATATTTATAAAAATTTAGAGGGGTTGTAATTATAATCATTTTGAAAAATTTCATAATAATTTTCTTATATAAGTTGTATAAAATCTAGTTTCATATTACTGATTTAAGATTTTTATTTATGTAAATGCCAATCATATATTTATTTCCTTAAACTTAACAAATTATTTGTCTAAAAAATTTAGCATGATAATCATATTTTTAAGAATATATATATATATATATATAATACATAGAGACTAGTCTAGAGTATAACTTAACTTATAATGTAACCAAATTCTAGCATTTGAAAAGATGAGACGAGATGTGTTGTAACTTAATATGCTATGCAGGTTTAATTATAAAACTTCAAACAAACTTTAAATATTTATCATTACTTATTTTGTGCATTAAAGAATTATCTCACAAATTATGAGATTCTAACAAATTTTATTGATTCTACCTTTAACACAGGTGTGTGGCTCCTAATTTCGGGCTACTTGATCGCCATCGCCATCAAGAGGGCTTAACTCTTCAATGCATCATTCCTTGGTTCATATCATGTTGATCATTTATTGGTTTCATGGTCCAACAAATTTTTTGGCCTAACTTTACTGTTTCCATTTATAGATGGAGTAGCGTGTGGATTACTTCATCTCCATCGCCATCGCCATCAAATGAGTGGGCACTTCAATGCACCATCCCATCACTATCTTTTATGGCTAATTAGATTTACTAGCAATCTTTGCTGCTTAACTTTATTAATTAGGTTCTACCATGCCATCCCTACTCATAGCACGCCCACTAATTATTTCAACCTTCATGGCCCACTAGTTCCACCATTATGTTACTCAATGCAAACACTAGTCGGCAACTAATGGTAGAATAATTCATCTGCTATCACAATACATCATACTATTATTTGATATTTCATATCATGCTTTTATTATTATATTATCATTTTATAAATATCACTATAAAAATTAGAAATATAATATGATCTATCATTTTATTTCAACGGTAGCCAATAATTATAATATAATTTCTCACCTCAGAGATTCAAAGGGCAAATTTATTTATTTATTAAAAGTACTTTTATTCTTCGAATAATATTTTGTTACCCCTGAAATCGTTGGTCCCATCTTTTTTACATTAAAAAAAAAAGAAAGAAAATTATGATTGGGAAGCAATAGCCACGTATCCATAAAGTCAGGGAAGGCCAGCATTCGATCCATTAATTTTTTCTTTTTTTTTTTAATTTTTTTGCCCATCTCTTTCCTTCGATGTGATATCCTCTGATGGCTTTTCCAAATGAATGAATGAATCATGTTGCAAGTCATCGTCGCTCTTTTAAATGTTTTAAGGTTTATAAAATGAGAACGATAAATTCGATGTGGGATGATCTAAAATTATTATATCTAATATAATATATAACAGTTATTAAATATTTCAAATAAGAATATTGCATTTGATATATCAAAAAAATTTTGAATCCCGGACTATAAAAATGATTAGTTAAAAAATATCTACCCCTAATATATTTTGCAAGTACCATGAAATTTATCATTATTCTATATTAATTTGTTATAAACTTTTATTATTTTTATTATTTTATAATAAATTATAATTTTATTATTATTATATTAAATTATATTTATTAATATAAAAATAATATCAAGTATTTTTTAAATAAATGGCGTATATTTTGATCCCTCAATCTTAAGTCAAGATGGATATTAGATGTTATGGATAGATGTGAGATTACTTGAGTGGTGATTCTAGAGATGGCAACTTAGGATCATTGCTACATAAAATTATTAGTGCTTCATCAAATATAAATATTTTTTCACCTACAATTGGATCAAATAGTTCTAATTTGGTTCATTTTTAAAGAATAATTTAAAAATCATTCACTCAAGAGAAATATAAAAATAATTAGATATTTTTCTAATAATTCTAAGATTGTTCTAATTATGCTATTATTTTTCATCATGTAGAATCTAATCCTCTCCTTTATTAATCTTTTAGCTCCCATCTAAAAAATGAGATAGGAAAGTTTGTCCCCATTTTATCCCAACTAACTTGGCAAACATTTCCAATTATTGACTAAGATAATTGAAATATGACTTTTAGGCAACGCTCCCGTAACCTAGCTAAACCAAAACCAAATGTAAATTAGATGTACAGTGACTTGGTATAACTTTAATCCCTAACTAATTTTGCAAATTAACTATTCTACCCTCATATATTTCTTTTGTTCTATTCATTTACTACTTTCATATTATATTTCGTATGTAATTATTATGAAATATAAAATATAATATATATGTTATTATTATATTTTAACTGTAATTAATAGCCTAAAAATAATTCAGCATGTATTGCAATAAGTTGAAGCATTTTGAGTCAAATTTAGCCCAAGGTATTCCATGTCTTGTTTTAATATTATATTATTCCATGCAAATACTTAGTAAAATCAATAAAACCACATCAATTCAAAAATCCTGGATGTGATATATTATTATATTTTATTTATATCTAATAATGCAAAAATAATTCATCCATTATGATGATAGACAATAAATTATTTAATATTCCGTGTCATGATATTGATATATTATCACTTTGTAAATATTACAGCCAATTAGTAATGTAATATGATATACTATAATATTTCAACTATTGCTAATGCTGCTAATAAAATTCCTTATGTCACGTATTGGAAGGGCAAATTTGTTCGCTTTATAAAAAGAAATCCTCTTTTTTCCAAATTAACATCACCCAAATGCTGAAACTGTAATTATAACCGGAGATAACCCCTTTTTTTTATTCCTAAATGGTGAACAAGGATTACACAAATTAAACCAAGCATAATAAGATCCCCTGATTTTTGTTTTGCTTATCTCACCTCCTTAAGGCTCAACCCCCAATCATACTCTTATTAAAAAGAAAATTATATATATATATATATATTAAAATCCTAAACCTGCCTTCATCCTTGTCCACAATTGAGATCCCTTGGACATTTTTAAAAAGCAAAAAAATAAAAATAAATATTTTTTAAATCACTAGTTGGCCCATTAAAATCAAATGCTTAATTGAACATCAAAAAGAAAAAAGATTTCAGATTCAAATTTGATTATTAATCAAGTTTGGATGCGAGCTCCAATTTATTCATCATTGAGATCAAGCAATAAGAATTGTTTGAGCGTCTCAAACAGTGGATCATTGTGTCACTAACATATTAAAAGGACTCATGGAATAAAAATGGTTCGACAAGGATTTATAGTGTTGCCAGCGGGCCCATGAAGAGGGAGAGTTTTACAGAGACTTGGGCAAAGCAAAGACTGCAGAGCAGTGGAAGGCGAGAAGAAATAAAACCTTTCTGGACCCACCAAGCTAGCTAGCACCGTACCAAAATTGGGCACTGAAAAATAAATTTTTGTAAACCAGGAACCACAAAATAATTAATCATTTACTTAGAGGAACTGAATTTTGTTTTTGTCAATCAGTATAATCCCTGCAATATAAAAAGTTAGGAAGCCACCTCCAACTTTATAGAAAGCACGATTAGTGAAAGTTTATGAAGCATGGTGATAACTAGAGTCAGTAACTGATGATGCAATTGAGGCTGAGAAATTTTTTTTTTCTCAACATATTTCTAGCAAAGTCGGCATGGCCTCCCTACTTTATGAGAATCTTATAGCTCGGAGACCTACAAGTAATTCGAGGATTTATTAGAGATTAAGAAAGGATTTTTCCTCACATATTAATGCAAAGTAGTAGGACCTTTTATGAAGCTTGTAACTTGGTCACTTTGCAAGTAATTTAAGATTCCAAGAAAGACCTGAGCAACTTGGTCATTTGGATCAACGTAGAAGACAAACCAGAATAAGTCTTATTAAATTACCAAGTCTCCTCCACCCTCTTGCTGGGTCATGAATGCACGCATCACATCGGCTCTCAATTATTGGCGTTGGATGATGTAACTACTCTCATGTCCCCATTCATTTGAATCAAGACCTCTAGAAGCTTTTGGCCTTCGGTCTCTTACTCACATGCCACTTAACAACAAGTACTTCATTCAAATCCAATCAAAATTAAGAGAACGGATGGGTGGTGAAACAAAATCTTCATCAGATACGAGTCGTTTGTGAGTGCTGTACTGATATATATTTAGTTTTATATTAATTAGGTAACCAATGAATAAATCTCTCATGCTTGCAAAGGATTAAAAAATTTAAGTAATATTTTTTATTTAATTTTTTTTAGATGAGGTTCTGCAACAATATAAACACTGTTATTAGTAAAACTTAAGTAGCTAACTTATATATATATATATATATATATATAGGGTAATATGAGCTTCTTTTTGACTAGCTTTTTATTATCTAGCTTTTATTTATTTATTTATTTATTTTTTGGGGGGGTGTAATAGGGTATTAGCTCAAACAACTAAATTGAGGTAAGTTCTTGCTCATTTGTGTCTAATCCGCATCTTTTGCAAGAAAATATATTAAGAAAAATCCTAAGCTATCAACTTTCACCTCTAACAAAATATCAAGAGGCAAGTTTCTAAGAAAATAAATCATACTTGCCTTTGTTCTTTTGGAAAAAAAAAAAAAAAATTACCCAAGTAATTTGTTCCTCTACCATCATTACATGAAAACACTATCCTCTAACATCTCAAGTCCACCTTCCTCAGGGTATAAGTCAAGTAAAAAAATCTAAAATTAATATGTTTAATCATAGCTATGAGCTTTTTAAAATGGAACCCAATGAGACTGTTTTGGACATATGTACCTAAATCATGGGCCAAAGGTTAGGGAGCCAAGTCCACATAGCATAACAAACTTAAAAGCAAGTTAATTAATTGCAGATGAATATTTGTAACACTTTATTCTTATTGACCTAATTAATCTATTAGGGAGATAAGTTCATTTGGTTTTAAAAACTCAAGTGCAAATTAATTAGTAGCAAGTAAATTTAAGTTGTAAGCTCTTTAAACTTTTATTTGTCATCCAATATAAAACTATTTTGAATATTATATACCCCGTCTAGTTTTATAATATTAAACAACTTAAAAATTTTTGCAAGAAGATAAGTTTTTCGTACAACATCAGTAGCTAATGCCTATATCATAAAATTCATACTAAATTACGCACGTAAGTATATGGTAACATATAGGAGTACAAAATATGCAGTCATATATCAATTATATAAATAAAATAGCATGACACAAGAGAACAAGTATAGTGCTAATTTTTAGCACTTTTATTCATAAGTAAATTAAACATAGTTTATTTCTAGGTGAAATCTAGAACATGGATAGCAAGCTTTATGTACGGATGAATGGTAAGATGTTTCTTTTTTCTCATCATTTTTTTCTAACTTAAACTTTTATGAATAAGTGTTTGGTGTCCTAAAATATTTTAGGTAATAAGCTGAACTGGATTAAGCTGACAAAGGAGTTGTTTGTAGAAAATCTCAATCTTGGGATTCCTTCCCCATCTAAAAATCTCCTTAATTTATAACTATTTATTAATTCATTTGGGAAAAAAAAAAAAACTTCAACCGACACAGCTCATATCTTTTTTAAAAAGATAAAAAAAGAAAACGATAAAATATTATATAGATTCCCTAGTCTATTTTTATGACTTATAAATTAGGATAGATATCAAAGATAGAAAAAAAAGTTTGTATCCTTTTCTTTCACTTTCAATAATTTTGTTCTTTAAATCATGGTATATACCTTCTATTTATATTGATGAGATCTTCTTTATTTTAATAAATTTTTTTTTTTAATTAAAAGACTGAAAGGTTTAAATTTTCTATTATGGTATAAAATTTTTATTTGATTTGAATTCCTTTTTTATTATATATATATATATATATATATCTTTTTATGATAACAAAGTCCAACCCAAATTGGATTAAATATGATAAAACATAGCATAATTATATTTTATTATTATAATTATATTATAATATTAAATTTAATTTTTTTAATATTTCAAAACTATCTATCAATCTTTTGCAAATTGATCTGTGACCAATTTGGTTGCAATTTGGCTTACATATTTTTAAATCAAACTTGCATTTCAAATGTAACTTAACTTACAAAATTCAGTTAAATTATAATATTTTAAACAGGTAAGATGAGATGCATTATAATTTAACATGCATTATAGATTCAATTACAGAACTCGAGGCAGCCTCTAAATATTTACTATTGTAGTATTAAAGAAAAGTATGAAATTCATGTAAATTTTAAAAAATGAGTGGCATTTATCGTACTTTCGGCTAATCACAGAAGATCACGTTAAAATATGAGGTGTTTAAAATGTAATTTGGAGAGTGGTGCGAATTCTTAAAGTCCCACCCCTTCTACTAGCAATCTTTTCGGCCAAACTTTATCGACGCCCTACACCACCGACGGGAATCTCCTTATCTTGGGCTGCTACTCCATCACCATCAAACGAGCTGGCAGTGCGCTGCTTTTCTTACCATTGACAATGGACGGGATGTCAGTTTCTTCTTCGGTCGATTCACTCCCCTCACATGGTTTTGAAAAGTCCTTGCTCCGTTGTTCTTACGAATATTCCTTCCTCTCAAATTATTGGTGGTGCTTGACGATTCAACCATTCCAAGTCCCTATTTCATTTCGATCAAGAGCTCGGTGGGGAAGACTAAAATTTTTGGCCTTCGTCCTCCTGCTCCAACCATCCTCTCCTCTCAAATCAAATCATGGAAAAATTACTAGTAGCAACTGCTAGTCCTGTCGTGGATAGCGTGGTGAAGAAGTTGGGAGTGCTGAGGAGTGTTTACGCCGACGCCGAGAATCTGCAGGAGATGTTAACAACGATCCAGAACGTGCTTGATGATGCCGAGAGCAGATCCATCACCGACAAAAATCTGCAACGTTGGCTGAGGAAGCTCAGAGATGCGGCTCTCGATGCGGAAGATGTGGTGGAAGAGTTCGAGACCGAAGCACTGCGGCGAAGAATGGAGGGATCCGATCGCATGACTGGAAAGGTTCGTGACTTCTTCTCTTCAAACAATTCAATTGTATTTCGATACAAGATGGCCAGCAAGATAAAAGAGATTAGAAAGAGATTGAATGATATCGCAGACGAGAGGTCGAAATTCGATTTGGCTGAGGGATCTAACTCAGAAATTCTTATGGACCGTGAGACCAGCTCATTCGTGGATGAATCTGAAATTTATGGAAGAGATAAAGATGAGAGAGGAGGTCATAGATTTCTTAATTGACCGCAGACAATGAGGAAGGATGTCTCAGTTCTTCCCAATAGTCGGGCCTTGGGCGGAGTTGGAAAGACCACCCTTGCTCAAATTGTGTACATATAAGGATGGAGATTGAATGGAGCAGATTTGAACTTCGAATGTGGGTGTGTGTGTCTCTGAAACTTTTGATATTCATCGAATTATGAGGGCAATGATTGAAAATGTCACCAACAAAAAGTGTGAATTATCAGAATTGAATACTATGCGACATCAACTTGAAACAAAAGTTGAGTGGAAAAGTATTCTTGCTGGTGCTAGACGACGTTTGGAATGAGAGTGATGCAGAGTGGGAAAAGCTAAAACCTTTGTTCAATCAGGCCAAACTAGGTAGCAAAATTATCATAACAACACGCTCTGAAATTGTTGCTTTGATGACTGGAACTGTCTCACCTTACAGATTGAAAGAGTTACAATCCGATGATTGTTGGACCATATTCAGAAAAAGGGCATTTAGGTTTGAGAAAGAGGAAGAGAATCCGGAATTGGTGGAAATTGGAAAGGAGATCGTTAAAAAGTGTAAAGGTTTGCCTTTGGCAGCAAAGGCTCTTGGAAGTCTAATGAGTTTTGAAAGACAGGAAGGTCAAATGGCTAGCTATTAGAGATGATGATATTTGGAAGTTATCCATAGATGAGATTGGAATTTTACCTATGCTAAAGCTGAGTTATGATCATTTACCTTCAACCTTGAAGCGGTGTTTCACTTATTGTTCCATGTTCCCAAAAGATTATGAATTTGAAATAAAGGCATTGATTCAATTGTGGATGGCTGAAGGACTCATTGATACATCAAATACTTCTTTACATGCAGAGGATATTGGTAAGCAATACTTCAATAATTTGTTGCAGAGGTCATTTTTTCAAGATGTTGAAATGGATAAGTACAATAACATGGACAGATGCAAGATGCATGATTTAGTTCATGATCTTGCATGTTCACTTGCAAAGGATGAATCTTGGTTCATAGAGAAGGGCAAGGAAAACATTTCATCTGGATGCTGCCGATATTTATCAATTATAGATCATGATTTATCATCAACCCTTTTAAAGACTATTTATGAAGCAAAAAGGTTGAGATCACTTGTTGTGTTGTACCGTAGATATTTTGGTTTGCATGAATTTATGTTCAATGTAACAAAAAATCTTACTCAGTTGCGTGCATTGGATTTAAAACGTTGTAAAATCAAGAAGTTGTCGGATGGAATAAGCAGATTAAAGCATCTACGGCTTCCTGACCTATCATATACTAGCATCACAATATTACCTACGTCGATCACAAGACTTTACAATTTGCAGATATTGAATCTCATTTATTGCATAAAACTACAAGAATTGCCTATGGGCATATCTAGACTTTACAATTTGCAAACATTGAATCTCTTATACTGTCAAAAACTACAAGAATTGCCTGAGGGCATATCTAGACTTTACAATTTGCAGACATTGAATCTCAGTTGTTGTTTAAAACTACAAAAGCTGCCTGAAGATATAAACAACCTAATCAACCTCAGACACTTGGATATATCAAATTGCCGAAGTATGTCTTCTGTCCCTCGTGGATTGGGCTGCTTGAGTAACCTTCAGACATTAGGGATATTCATTGTTGCTCAGGAGAATGGGCATACCATCACAGAGCTCCAACATCTAAACTCTATTCAAGGTAGCTTGAAAATTAAAGATTTGCAGCATGTGAAGGATCCAAACGAAGCCATGCAAGCAAACCTAAAGGTAAAGACGAGATTGAATTGCCTGAAGCTTCAATGGAAAAAAGGCTCAGATAATACACAAGAACCATCATCTACTAATGTGGCAGAAGAGGTGCTTGAGAGGCTCCGACCTCATCATAATCTGAAGGAGTTGATAATACATAATTACATGGGCACCAGATTACCTACTTGGATGTCATCTTCTTTATCAAAATTGGTCGAGCTCAATTTGTCGGGGCTCGAGAGGTATAGCTGCCTTCCATCAGTCAATCGATTGCCTTCATTAAAGAAACTCACTATGGTTAGAATGCATGCTGTGAGGAGAATTGGAGAGGAGTTTTATGAGGATGATGGCGGCAGTGCATTTCCATCGCTAAAGGAGTTGTGTTTATCATACATGAGTAATTTGGAAGAATGGAATATAGAACCAACAATAGCAGGAAGAAAGATGACATCCTTTCTTCACCTTACAAAGTTATTGATAAAATCATGCCCCAAATTGATGGTGCAGCCATGTATCCCATGCTCTGTGGAGGACCTTACAATAGAAGACAGTCATGAGATGCTCTTATCAGCAGGGAGCCTTGCAAGATTGTCCAAACTTAAAAAGTTAGCTATTGACATATGTGGAGTATCGTCATCATCGTCGTCTGAGTGGTGGGATGGGCTGCAATGTTCCATCGGCCTTGAGGAGCTACGAATTCGGTCTCGTGATGAGCTAACCTGTTTGCCAGAGGGTATTATGTACCTGCCTTCCCTTCGTACCCTTCGCTTACGGGATTGCAAAAATCTTAGTCTAAACTGGGAAGGAAGGAAGCAACAGCAGCCCACTCCCTTCTTCACTGCCCTTCGATGGCTTATGATAGAAGACATTAAGTTGACTTCTTTGCCAGAGTGGATAGAAGGCATCACCTCACTACACGAACTGCGTATTTGGAGATGTCCCAACCTAGCAATGCTGCCAGATGGCCTGCGACAACTCACTGCACTCAACGTCTTATTTATCCACGATTGCCCCCAACTAAAAGATCGTTGCAAGAGCGAGACGGGAGAGGACCGGCATAAGATTGCTCATATCCCGTTGCGTTTAATCATGCCAGAAGAAGAGATGGTTTAGAGGAAGAGGATAGAAGGGAGGTAGATGGAGAAGAAAGCGGCAAAATATGTACCTTGATTGCCAAATTTTTTGGTCTATTTGGGTTAGCATGCTGCATTGGTAACAACTGAAGTGTCATTAGCTCCATCTAGTGGCGAACTACCTTTGTTGGTGCGTTACCTTTCCTTTCTCTTTTCCACTGTCATTTCTTTGCTTTTAAATTTTATTCCAAAATATATATATATTATCAGTTTTGTACTTTTATATTTTTTTCATTTTCTAAAGTTTAAATCATAGTTCAAAAGATGTGCTAGACTTTTTTTCATTACATAAATGATGTTAAGAACACGAACTAGGAACACCAACACAGAGATGTGAAATTTGTGCTTTACCTTATTTTTAGTCCTTCTTTGCATGCTCTAAACAATTTTGTCTCTCAGTTGATCGATTGATGCTTGCTACTATATATCTGTTTTATAGGTTTCTCATAGAATTTGCTATTGTCTCTTTGGTAATTAACTCTGGCACAAGATTTCTCGCATCCATACATCACCAGGTGGTGAAGTGGAGAACTGGAAGGCATTTTCCATTTTTACTTCCATTCTGGTTTTTATTATTATTTTAGTTGCCCCTTCTTAAAGGAATGCTATGATTTGTCCATACTGACTTTTTTTTTTTCAGGTCTCCATCAACTTGAAAATTTGTTACATTTCTCTGTTTACGCTTTAAAATCTCGTCTTCCACTTCTGAATCACTCACCGTGCACATTCTTTTTACAGTCATATAAACTAAATTCTTACCCGATGCCACGCAGCGAGGCACACAATGCTCCATTAATCGTTGGTTCACGGTTGTTCCCCACCGGAGAGGAGGCTTCAGGGAAGACTAAGCCGAGGGAGGGATGAAGACTAGCTCAAAATCACTCATTATTTATCAACTTCAATGCAAGTAGAAGAGGTAGAAGATAGCGAGAGTATATTCGGATCCTTCGTTGGGTCAAACGGAAGGCGGCCGGATGGAACTGCCTTCGTTGGTTGGTTCATCATTTTCTCTGCTCTACATCCACCAAGAATTAAATCATTGTGCAAACTTCATGCTTATCTTATTTTATTAATAATCATAGCATCTTCCTTTGGCTTGATTGTTATGCAATTTCAAGTGTATTGCTTCTAAGTTGATTGATGTATATTACTTAAGTTTTTTTTTTCCTCTTTGAGAACTTGCTGTAATCTGTTTGCTAATTAACTCTTTGTTCTTCTTGTCAAATCTATATTTTGAGGTTGCAATGTCTATATTTATACTAAATCTGTTAACAGAACTACTCCAAAGTCTGCTAATATAATTAATCATAAGCCCTATCAGAACAATCTTAACTGCTTTGCGACACTATTTCTAACCCATAGTGGTCTTATTTACATTATGATTTTCTCATTGGCGTACCACCAGCATAAGCTTCCTTAAACAATCTGGCAACCATCTCCTTTAAAAACATGGATGCCTCCTGTTAAGTGCAAAACAGTGCGAGATATAACCAAGAATTTGAAAACAACAGGATAAAGCAATTAATCTGAATAAATACTGGAAATTGTTGCTAAATCTGGATCACAAAAATGAAAACATGAAACTGCTTTAGGTCCTCAGTAGTACAAGTTCTTGCATCAGCTTGGTTAGGTAGAATTGCTGCTTCCATAGACCTGCTGATGTGATCTTAAACAATGTTCAAATTGCTTCTTACATCTGAGATAAAAATTGGGCATCACAATGACTAAATTTCTAATTCAGAATCCACCAATCACATTCTTCCATCTTGCTTAATAGCCAGGTTTTTTTTTTGGAGAATTCCTCTAACTGCTCTGAAATTGAAAGGTCAGCCTCCCACCTTGCCTTTCGGCATCCATGTTGAAGTGGTCAACGAAATAAAAAATAAGACTCTTATCTAATAATGATAAGGCCGGCTAATTCTAATAGCTAAAAAATACATGCATTATATGCATTCTCTCCGTATGAGGAACAGATTTCTCTACATTAGTTATCCTGTGCTATATAACCTTTGTTTTTTCCTGGGCTACTAAGAGCTATTCCGCTTGCCCAATGCCATATTTATCCAGTTCAAAATGTGGAGGGGAGGTGGAACTGTGCTCATTTAAAACTTTTTCTGAAGATTCTGTACTCATCTAAGACTGCTGTTATTCACTCCCAATTCTGCACTAGTTTGGAGAGTTTATCTCAGCCTATAAACTCAGTTAATGCTCCTCGTCTGCACATAGTTTGCTATTATTTTTAATAAGAACTGGGGAGGGATTTAACTTTCTTAAAGGAGGAGGAGGTAGGAAAAGAAGAAGAAGAAGAAGAAGAAGTAGTTTAAGAGGGATAAAAAAAAAAGAAAGAAAAAAAAAACAACGACGACATGCACATGTGAGACATATAGTGTCATGTCCCAAAGCTACCATGACACGGCCGTCCTTCCATGAAGTATAATTTGAGGAAAGAATTCTTCCTCAAGTTTCAGAAAAACGCTTCACGTAACTTATTCGTTTCCGCACGATACCAAGCGCCAGACGCCTACGAAAATAAAAATGGACAAAGAACGTACGTGGTTTAAGCCTCCAAGGATGTTGGAATGAAGCCGAAGGCCATCGCCAATTCTATAAAATTTCTTTTTTAGCAGAATAATAGTTTGGGTCTTCTCTTTCCGAAGGTGCTAGAGCTCGGAGACGACCTCATTGCTACCTCAATATGGTTGCCACTTTATTTTTTTTTTTTTCTTGTGTGCATTTCATGTCGGAGTGCATGCCCATGGATTCGGCAGATATGAAAGCTCTCTGTATTCTTTGCACGTTATCCGGCTCAAATGTAATAGCCTATTAACCTATTTGGATTCCCAACTTAGGGATGGCAATTTCACTTGGATCCATAGGCATGAAGGTCAAAAAAAATGGATATGAATATGAGTATAAAGATATGTAGTAATAACTATCATGAGTATGAAGCGAATATAGATGTAAAAATATCTTTATCTTGACTCATCCTACCCTACTTTATATCTATCATACTCATTAATAAATATAGTTAATTATTCTTATTTATCAGTATAGTTATAAATTTTTAATGAAAAATTTTACAGGTAATCATGAACTATAATATTTCTAGGCTTTTTCCTTTTGTCCGGTCAGAAATTGAAGGGAAAAAAAAGAAAAGAAAAGAAAGCAGCTCACAATTGTTTTAGGCCTGAGCGTCAAATTGAAATTTGAAAGATGTTTTTTTTAAAAAAAATAAAATAAATGAAATGGAGTTCAAAATAGGTAGTGATATGGAGCCAAACCTATATAGCTCACTTTCAGATCAAATATTGATTTTTAGAAAATATACCGGTTACAAGCTAACCGCCACTTATGGATAGCTACTCAAGACGAAACCAAACATATCTAAAGACGGGGCTGGTTGGCTTAGGTCCAAGTCCCATATAACCATTTGGATATATTGCATCCAAATCAAGCCCAATCTCCTCCATTAATTTCAGCAAAAACTTGTGGGCAAAGAATTTAGCTAATCCATGACTTTCTACGGAAAAACACGAAGGTAAAAAAAATAAAAAGAAAGAAAAGAAAAAGACCAAAACTAGGCTAACGAATTGTATCGTCTTAAGCAATAAGGCCAGCCCTATGACCCCCTCTAAGAGCCCTGGGTCTTGAAGGAAGTTTCGATCTGGCTTCCACTTGTGTCCAGTAACCTCATTGGGAATCCAATTACTGTCCCTCCCACTGACACCTTTTTTTCTTCATTGCAAAGTTCCTTCCCCCTCCATTTTATTTTCAGGTGTCTCGTAGCACCGTACCCTCTTCACGAGCCCTAAAACGTTTTATAGAAGTGTCACATGGAACATGACTCAGAGGACTGCCTCAAGTCTCACCGAAGATATGGATGCTCCCCGTCTCTACTAACCCTAAACACGAAACACCATTACCCACAGACCATAGATTGACACGTGCGCTAGTGATGTATTTTATGTGGGTCGGGATAAGTAGAATAGTTTACTGAGAGTGGTTTGCTGTTTCAGGACCATGGGAAACTGGGGACCTCAATATGCACTTTGACCCAATAATATTAGCCAAAACTTTTTGTATTTATTGCCAAATGGCACGCTTCCCGAGGGACGAAACAGCGCCGAGTCTTTATAAGCCTCAAAGAATCCAAGGAAAGCAGCCACCAAAACACCTACCATGGTGATGTACCCTCTCCCCCTCTCCTTACACCCAATCCTTCCATGCATCTCTCTCTCCACCTCCATTCAACCAGCAAATATCTTTTGAGTTACTTCACCACCACCATCCTCCATATGTTCTGTTCATGTCTTTGCTCACCATAGTGCACAGGGGCCATGTTTTAGGCCATGACAGCCAAAATAGTCCTTATGAACATTCCCCCTAACTCTCCCTCTCTTTCTGTTGATTGGCTCTTACAAGAGTGAGAGAGAGAAAGAGAGAGAGCATTAGATATGGATATTGTGTTCTCCAGCAAGTTCAAGGCCTTGATAAACACTACATTCCTTTTACTGTTGTGTTTCTTCTTCACCACCCATATAAGATCTCCTTCACCTAATTTCAACCTCACAACCCTTAAGGCTCCTAAGGGAGATGGCTGCGTTGGCCTACAGAAGCACAAAGATCATCACTCCAGGTGCCTATACCTCAAGACCCACATCCCATGTGTCTCCCAAGGTTACGTCAACTATCTCTATATTTTCTATTGCATTTGTGGGAGATACCCTCCTTTAGGGCACACTCTCCTAGCCCTTTGGCTACTGGTCTTGTTCTATCTCTTGGGAAACACAGCTGCTCAGTACTTCTGCACCTCTGTGGAGAGCCTGTCAAGGGAGCTGAGGCTATCACCAACCATAGCTGGGGTTACACTCTTGTCGCTCGGCAATGGCTCGCCGGACGTGTTTGCGAGCATCGTCTCGTTCCGGTCAGGCTCGGGGGAGGTGGGCCTGAGCAGCGTCCTGGGCGGTGCTTTCTTTGTGTCATGCGTGGTGGTGGGCATCATCCATGTGTGCGCAGCGAGCTCGGCCTCCAGGGCGGCGCGCATCGACCGGTCGTGCTTCGTGCGCGACGTCTGCTTCTTCGTGCTCGTGCTCTCGTCCCTCCTCGCAATCCTCCTCGTCGGCCAGGTCAACATTTGGGGTGCCATAGCCTTCACCTCCCTCTACTTCGTCTACGTCTCCATCGTGTCCGCCACCCACTTCTGCCGCGAGAAGTACGAGGACCTCGTCGTGCCGATCCTCGACCACGAGGAGCTCGACGAGCCCGTGTCCATCGCCAAAGAATCTCCTCCGGTTGCCGACCCGCAACAGAATCCATCAGCGTACTCCAAGCTCAAAGAGGCGGCGTCGTGCTACGTGGGGTGGTTTCTCTACCTCATCGACTTACCTTTATACCTTCCAAGGAGGCTAACGATACCCGATGTCTCCGAGGAGAGGTGGTGCAGGCCATTTGCGGTGGCCTCAGCCGCTTTTGCACCACTTCTGGTGGCGACCCTCTGGAATTCAAAGAGAGGAGGAATGGGCACAAAGGAAGGGCTGACTATATACTTATATGCAGGACTGGTGGGCTTGGTGTTGGGGATCATTGCACTCCATACAACAAAGAAGACGAGCCCTCCAAAGGCGGTCCTTTTCCCATGGCTGGCAGGAGGGTTCCTGATGAGTGTGTTATGGACTTACATCATAGCTGAGGAGTTGGTGGGGCTTCTGGTCTCTTTGGGTTACATCTTTGGGATAAGTCCCGCCATACTAGGGCTAACAGTGCTTGCATGGGGGAACTCCATAGGGGACCTGATAGCAAATGTGGCAATGGCCATGAATGGGGGCCAGGATGGGGCCCAGATTGCCATCTCTGGGTGCTATGCTGGACCCATCTTCAATACTTTGGCCGGGCTGGGGCTGTCACTGGTGGTCTCAGCCTGGGGTGTGCATCCTGAGCCATTTGTGATTCCAGTGGGACCAGCATTGTTTGAGATTCTAGGGTTTATGATAGGGGGACTGCTGTGGGCCCTGGTGATACTGCCGAGGAAGGACATGAAGCTGGACAGGGTGTTAGGCATGGGGCTCTTGGCTATCTACTTGTGTTTTGTGTCTTTGAGGCTGTCTCAGAGCCTAGGGCTGGTGCAAGTTTGAGGACAATTTTGTCTCTCTTTCGTTTTTTCGCCTTTCCGGATTATGATCTTAAGAGATTTATATATGTTCTTGAGAGGGAATTTTACTCGACTCTCTTGGTTATATAAGTAGTACTTCATATATCCCTATCTTCTACTTGCACTCCCTAATGTTTGATCTAGTTGAAAATCTCCAGCAGAGTGGGTGATGGGACATAGTCAGCACCTTTTTTCTATTTTTTCTGACGTAAATCCAAAAATTATGCAACTTGAGTGCAAGGACCTAGAATATATTTAAGTTGAAGCATTCCATGAACTCTTTAAATGAGCTATGTACTCTTCTTTTGAGCAACTTGGTCTATGTCATGGAGAGGGATTGTTTACTTGAATCTCTGGGTATATATAGATAACGCCATATAACCTTCTCTTTCGGCCGCATGGTTAACATGGATCTTGCTGCAAATTCCAATCAAATAGCACGGTTGATGTGTTTAATTGTTCTTGAGATTCAAAGCAGTAATATTGCATTAATGGTTTCATACGTTAAGCATAAAAACTGAAAATTCGTGCTTTGAGTCATATTATATATTCACGCTCAGAAGTTGATTCAGCAAAGTATGTGAAGAACGTGAAACCTCACATGGCACTGGGCTTTGGGTTCTTGGCCATATAGCTTTGTGCATTGTGTCTTTGAGGCTTTCCCAAAGACTTTGGCTAGTGCAATATGCGACATATTATTTATTGTGCCATGGTGGTCCTAGAGGTTTCATTATTTATTGAGAGGATGAACTCTTGCAGCCATTGATGCATAAATTATTGTAAAATATTTACATGCATCTTCGTAAGATTGCATTTCCTTGCTCACCCAAGCAAATTGCATGACAGAAGTTGCTTGCTCTTTAAAATCAATCAACAACATACTATATTAATTTGAAGTATTCTCCTTTATGCATGTTGATCCAAAATGTGAACTGCATGATGCCATTTGTTCATCTATTAGAATTTATAGATTCATGCACTGCATAGCATATGTTATATTCCTTAAAAAACCTCTAATTCCAAACCTACATTACTAATCTATAGTTAACTATAAACAAGGTATCCAACATAATTGCACCACTTGTTACAAATTAGATGATTTGCAGGCAAAAGGACATTACTCAATAAAAGGATTGTGTGACATGATTGATCCATCATATGATGGCTATGATAAATATGTCATGACGATATACCACACAATTCAATTAATAATTCAGAGATTGTTTCTGCAGCCCGGTGTAAATTAAGCATGCATTATATATAAGATAGGCTTTAAGATAAGCATGACATACAACAAAATTTGGTCATGAAATCACTTGAGATATTTCCAATATTATCTAAGTACGCAAACCGTGATCTCATGTATTGTATAAACTAAAGTTAATTTTATATATTAACACATTAAAAAAAAAAAAATTACCCACTTAGAGATGAAACCCTTGGGAGTGTGGGTTATGAAATTGGACTTTTGATTATAGTTATGAGCATAGATAAGAGGTATGACTTAGATATAATTACTTGGTATGACTTGAGGGATTAAGGAGTCCTTTTTATAGCATTTGCCCTTATTGGTGGGTGTTAAGCCTCTCTCGTGACAAGATTGAGGTGGGAGATACTAAGAGCAGTGACTGTTAATGGGACAAAATATATATATAAGCTGCAACTGTACTTAAGGTTCTTGTTTGTTTTACCACTGATGCCAAGATTGTGCCAGTAATCATCAGCTGCAGTCTTGGAATATATGTCACTAGAAAGAAAAATAAGAAGGTGAAATCCAGAGAGTAAAGGGAAAGCATACATAATGACAAATCACTTTGTCTCTGTGCCCCTTCAGTTTTTAGAGTTTTTGCGAAAATTTTCCATATAGTTGCAAATATTCTTTAGAAAAATATTTGGTTTTTCTTTGGCCAAGAATAATTTAAACAACTAGTCGTACTAGAATGCTTATAGCTGCTGCCATCTTTTACCTCAACCAAAAAAGAAACTATTAATTAGTACCAGACGTAATCTCAAACTACACATTGACATTTCTTATTTTCCTTTTGAATTTTTGTGGCTTATTTGTTTTTATTTTCATCCAGCTAAAAAGAAAGCCAAAACATAATATCCGAAAAGTTCCAAAAACTTGGACTGATAAAAATGAAATTACGTAACAAAACATTACAGTGTATTATTACAAGTTTGATTTTTCTTTCCTTAATAGTTTTACTCGCAAATCAAAGAGCAAATGGATGATCCTATGGTCGACTTAGAAGTATGCATTCAAAAGTCGGTATGATTACGAGAGCCATGTTTTCACGCATGTCAACTGTCTACCCAAATGTTCTTAGCAACAAATTACTTTCAGGAATAATGCAGCTAGAAAAGCAACCAAGTAGCCATTCTTTCTCTTACACCTAAACGAATGTATGATTATTAAATTGACCAAAAGTTCTTTATATCAGAGTTAACTCATCGTATATCAGAGTTAACTCATACGTAATGGAAGAATGAAACCTAGACACTAACATATAGAGACCTCAAACTTATCACAAGTATCAGTCTCACCCAACCTTTTGTTGGTCAAACCTTAGCTGCACAAACCAATAAAGATGGTTTTAAATTTTTTTTTGGAATCACACACATATCCAAGCCAAGATATTGGAAGCATTAAAAACTTTGGCTTCCTCTTTGATATTTTATTGTCATACAGATATTATATCACTAGATTTGTCTGCCTCTAACTATTTTTTGGCAGATAAAGGAATATGCATGCAAAACAAATAGCATAATTCTAATGGCACCTTTTCCATGCAGGCAGATCTATGAGAGTAGTTAGGGTACGGACAAGGAGTTCCACACCTAGGGCCGCTTCTCTGTGGGTGGGGATGTGATCTTGCCACCTTGGGGTGGGGAGCCACGGCTCATATGAACCGCCTGCCTTGGGCCGGCAGCCAAATAGGACACCTAACGGCAGAGTTCGTCCTACGCGTTGTTTTGGACCGGCTTGGTCCGTGTCAGACCGGACCTGACCCCAATTCCATGCAGAGGCTAGGGGTTTCCACAAGACACAAGGATATCTGCAGTGTTTTACTGTCAGTGATCAGTGATGACTCATGACAGCAGCTTTGGAGTTATTCCAAGACTGGGCAATGCCCATGCCTTGTTTGCCTTCTGGTTGGCCCAAAAAATTTGAGCAAAAGAAACTGGGAAAGCGTAAGTTTCAAGAAATAGTTCAAACTCACATGGCCAGTCTTAGTTTCTACTTTGCAGCAGTTGGGGCACAAAGAAAGATTGATTCTTAGTTTCACAGAACGGTTCATTTGATTCTTAAACCAAGTCCGTGGGAAAATCATTAAGAAATTGTGAAAGGACCTATAGGCTTGGTTACTTGAATAGAAATCTCCATGATAGAAATGAGTTCTTATTAGAACGACTGGAAACAGGAAATTTTGTTTTGAAGGAAATAATCCAACTCAAAATCAACCATCAAGTTGGGACTGATCATTCCTAAGTCTGACTACCTAATGGATCACCATGTGCTCCTTTGAGTCATGCAAATGGTGAAGCTTGATCATCTCAGAATTCTTTTAATTTTCTAATGCACCTTGGACTGTCATGACTAAGAAGTTGTTTATCCTTGCATGCCAATTGCCAAAACCCAGCTTTTCCATTTGAAAGCAAACTCCAACACTATGCTGAAGATCATTGGATGGGTTTTGTTTGCTTTCATCCTTCCAAAAGCCTCAAGGCTCTTCCAAAGAGTCAAAATAACTAGTCACCCAGAGCTTGTAGAAAGTTCCAGGATGGCGCAAAGCACATGGCTATGCGCGTGATGCCTTACTGATTGACTCTGTGCACTGATCCACCTGCTAAATGAGTACAGAATTCCACTGTTGCCTTTTTGTACACCATAAGTGAGATAGGATGCCCATCATATTGCATTCACCTCAGAAAGGACGCCAGTTAATTCCTAGAAACATTTTTCAATCAAACGTTCTCTCATTTGGAGCTTAATTTATTCATCGGTTTTAACAAAATCTTTGTCATCCGTAATGTACTATTTTTCTTTGATAGCAAAAGCCTCAATGCAATGGTCTGGTTTTTTTATTGTTAAAAACCGCAAGCCGAGGGAGGGTCATGTCCTGGTTTTCAAGAACATAAAAGCATGTTTTCTTTTGAAATGACCAGACTATTAAATTATTAATCTTTTATGTCTCTATTCATGAGGAACAGAGACAGAAATTCTTCGTCGTATCGTATCGTATCGTCTCAAGCGAACGAGCAGTCACGCCATCATTCTTGGCCTCGGAGTAGTCACTGCTAGCTTTGACCGCAAGGCTCTTGGCATTATAAACTTTTTTTTTTTTCTTTTTTTTTTTTTTTTAAAGTAATTCTCACATGTTGTACCTTGGTAGGTTCCAAGGTTAATGTGCTGGTGTACCAAATCTTAATCCTCTTTCTCTGTTGTTAATGATTAATGGATAGCGAAAAATATTACTTAAGAAGTAGTCCTAAGTAGTTCAATATATTGATTAATGTGAACCATTAATCTTAAAAAATATTCAGTTCTTCATGCTATGTTAATTCCGATTTTCCCAAGAATATAGTCTAGGTTCTCCCCAAGTTAGCTTTGGCTCTAGGTTTGGTCCTAGATTTGATCATATACTTGAGCCAAATTGGCTTTTGTCCAAGGATAGGCCTTTTATGAATGAATTTTTGAGTTTCATGGTTGGGAATTAGCCTTTTGAGTTATTATTGATAATTATTTTTGTTAAGGTATTATTA
Source organism: Metroxylon sagu (assembly GCA_017589505.3). Taxonomy (NCBI): domain Eukaryota; kingdom Viridiplantae; phylum Streptophyta; class Magnoliopsida; order Arecales; family Arecaceae; genus Metroxylon; species Metroxylon sagu. The sequence goes on from JACVBY030000422.1 coordinate 363,917, forward strand.
TCATAGATAATTTGATCTGTTTCAGTACCCTCACTTTTTAATTATTCCTCTCTCTCATGAATGAATAAATAAATAAATATAATTTTCTTAGATCAGAGTGCTTTGAATTTAGTGTTGACTCCCCCAACTTCTCCAAATGATGGTTCAAGTGCACTTTGGGTTTTGGTTTGATTCAAGCCTGCTTGGCTTATTTGTGCCAAGATTAGTGGTGTACCTTTGGTAGGTAGGGGATTAGGGACAATTTAAGTACAACTCAGATAAAGAATGCCCCATCTAAGGACAAATCAGACCACTCCAAGCCCAAAACCAATTGAACACGGAAGTTTCCTCTGACTCTTGTTACCTTTCTCTCAAAAATAACTCCGATTAGGTGGGTTTGGTTAAGATTGATTTCTTTTTTGAAAAAATAATAATAATAATAAAAAAAAGGTATGAGCTAGGTTACACTGAGAGCTTAGTGATAGAAATAGAGGTTACATCGGGAGCTCAAGTTAGATCAAGCATTTATTGGTAAGGTTGGAAGTGGGCTCAAGCTGGGTCAAGGCCTATCAAGTTGGTTTGACTTCTGGACAGGTTATGGGTGAGACTCAAATAAATTTAGATTGAGCCTGGACTTAAAATTAGATCTTAAAAAATTTTGAATTTGGTTTGGAGCATTACTTGTCTCGGCCCGAAGAACGCTCAAAGCATTAGCTTTTAATTAAACTCGAATACAATCCAAATGCAATTCTAAAACCTTAAAATATGATAAGTCTTTTAAATTTTATATTGAATTTTTTGTCAATTGTATGAGATAGCCCTTTGTATCATTATAAATTTTATAAAGTGATTAAATATAATTATTTTCAGTGTTGTTTATCTTTGTGTAAACATTTAAAAACTAAAAATTTACTTTACCGGCTTAATTTTTGCTTCAAATGAATCATTATGGACCAGCCTAATTGGACTTTGAGCCAAACCCGGGCCTAGGGCATGCCGAGCTCATGCCTAATTTTTGGAAAAGATTTTGGGCCTAACTCCAATCCGAAGCCCAAAACTTTTTGTGTGTGGCGCAACCCAATGCAACCTAATTCTTGCCCAAATTATTGGATTGTAAAAGCTTGATTCAAATCCAGTTAGATTAAACTTATGTTGGTCCAACCCAACCTATCCGTTGCCTTAGGTATATAGCCAGCTTTAGTTTATTCCTCCTTACCTTTCTTTTGCCCATGAGTTCATTATCATTTATCACATGTCACAATCTAGTGATAAAACATTAAACGTGTTTTTTTATAATGCTTTCGATTGTGCGTGAATGGTGCTATAAATAAAAAAAGAAGGCCGACAGCACAAAAAAATAGTATAAGGGCTGAATGCATTAGACAAAGATTTTACACAAGTGGGATTGAAACTTAGTTCCCCAAATTACTATAAAGAAGTAGCCTAACTGAGCTCAACATTGAAAGATGAGGCCTCTTTGTTTCATATTAGCTCTTTTTATTCTCTTAAATTAGTGAAAAAAAAAATTCTAAGCAATTTCTGACACTATACAATATAGATGCTTCTAGCTCCTGGTTCCAGCTTGGAGATTTTGTTAATAGATATTTTGGGCAACGCTAGCCTCAGTAAAACTAGTTGGGCTTTGACAACTTTAGGTTGAAACAGAGAGAGAGAGAGAGAGAGAGAGAGAGAGAGAGAGAACCCAGACTATTCCGGCGAATGTAGAGACGTAAACTAAGCTGTAAATAAAGTTGAGTTTTGATAATTTGTTCCATAATTCCTAACGATCGTTTACGTAGCTTTGGGGGTCTTATTCTGTTTTAAATCAATTAGACTTAGAATCCTTTTTTTCTATAGCAGTCTAGCATATTTTAGGCCTTCAAAGAATAAGGTTAATATAAGAAATATTTCAATTTTAAAAGATAATCTGAGTAAGATTATTTTTGGAAATAAAAGAATTGCCCCTTTTATATATTTTAAGGATATATGTAGATAATAAATATTCATTTGAATGTATCATGCTTTAAACCTATTACTCGGGTTGGCCATGTGACATAACTACATAATTCTTAACCGTATGGCAGCCAATTCTGGATGATGGATTTGAGGATGACAAAATGAATTAGGGTGAAAGATTATGAGAATCTCTTTGTGGTGGATGTGCCATATTATGGAACTTTTATTGATTGAAGAGAAAAGAAAAGTTTTCTTTGATTTAATACTGCATAAATAAAACATCTTGTTTTATAAAAGAAATAACTTTGGGTTCAACTGCTCTGCTATTATAATATTTCTTTTAGAATTTTAGACCTCAATCAAGTCCATCATTCATTTATACCCTTGACTTTCTCATAATTTACAACACCAATCCATATGTAGCCAAAAGTACGATAGCAAAAGTCCAAATTCATCGGCCTTTTCCGCTTGCTTAATACCCGCATGGCTATCTCAGTGAGTCTGCTTCAACCAAAATGCATATCCTTTGATCAAAGCCAAAATTCTAAACCACTTGAAAATAACATAAGATGTGCACAACTCTACGAATAATCTAAGAAATTTGGAGGCTTTAATTTAGTTGGTTCACGGAATTATGGAGCAAGGGAGGGTAAAAATCCATTCAGAACGTCAACTGATATTAGTTGAGGAGGGGAAACCAAAAAGAGGAGAAAAAAATTTAAAAAAAAAAGGCAAAGGTTTCCTGTAAAACATTGGGTTGATTTTTGTTATGGGCTGGGCCCAGCTTTGGCAAGTACTTCGGACCAGGCCCAGCCGAGCCCACCCAATGCGTTCACTAATTTTAGCTAAAGGCTAAGTTGGGAGAGCTTTTAGCTCATTGAAATTAAAATTTGGACCCAAGTCCAAGTTAGGCCCCCATATTTTAGCAGTGAAGGCTATTACTGAGGTTCACATCTAGAGTTCTATAATTTGTACAATCTTTGCCAGCCTCACATGGAGAACACCGAGAACATGATTGAATCTTTGTGACATGGAACATACTTGGCTCAATAATAATAATATATATATATATATATATATATATATATCAAGTTTTAAATATGCTATGACTGCTATATTAAATGACAACTTCCTCCAAAAATTAAAATTATCAGAGAGTGAATCAACAATGCATGTTAAACGTTAACAAAAACCATGCACAAATTCAAGCGAAGTTTTTAATTTTTAGAAAGAGTTATATTGACAGAATTTGTTACAAAGATCTGACCCATAAATTGGACCACTCCGGTGAGCAATCCATCAGTCACTGGCAAGCAAAACGGGACCGTGCTATAGATATTAATGTCGTGGTACAAACATTTTATTTTCTAATTGCCGGCATAACCTTGGACCAATTTCAATCTAACTCTTGTGAGTGAAGTTACATGTAAGTCAAACATGACATCCAACATCCACATTCATGGCTTTTAGGTTTCATTGTTTATAACATGACTTGCTAAAATGGTATTCATCCCAGAAGAAAAATGGCATTCATCTGAAAATTACTCTAGCCTTTGCTTAATCACACCAATCTCCAACCTCCATTTGTCATAGCATTCTGTAGCATTACACTTCAGCAAATCTCTATCAAGCCACCTCAAACTGAACCAGAGGGTGTCAGGACCTAAAAGCACCAAGAGAAAGTTCTTTTTGGAAGTGTTCATACGATGGAAGAGCCTATAGAAGTATTTAGCCGCATATTGATTATATACTGAAAAAATCTTTGGTACTTATATAGATTTAAGAAGTTTAAATAATAACTTTTTAGCTAACTTTTTTGGATGAGATCTTACGTTGTGATAAATAATATCAAAGCAAATACAATCCATGTCCCATGTAAATGAGAGAACAATGTAAATGAGTTCTATATATTTATGATTGGATTTGAATGTGTATTTGAATATGAATCCTTAGCCTGCATATGAGCCTATGATAATGAGTATTTAGTTCTAAACCAGCTATGTACTATTTATACAGGATTAAGGAGTTAAATAATAACTTTCTAACCAGTCTTTTCGATTGAGATATTAAGTTGTGGTAGAAATTTATCATCATTTTATCGCTTAACTTTTCTAAGCATAATCTTATATATATATTATATTTTTTACTAAATTCTAATTGAATATTTGTCTGCATCAATGGCACCAATGGGGGGAAGGTTTTCCTTCCCCCTTGTACATCAAATAAATGGCACCAATGGTTTAATGGCCAGGGCTTAGGCATGTAGCTTCAGTTCAAATCCTTTGAATGTTTCTTTCCTTGGGTTAGGCCTGGATGTAGGCCAGGCTCGATTGAGCCATGCTCTAGCTTGAATCCAACTCTTTTTTTTTTTTTTTTTTTTTTATATGGTTTCACACTAAGCTCAAACCTGACTTTTTTTTTTTTTTATTTAAGATATCACGCTCAAGCTCAACCTAAGCCAAGGCTTAGGCATGGCCTAAAACCCAATCAAACTAACTTATAGCGATTCATTGGTTCAAAAACTAGGTTGATAAAGTCAATTTTTAATTTTTAAGTATTCACACAAAAATAAGTAATATTTAAAATAATTACACATAATCACTCAAAAAAAATTACCATAACTTGGAGATCTATTTTTACATAGTCAATAAGAAATCTAATATAAAATTTAAATAGTCTACCATATTTTTAAGTTTTAGGATTGGACTGTGCAAAATTTGAGCTTGACTAAAGGTCAATGCTTCGGTCCTCTTTGAGCTCGAGTTTTGGGCTAGTACTGGGCCAAGCTAAGTAATGGCCCGAACTAAACATGAATTTTCTTTTAGGCTCTAATTTTAAGCTCAAACTTAATCTGAATGAGTTCGGGCTTGATCCATGGTCCAGCCGGAACTTGGCCACCCAAGCCAACTTCCAACCCTGCTTTAGGAAGTCTAATCCATTCTTCACGTTGAGGTTTGTCTAATCTATGGGCTTTTTAAGGCCCATATCCATTGCTTGGTGAGATTCCCTAAGCTTAGGATTCATGAGGTTTTCTTTCGTTGAAAATTACTTCTTTAGGTCATTAACCTACTTTAGTTTTTGTATAATTGAGTGCCAGTTATTTGTCCAGTCCACATGGTTAAATTCATTTTGGGTCCTCAAGGGATGGTGAAATCTATTAATCATTTGTAAATTTGATTTAAAAACCTTTGAATTTATATCATGACAGACCTACTCTGGAGGAATGGGGAACAATATTCTCAGCCACATCATATGATCTCAGAAACCAAAAAAGTATCATTGATAATTTGATCTGTTTCAGACCCTTCATCTTTTTTCATCTTTTTCACTCCCTTTCTCTGTCTTTTTTCAAAAAAAGATTCAGAATATTTAATATATATATCTATTTTTCCTAAGTCAGAGTATGTTCGATTTGATTCACATTCAGCTGGATGAATACCTTCTCTAATTGATGATTTAAATCTAATCCTTTGTCTATTAACTAAATTCTTCTCTTTGTTAGATTCAAGGCTACCCAATCCTCTGTTGTTGAGGTTAAAGATACAACCCGGGCTAACTTAAGTGCAACCAGAATTAAAAACATCTAGTAGAATCTAATGACAAAAGAGGTCACCCTAAACCCAAACCAAGCTTAACTCTAAGTTGGGTCAAGTTAGATTGGATTGGATCAAGATTCTCGAGACATCATTAATGATGGTTCTTTGAGAATCTTTATCAAATCATGTTCTTCTCAAAAATCTTTGCTGCCTAGTTTTAGAAATATATGATTTATATTTTGAATTCGCTCAGATTGAGAGCCAATAAAGAGCAGGATGATTAGACCTGGCTTAGGCTTGGTGCTCTAAATTAGAGATTTAATTTGGGTCAGGCTGAGCTGTTAAAGTTCTCCACAGGATGATAATATAATGTCCAATAAGGTACATACCTTTTCATTTAAATTATTTAAAATTTGCCTAAGTTTTGACATATTTTAGTGGACGTATGTGACCTAAAGACAATCTAAGCAGAAATTTCAGCTCATTGGAATTTAAACTTGGGCTAGGCCATGGTTCGTACAATGTGATCTTTTTCACTATAGCTGTTGTACTTCGGCTGAAGTTATTTGGACTAACTTAGGCTAGGATTAACTCATATGGCATTCATGTGTATCATATGCCACTGTCCTTTGGTGATGGAAGCATCCTTGGTATACACATTCATAATGGAGATAGAGATATTTACAATTTGTCCAATCAACATCTTTATCCTTGCAGGAAATATGATGTGTTTATTTTTGTCGTCGGCCACGTATGGAGAACTCCAAGCATGATGACATTGGAGCTATGTAAATGTAGCATTCTCGCAAATAAAATCCAATCAAGGTCAATGGTTGATTGAGCCTTCAAGGAGTTGAAAATAATTTGGCCAACAATGTATACGTTATAACATAAGGCTCTCTTATACCATTTGTTATAGCAAAGGCATGCAGGAGCTAAACATTAAAGCGGAAGATAAAAAGATGGTTAAAAACAAAACAAGAAAGAGAACACAGAGATTTATATAGTTCGGTTATTGACCTACATCCATAGATTAAAAAAAAAGCAGTCAGACTCTGAAGTTACCAAGATCTCTTCCACCAGAAGTTTTCTCTTTCAAATCTCTAATCCCACGTATAGCTAATAGGATCTTTTCTAAACTCTTACAATAACTCTTTGAGTTACCTTAAGAACTCTTTTATGAAAGCCAAAATTATATGTTCTTACATAAAAGAACATACAATGTTTTATATGAATTAGGACTATGTTTTATAAGGATAATAAAGCAAGTTCTTCTTTGTCCTTTGAATTTTAAGCCTACATAGATTAGGACTGAAATTCTACTTGGATATGAAAAAAAATTTTCTTCTTGAGCTTGTAAATTTCAAGACAGATTTTAACAGTATATCAAATTTTGAATGTTTTTGCTGCTTACCCTAGGACATTAACTAATCATTGATTTTAAAATTTTAACCCATTAAAGAATAACCAATGTATATTAAATGTTAAGTGTTTCTTTTTTTTTTTTTTCAAAAGTTTAAGCTGTCAAACTCTGCAAACGTTCAACTCTCGGCATGGAACTATTCTGCCAACCAATTGGTCACCGACAAGCAAAATGCACCGTCACAGATGTTACAAATCCTAATCCAAAGCAGGCAATTTCATTATCTAGCAACAAACTATAAACCAATTGATGTCCAACACTTGTCACTAGGAGGGGGGTGGTTACATTTACATCTTGGATGATATGTTCAACATACACCTTCATTTTCTTTTCTTGCATTCATTGTTAGTCAAGATATGGTTATCCTTGCTAAAGAAAATAACATCCATCAAATCCAGCCAACATGGCATCTCATAAGATAGTCCACGTATCTGCAAATTATTCTAGTCAAAGAAAAATACTACCATTCAACATGACAAGCACAACACCCTCATGACTCGCCCAAACATCTTCTAATTACTTTAGCCTGTTTTGAATCATATCAATATCTTTTAAGCATGTCTGAAAAATGTAATTGACCAAGTAATATATGATCATTATGTAGCATTGTGCTTCATCAAACACCAGCAATGTGGAAAGAGGGATAAATTGTAATGTTTGTATTCATATTCACCGGATCTTGGTTAAAATTCTATTCAATTGCACCAGAAATCTAGTGGTAGAATGGTAAGATAATATATTTTTTAATAACGTAATTTAGATGCAGTCCGCATGTTGTACAGTGTCATCTTTATCTTTTTTTTTATTATTATTATTTTTCGTGTGTAAATGCAGAATGAGATGAGTATTAAAAAAAAAAAAAGACAAAACTGTACAGCATGTATTAACGCACTGCACCTAAATATATATATATATATATATTTTTTCTTAATCCCTTTCCAGCAATTCGGTACAAATCACCTACCGTACCCTTATACCACATCCCATAAAGAGTTTTATGTTTTTGATTCAAGTGGGAGGTGTGGTCCCACCCAATTTATTGAGATAATGAATCAAAAGCTGCCAAAAAGACATGTCCTTCAGAAGCCATCCCGCACCACACCCTAGTAGTGCCTTCCCCAGTTCACTGCCACACCAACCAATCCACCACCAAGGGGCCCATAACTCTTTGTTTTGGAGACCTTGTGCTTATCTAGAAATGCTTTTAAATTTGGTTGCTTGGAGTGAATGGGACCATGCCAAATCCTACCGCCTTCAACAAATTAGTTGAAAAAGATAAAGAGTGCCTCAATCGTTGGCATAATTCAAATGACACAAACACTAGAGGACCACCAATTATTTTGGCTTCTTACAGCTTTTACAGAGCTTGGGCCACAAATTATTGATGATATCTTGTTTTCTGGACCGCTTGGTTGTGTTATGGACAACGAATCAGCTAAGGATGAAGTGAAACAGAGCTTCCTGTTTGATATGGAGGTTCCCCAAATAACTCTCTTAATTGCACAGCCTTACTCAAGACTTCATCATATGGTGTTAGCCAGCAAGTCTTGTCTTTGTCTTTGTGATATTTATCTTCCGAAACCTTCTTTGATGTCAGTAATTTGCCCACCTTAGCTCAAATAGAAATGGCATAGCATCCATTAATTCTCAAGCTAGCCAATCCAATAATACCTCAACTTTCTCATTCATGCCCATGGCTAACATGAGCTATCAGCTACATAACATGACCTCATCAATGAGCAATTACTTGTTGTCATGAAAATGACTACCAAGCCTTGGAGTAAAATTTCATATTGTTGTTCCGGCTCCTTTCATACTACTGACAAGGCATCTACTCTTTGCTTCGCAATCAAGCTTAGAACCACTGTCGGGGGGGGGGGCGGTCACCATCGTCATCGACAGAACAACAAGCTTTATCTCAATTATTGGAATTTTGCTTTCTGAATTCCTTTATATTGGCAGCATTGGCAAAAATGTGATCATGATCAGTTGCAATGTTGAGCCTCTATTGTGCAATGGTCTAATTGGAGGAAAATGACCTCGCATCGCTGGACTCGTGGCGCGATGTTATTCATCGCGATGTTATTCATCATTAACATGTACCAAGGAGTGACAAAAACCAAAGTCAATATCAATACATCTCACATTTGCATTATTTCACCAAGTATGCTGACTTGGTGGAATTGAATGCATGGTTGAGTTCTTCCTAGCATCCAAATCTTCAAGACATTCAGGTCCACAGGAACAACCGAAGGTGTATGGCTCCAAGTTTTCCAATCTAATTCACATATAAAACGTGAACTGGAAGGATTCCCTTGTCGCTTTCAAAGATATCAAGTACTGATTAGCTGGCTTAGGTAGCAAGCCAAAAGAGACCGATGCATCAACCTATAGGAGATATTGGACATGGAAGATGCCAAATGTCTGCTTCAGAGTCCTCACATTATAGTCTTTCACCTTCCATTTGTTTTGGTAAGAGGACTCTACCTGCACTGGGTAAAAGAATTAAGGTGAATTCTTTTAATAAAAGACTTAAAGACTCAAAGATTGATATTTCCCTGCTTTTGATCCATAAGCCACTGCATTTGACCTTTGCAACCATGATGCATTATAATCAGAGGTAAGCTGCCAATTTAAGCTGAACTCGACCAGCAAAATGCTCGAACCTAATCCTATCCCATTTCTGAATTAACCAGCTCTAATGTTGTTGATTCAAATACAAGTGCTCCATCATGCTAGCCATGACAAGCTATATCTTGATAAGATGTTGCTTGTAAGTTCATATTAAGCTGGGAGGTTGCATTGAGATGAAAATCCTAGTATCCAACAACAAACTAGGTTCGACTATGCTATGCTAGGAATTACATTGAATCAGATGGTCAGGCATCAATTCAGATGCAATCCAGGTAACATTTTCAAACCCTTCTCCAGTTCAGGTTAACGATGATGCATGGGTTGATCACCTTGGTCTATCCTTGCTTGTCGAGGATGCGAGAAGCTAGTAGAATGTTAAAAACTTTATAAAATAATAATAACAAAGCTTTGATCCCAAACTAGAAAAAATATTAAAAGCTTTGTGTTACCACAAAAAGTTGGGCTTCAAAAGAGACACAAACCTTTCTATCTTCCATGTTACAAGGAAGTGGATCAGGAACAAGGAATACAAGCATTCTATTCCAGCTATATTAGAAAAGCCAGACACAATATTATTTCAGCATATGGCTGAAAGATGCCCATCATCCAACTTCTTTTTACAGGCACCTCGCCACCCAACAAGCTCCCATTTTCATGTGGGAACCACTGGAGAATTTATTTGGTAGCCATTTGATCTGACGCAAGAGAAACATACAGGAAACTAGAAGAGGAGATAACATTTCACCTTTATGTTCCATTGATGAACAGAAAATTATAGGAAACAAATAGGAAATGCTTATAAATTTATTGCACCTATGGGACTAGTCTCCCCCATTGGCTGTTGGAGCTGAAGTAGCCCAAGAGACTGTACAAGCCTCATGGTTAAAAAACAAAGGTAGATCGATAGAAGACCATAACCCAAAACTCTGTCAGGCCTCATGCCTCTCTTAGGCAACATCACCAGGGTCCAGAGAAGGCCACCAACCAAAAACCCCAGGGTCTGAAAAAGGGTGGAATCCCTTGGAATCACCATGGGAAAGGGGTACTTAGTCCATGAGGAGAAGACAAGGGAGAGGCCTAGGCCAATCAAGGTGTTGAAGATGGGTCCACCATAGCAGCCAGACATTGCCACCTGGGCTCCACCTGGTCCACCATTCAGTGCCACAACCACATTGGCAATCATGTCCCCCAAGGAATTACCCCAGGCTAAGACAGTGAGGCCTAGAACTGCAGGACCTACATCCAAAATAACCCCAAGGGAGACCAAGAGAGAGACCAATTCTTGAGCAATGATATAGGTCCAAATGACACTCATCAGGAAGCCACCTGCAAGCCAAGGGAATAGAAACCTTGCTGGAGCTCTATCCTTCTTTGTTTTCACAAATGCTGCAGTGCCCAGAGACGTTCCTATTATACCACCAAAGAGATAGATCACCAATCTTTCCTCTGAACCCTTCTCCTTACTTTTGGAATCCCAGAGAGCTGCTAAAAGAATCGGTGCTGCTGTGACTGAAATAACTGCAACTGGTTTCGACCATCTTTCCTTGCTGACATCTGGGATGGTTAGTCTCCTTGGAAGATACAGAGGTAGTTCCAATAAATACAGAATCTTACCACAGTTATGGGATGCAGATGGATTGAACTTAATAAAACGGCTGTTGGTGGCCTTTGTTTCATTGCTTCCCCATAGGCCTTCTTTTACTGTTGAAATTGGTTCATCAGTTTCTGAACTATCCAAAAGAGGAGCTCCTAATACACCATGTTCTGTTGTTTCCAATGAGAGGATCATGCCGTCACTGGGCAATGGAGCACATCCATCAAAGGTACCCATCTCCTCATCTTCCTTTCGAATGAGATGGCCTACAGATATGAGGAAAACATAGAACAAGTAGAGGGAAGTGAAAGCCATTGCAGCCCATACATTGATCTTCCCTATGATGATGATCACTAGTAAAAGCAAAAGAGCAAAGAGGAGAAAGCAAATGTCTCTTGCAAAGGCCCATTTATCAATAGAGACCTTGTGAGGGCCAATACAAAAGCTTATGGTGCCTACAACCACACATGACACAAATAAAGCACCACCTAAGATGCTGTTGAGGCCTATGACATTGGTACCAGTTCCCATGAAGGAGACAATGCTAGAGAATGCATCAGGAGCTCCATTTCCTAAAGAGAGGAGAGTAACTCCAGCAATGGTGGGGGAGAGCTTCAGAAGTCTTGATAAGCCTTCTAAAATTGAGCAGAAATAATTTGCAGCAGTGTTACCCAGAAGGTAGAATAGCAAGACAAGCCATAAGATCAGCAATGTGTAACCAAGCACTGGATAGTTGCCACAAACACAGTAGAAGAGGTAGAGGTAGTCAATATATCCTTCAGGATCACATTGGGCATGAGATGTCAAGTAGATGCATTTTGCCTCGCTGTTTCCACATCTATGAAGACCATTGCAATCTCCACTGGAATCATCAGAAGGCTGAGTTGAGTTATCTCTGATGAAGATGCTTGTGGTTTGGTGGAGATAAGGATTAGGAGGGTTGAGACTGGCTGTGAGATAGAAGAGAATTAGTATAAGAAATGATGAGTTGAGGAAGAGATGGAATACCTTAGCTTGGGGTGCAGCAGAGGCAGAGCTTGCCATACAAGAAGGTCCAAATAGAAGTGGAAGGTTGGGGACTCCTAATATTGTGGAGATGGAGCATAGTATATCCACTACTTTAAGAAATTACTGCTTCCGAAGATGCTGTGGGGAGAGATGGGCTCTGACCTTAGGATAAGTAAAGATGGTGAAGAGTAAAAGCTTAGCTGAGTGTTGTTAAGCCTGATATAAGCTTACGCTTTGACAATCAATTGATTACTTAGCACGCTATAGGAGCAGACATTTGCTAGAGGGTAAGTTTGGATTCCCTCCCTACTTATTATTTATTATGTTCAATTATTCTGGTTATAGTCTTGATTCATTGCAGTCATTGGAAGGGGGAGAGGTGGAACAAGGGATTATTAAGCTTGATATATATATATTATTGATCTTTTCCCTAAGCTTTTAGAAACAATTAGTTACTCAACAAGTTTAATCCCAGGAAAAGGACACGTTGGAGTGGGGGAATTAACAACTTCACATCAAGATAAGGTTGGTGATGGATGCTGAAGTATGTGGAAAAAAGAGATGGGTACTTTGGGGCCCCTTCTGTCCTTGTTATCAGCTTTAATTCATAATGTACATAGGGAAAAAAGCTTAAAGACAATACTTTGAGATCAGATGCTCCAAGCAAGTTGTAAAGATGAGTGCACCATCTCCTCAGCTCATGAAAACTATACCACTCAAATGGAACATCTATTTAGTGCCATAGAAATAGAACCTCAGACACAACTCCAGGACAAATAGAGATACATATTTAAATCAACAAATCAACAGTAAGAATATACATTTTATATGAGTAGACATCATATTATGCCTTGCTTGAATGTAATTACACAACATAAAGTTGTTGAATTACTTGGTCCTGAAAAGTTCAGGATCAATCTGGTAATAACTTGTCATGTTTATCCAACAAAATATGGAGTTTCCTTGGCCATCATAATAATAGGAGGTGGTGGGGCTGTGACATGCTATTTTACAATCTTTGTTTGGCAAGCCAAGTCAAATCTAATACCAAAATATAGAACATGATGCAAAAACAAACAAGTAATATCCAATCAATACGGTGTCAATTCAGGATTCCCTGCGATTGGAGACTGTTCTTACCAATAGCACCCAGTTGTGTTCATTCCCATCATGAAGGTAGTTCATAGTAGTTTCAACAAATTAACATATAGATTGGTACTTCAATAATTTAACTTCTTAAATTGGATCTATGGTTTTGTTAATGATGAACTCTAATTAAATGGCTCGAAAGGCAGCTTTCACTAAACTTCAAGCATCTTTGTACCCTTACTAGAACTTCTTTTTCCTTCTTAAAGTGAAACATTTTTGTCTGAATGTGGAATCCAAGTAAAGAATGTTGTTGTAATGCAATGTTAGGATTTAATTATGCAAGGGCTCGGCCCCAACCACTCGAAACTTGGACACTTATTTCCCCAAACCAATAACAGAAACATACAAAATTTGGAGGCCACTAGCCTGTCTACGCCTGATTTTTCCTGTGGTGAGGAAGCAAGGAAAATGATATCACTGCTACAAGACTGCAAGAATGACGTTCAGAAGAAGAACACAACAACGAAGTTTATCTACTAGGTGGTAAGCAGGCTGATCTTACACACTCATGCAACCTACATGATAGGCTCCATTCTTTTGATAGGTACTACCAAACCAGACAAGAATTGGTCTGGATGTTTACATCAAAAAAAGAATTGTTGTGGATGTACAACTATTATTGATGGATCATCCAACAGCGACATTGGACTAGATCATTAAACAATATCAAGTTTTCAACTCACAAGATATTAAAGATCATAATTTGCACCCCATCGAACTTATTTCTATTATTCAAAATTAACTTCAGTGTTACATGAAGGCATGATGGGTCTGCAATGTAAAGGCATCTGAAAGAATTTGGCTGTCAATCTTAATGTATCCAAAATGAGAGCACATTTATACTTCATAGATGCAAGTTTCTGATGTAGTTATTATCTATATTTCATTCATCCATCTACAAGGATATATATCCTTAGATATAACATATTCTCGCATCTGGCTGGAGATGAAGTTCATGGGTAAAACATGAGGCATCTTCAACCATACAAAACACAAAAAAAAGGTAAAAAGAGAAAAAGAAAAGAGAAAAAGGACATGAGGCATCTCCACAAATACTCGCTTCATAAGTAACAGCGAAGTCATCAAGCATAATACCATTTTTATAATCTAACTCTACAAGCAGAATCTATGGAATCTGCCACGTCATGAAAAACAAATGATCAATCAATGGTGAAGTAATCAAGCATGCGTGGATGTTTCAAAGTCCTTGAGAGAGAACACACCTTAAAGGCCGTCCTCCCATTCTCTATTGAGCTCACCAACCCCTCTCCAAGGCCCTTTCACAGAGTGATCTCTGTGTGATAGAGAACGGAACCCTCAAACGTAGGCTTATCTTGATGTCAGTAGGCCCTGGGTTCCATCCAAAACAGACTCTGCTTTCGTGTCCTTTTGCGAGGCCATCCAATCGGAGCCTAGTCGAGCTTTGATAGATTGGAGGAAACAAGCTCACCTCACCAGTATGAGTGGCCCCAATCACACCCCTGAATTCATGCATCTCTCTCTAGCTGTTTGTCTGTGCTCTACGTAAATGAATGGCAATGATCAGAGTGTCAGGCTAAAGCTTTGTTGGAGCTGTCCAGCCATCAAGGATGTGAAAATATAAGTAATGTACAAAAGAAGATATATAGAACAAATATTAGGAATCTTAAACAAGATTTAAATGAGGAACGTTTATGAAGTGGGCAAACAATTTAGATGGAAAAGAAATTGCATCGCAGGAATTTCATTTCAGGTTCAGGGTTCATCGACCTGGATTCTTCTGGCAAGGAGAGCGAGAATTCAGCATTCAAATGATGATGCAATCAAACTTCAGGCAAAAGTGATGGAAAATAATGGGACACAATCAAAGGAACAGAACTTAACGAACTGGCAAACGTTACAGCTTTTACAATCGTTGCTTTGAATTTTCTTTCTAGAAAAACAAATCTTTCTTGTCGTGTTAACGACAACCCTATCAGGACTCTAAGATAAGATAAGATTGCCATTGCATATATGAATTGGAACAAGCAAGCATAAGTCGCGTCACTTCATCTTCCACCTCCATCGTAAGGACTAATCATTGCAAGTTGGAACCTACTCTACGCATGAGTGATTTTAACCAAACAAATTCAATCAACTGCGTTGGCTGTCGATATCGTAAGCATGTCAAATCCTGTCAATTTTATAATGGGAAATTTATAGGGGCCATCATGCTGCTGGACTCGGAGACCTTCAGCTTGAGATACTTGATGTTAATTTTATACACGCACATCTTACATGCGAAAAATAGATAGAATAATACCCACCCGGATTTTTTCTTTTTCCCTATCAAATCTATCCAGGTACAAATATCTGATATTATTGTTGTTTTATTTTTTCTAGAAAAATATCTGGACAATGTTAATATGCGTTTGACACAACCTGTATGGAACCAATTTACCTTTCATATTATATTTACAATTGATACCTGGTCCACTTCCCCTCCACATGATGCCTCCATCATGCCGCTTATTGCTTCCCGTTGAAAAGACAAAACCCCAGTGCCCTTCAATCTTGTAATGGATTTAAAATTTATGCTACACGATAAGACTCACATAATGAGGTACTACCTCAGCATGGGATTGCACAAAGCACACCAGACCATGTACAGGACTAGGACGATGTAAACAGGACAACAGGTGTAAAAAAAAAAAAAACAGAACCAAACTCATCGATCATTAGCTTTGATGCTTTTATGCCTTAAACTGTAGCACACGAAAACTTTTTGTTCCCCATTAACATAAATACAAAACCTTTGCTTCTTATAATCTAAACAAAATTCCACTAGGATCCACCCTTCCAGCTCCAGTGAGATAAGGCATTACAAATTGAATGCAATAAACAGTGGTAATCGTGTGTAACTACTAATCAATATACAAGTGTTTAGTCAATAAAAACTAAGAACAACCGCCACTATGCAAAAGTATATTACATTTACTGCAATTAAGAACCCCAAAACTATGTTTACATATGGTTAAAGTTGGAGCCCAGAATATCTGTAATACTGTAATAAGTCTATTTTCACAAAAAGAAGGCTTCATACTTCCACCATATTTAGAAAAGAAAAACAAACTACAAAAGAGGCATCAAAAGAGGATACCAACAACTAGGAAGCAGAACGCCATATAAGAGAATATGGACAGAACACAATTCTATCATATACAAATTGTGTTAGTAGAGAGGGAAAGAGCTAGGTCAGCTAACACTATGACTACTCTCTGAGAGCAGGCAAATGTGACGAGATCAAATGCAGGGCAATGCATATTCCATGTCAATCTGGCACCCTTTAAACCCAACAAAACAACGATGGAACCACATGCTATGGTATTTCAGCAATCCTGGTCATACTCATCATCTTGCAGATCAATGCATGGGATTTCAGCCCTTCCTGTTTGGTCCTTGCCATATCCTTCACTGTAATAGCTTCTTGTCCTATCAAACTGCTCATAAACAGCATTATGAAATTCACGTCCATTCCTTTTCAGCTCTCTGCTAGCGTACCGATTCTGTCTTTGATCAGGTGAGTCATCTGGGATACAAAACCTTTGCTTGTAAATTTGATCAGCAAAGAAATTAGCAACATAACAAACTTATCCTAGTTATTGATTCATTACCGTCTGATACATCAGCAAGTTTTCCAATTGCTTCCAGAAGAGCTCTTTCATGATCCTACCCAGAATCACATAACCAAGAATGATTAGGATCTGAAGGCCCAATTCATAAGGTTAAACTGGACCAAATCCAAGGTTTGAATTGAACATCCAGGCCAGTAAGAAAAATATGAGATGAGATATTGGTAATGCCTTGACTTACTCTAAGCATTATTTTGGCCTTCTCTACCTGAGCTGGATCAGGGTTCTCTACCCCACAAACCCTCTCAACCTAGGAATCAAAAGAATGGAACGAAAGAAACATTTTAAATAAGGAAAAAAGTTGATATTATAGGCTTGGAAGGATTTTTATGCATAATGAATATATGCAGTTAACCAAATCAAACTGCAGAAACCATTTTGGAATTTAAATAAAACCCCAATACATGTTCGCCTGGTTCCCTCAGAATAAACCTAATCCTCCAAAATTCTATATTCATGCTAGAAAACTTTCCATGTTAAGTTCAACATTATTGTTGGTTATCATTCACTCACCTCATGTAAAAGCTTGTCAGTTGCACGGATCTCTATTATGTCTGATCCAGGTTTCAAATTTTCAACCCCTGAATGAACAAAACTCTTCTTGGATGTCTGGACAATCAGTGATCCTCTTGCTTTCCCACTTCTTGGTGCCTGTCTGTTTTGATGAACAGGCATTAGAGCTTGTCCAACATTTCCTTGAGGGGAGAATGCAGATGTTTTGTTATTCCACTGGTCTTCTCTAGCATGTGCCTGGTCATAAACATGTAACAATTCAATATGCAATATTTTCTAAAAAATATGACTTTTTAATTTCTCAAAACATCTTCCAAAATATAAAAGAATACGAATACAAAATATCATAAAGATTACTTATTAATTGCAATTGCATAACTGTCCCAGGACACAAAAGGCAATTTCAAACTCCTCAATCAGTGCTATTAAATGGAAATTTCTATGAACCCAAGAATATAATTAAATGAAGCAGTTTCCATAATTGAATAGTATAGGTAAATTCCAAAAATGACATGCTGAAACTGTAGCTGGATCTAAAAATATTGAATTTGTTAGAAGGTTTAGTAGTCCACTAAAAAATTCAAGTATGTGGAGAGATTATATTAGAGTCCAAGTTTACACAAACAATAAGATGCATAACAAGCCAAATGAAAGAACTTTCAACAAGATATCTATGTTTGGATGACACAATTTTTTATCCTACTCTAAATAGTTCAGTATAGTAACTAAATCCAAGCACAGTACAATTAAACTTCACAATTTTATTAACACAATGTTCACATCCTTTTTTTCCTCTGAAAATATCTTCCACATACTCAAGTTAAGGACTTGCTAAACTGAAAGTATGAAAATGTCTCGGCTTAAACTGCTTCTGCAAGCATGTCTATGAATCAACCAATAATAGGATCACAACTTTCCAGAGTTAGCTATTCAGCCTTATGGAACCTTTCATCACTCACTCCAGATAATGGCAGCCTAACTTAATCCACAATCTAATTTCATAACCTTTCATAAAGCTTTTCATGAAATTTCCATGTAACTTAAATCTTCCCCTCCCCTGACCCAACCCTCCAACACAAAGTACAGGCCCTTTCCCTAATAAGCCACCTCAAATATTTAGTGCATGCATGCCCACCATCAATATTAGTTGTTTCCCATATGTCCACACCATGCATATTGACCCCATAAAAGCATAATATACAATATAAGCTCGAGAAACATCACAACAACTCAGAAATATTGCTGCAATGATCAGAAACAAAGTATCAGCATATTCAATTAAACCTGAACACATTTATTCAAGAAACAAGAAATGCAACAGATAAAGCATAGGCACTGAGTAAAGGTCATTACACAAGATGATTGAGACACGTATACCAAATTCTAGTAGATCTTGATCATAACACTAGATGGATTTCTGAAATTGGAATACATGAAAGTCCAAGCAAGATTTTAAAGCTCTTGCACATTTAAACAGAGAGATCAAATATAAAAGACCATCTCCTCAAGTAGAAACTGAAACTTCCAACTCCATATTTGCAATGTATTTTTTAAAACAACACATGCAAAAATTGAATGCCTAAACACCAAACCCCAAAGGAAGAATTAACATCAACTTATGTAGATTGAAATTTTGGGGGAGGGGGGTCCTTTGCTATCAGATCATGTGAATGAATCAAATAGACTAGAATTAAGCCCATACAATGCATGTGCTGGGTGGAATAAGATATAAACATGAAATGGAAAGGAGTTTCTCAGGAAAAGAATTAAAAAAACTAGAAAAAAGGGATGTAAATGCAGAAGGGCTGGGGCCCACAGTTAGTGAAAAATAGGCAAATTAAAATGTTTCCAATTTATAACAGAAAGCTAAAGCTGAATGGATTGTGAGGCCCATGTGGAGTGCTAATTGATAGGGATAGAGATGCAACCCCATAATTCCCATTATAAAGTAGATAAAATAATATAAAATTTTCAAATTCCTTGGATGATAAAACCTGAGATTCTCACCAAATCCATAACCAAGAAGCAATATGCAATCTATTTGACTCATGGTTCTTCTCTGCCTTTGATTCCATCAAGGACTTCCATCCATGCATTATATATATAATAGCATATTTGCATCTAATTCCAATCTGTTGTAGACAGGACCATAACTCTGACATCCAAATTTCACCAGGAATCCTACTCAGACATTCTACTGCTCTTAATGAAATAGAAAGTTTTATACAAAGGATTAACATCTTGCGCATGTTATACAACAGGGTATATTTTATATTTTGTTTCAGAAAAATGCATTCCAAGTATACATCAAGGAAAAATGGACATAAAGAGAAATGTTAAGTGTAAAAACAATCCGGAAGTCTAAACGCACTAGTACTTACTGCCAATGAAGAAGGAATAACTGTTGGCGACAGTTGAGCATGGGGTGGGTGTTTTGGGGATGATGAGACAGCCATATGTGCAGGTTTTAACTTTTTACGAGGTACCTGACTGATGGAATTTGGATCAAAAGCTGGAGGATTCACTGTTGTCATTTCAGCATCCGTATTCTTACGCCATTCCCTGGTTCAGTTCAATAGAAAAATTCATTCAAGAAATCAACATGGAGAAGCCATCATTACTCAGATGTAACTAAATCTGCCATATAGATGGAACAATAAAACAAAATAGAAATAAACCCACCTTATGGACTTGATTGAATTGTCTGAATTGATTTTCCCAAGAATTTCTCTGTGTTCAACATCAGAAACTCTGAGTTCCTTCCTTAACTGTGATATAAGTCCTTCCTTACCCTATAAAAAAAGATGTACAGGACATAAATTTGAGGGAAAAAACAATAATGGGAAAAGTCAACAGTCACACAATGAATCACATAGAAACCATAATCAAACATTTAGTTGAAATGTAAAGGTTGGATTTTATCAATAATCAAATAAATCTCTACTTATGTATAAGGAAATTTTAAAAACATGGTGTTAAAGAAGCATATAAAAGTGATGAGAAGTACCCATGAAAGAACATCAGATTGAGCAATAAAGGCTCTTAAAACAGCACCATATGCCTCAGTCTCTATGCAGTGAATTTGAACATCCATCTCTGCTAGATCTGCTCCATGAGATACTGGTCCAGAAGAGATCCTCATAGGTACTGAATAAAGAACACCCCTAGAATTCCGAATGATGCAGCGATTTGGAAGATCATCATCAGTTCCTGTTATACATATCTAAGCAAAATGATGAGGTTGTACACAATTTACAAATATTATCTTTAATATGGTGGCACTGGATGATCAAAAGTATCACAAGATAGATACTAACCATAAACAACGAAGCATCAAATGCGTACAGACAGCTAAACTGATCTTGAAAACGCAAGAATTTTATAATAGCATAGAAGGCCACCCACAAATCCCAAGGCATAATGTATGATGAATGGGTAACAACACAAGGCATCATTTTAGAAAACCCCACAATAAGAATTTTCATTATGCACAGTAAGGAGGCATATACATAACCACTATTGCAACCATCAGAATACATTTAAACATAAAAACAACTCAACAAGTACCAGGAAGTACAATTAAATTTCCTACAAATCAAGTAATAAATTGAAAAACCAAACCACAGCGTGCCAGTTCCCTGAAAAACCTTGTTTTGCATGAAGATTTTTAATTGTTGCAAAGAAGTTATGATTAAGTCAAGCACCTATCCAACACGCTAACAGAAAAGCAAGACTCTCACAAGAAGAAAAGGCCCAATTGAGGCAGCTCTCCACAAGCTAAACTGGTGATCCTATTAGTATTCTACTAACAACAATCAATAACTCAAAAACAAATTAAGCATCTTATCTTGAGAAATGTCTTTTTTTATCCAAACTCTTTCCAAACTTTTGATAAATTTACAAGATATTTTCCTAACTCCAAATGTTTTCCGCTAGCCAAATTGTTCTAGGGTGCCAATACTGTGATAATGGTTGACCATGACCATCTTACTCCTTGGACTGAACGGTGAACAATCTATAATTAGTTAAAATCAACTTGTTCTACAGAAGCCTTCCCACCAAGCAATGACAAGTTATCAAATGAAGAAGCCTAAATCCTAATCCTTACTTAGGTGGCTATAATAAAAATTTTCACTTGTTGCTTTACATATATAAGCATGTAGGCACATAAGAATATTCAGTATGAATGGACACAGACCATATATTTAATAGCATGAAAACCTTTTGGCCTATGAAATGAAAATGAGTGGTCAATGTGCAAGACCAACCTCAAGACGAAGACAGTGTTTCATAAAATCAATTTTCTAATCATAAGTTAAATTTTCATTGCTTACAGTATTTAAAATCCTTGTATCAATAATCAGCAATTAACTGCATTTTAATTTCTTTAAATTGTTGTGGCATTTCAACATACACATGTAACTATTTCTCAAGAGCCATCTATCTGTTTTTTTTGGTGGTATGATATAAACTTGATACACACAACTAAAGTAACTTATTTTTTGAGGAAAATTTAAATATATTTAGTATTCTACGCACAAGGTTGAGTCACTGATGTATCTTTTAATTAACCATGTGAACTGTAAGAAAGCCATGCAAATACTTTAGTTCCAATAAAGTCACAGTTTTTCTTTAACGTAGGAAGTTCTAGAGGAAGATTAATTTAATAACTAAGTTTATGCTTATTGTACGATGTTGTGTTGATATATAAATATGCGAGACACAATGGGGGCAATGGATTTGTTTCAGCTTTGCAACAAAACTTTTAAATATTAGAACCTTTATTTCTCGATGGTGTAGCATCATAGCTTAGTTGCTGGTTCTTCAACAACAGGGATGATTTCTAAGGCCCATTGGGGCTAAAAACCAATAAAAGTAACCTACTTTACCTTTTCACATATTATACGCTGGTAGGTTCTTTCTGTCCCCATCTTCCCTCCCCAAACTAGACTGATTCAAAATTCTAGCTAACCATTGATCTAGATCCTAGATTTCCTAGACCCTTTCACTAAAATTACAAATGCCTTCTTGCAAACTACTTTCTTTTCATACCTTTAAACAGAATTTCAGGTTTCCCAGAAAATCAATTCCAAAGCCGCCTCTCCACATCAATCAGACAAGAAGGATCCTTTTCCAAATAAAAGAAGGGCATGGACTAAATGCCCAGTCATAGAGGATTTTGACAGACTTCACCTTTATCATTATTGAATCTGATTTTATGAAAGAAGAGACAGAGCTTTAAACAAATTTCCAGTTATTTCTATTTTTTTGCTTAATGCAAAGGTTGACTCTACAGCTCATATTTTGGAATTCAAGCTTAAGGATCAGCCCTTATGATCACTTATTTATTTTCACCCAATCTGCACCATTTTTTCCCTCCAAACCTAACCTGCAATCAGATCTTTCAACTCAAGACTCACTCATTAAGGTCATATCTCAATACTTCAATTTGTCATGTTTTACCAAATAGGTCATTGACTAGATGTGGTATGTCAGTCTGTTTCCATTATTATAACTTTGCGACACAGACATCATCAAGTATCATTCTTAATTATCAACAAATATTCAAAACTACAAATATACATGCCAATACATATCCATACATAAATAAAAAGTTTAAACACTCCTAGCTTTAGGAATTAAATTAATCTAGCCCACTTACCACATTTGAGAAAAACAAACTCATACCATGCCAAAGAAAAAAACATCTACTCCCCTCCACATTTATATGAGTATTACAATTTACATGCAAGAAAGCATACCATCAAATCTTGAATCTACCACAATAAATTGCTTGACTTTATGAAACCTGTATGTCCACAAGTTCACTACATATTTATCAAGAGCTCGTGAAAGAAAAGATGGTCCATCTCAAACCATACATCATGAAGTAAACTATTTCATGGAAAAGCTTTGCAGCATTGGCTGGTATATGTGGGGAAGAAAAGAAAACAATTACAATGAAAATTTTGAGATGTGATAAACAAAGAATGCTGGCTGAAATGGTATTACACAATGATCATGTACGTGTCGATAAGATTCCAAAAAAGTCCACACATAAACTAATGTTCAGACATATATCTGGGGCTAACTAAACAAGAACCCAAACAATCTTTGAACAGTAGATAACCAAATTCAAAGTGCAATATGGTAATATAGATGAACTAATGTGTTGAAATAAATTGGTCAAAGTTTTTGAGGACTAGTGTAGATAAAACCCAAAAATCCACTGAAACTTGCATTTTGGTGCCTGAGCTGTACGAATGTCCAATTTCATGAAGATATATTATCCATCAGAATGAAACGATAGCTATTCTGACGATTCATTTTAACAGAAACTACACAGAGTAGCTACAAAGTCCAGTTCATTCATCCAAAACTTCAGTTTCAGTTCACACTTTTGTGTTATTATAAACCCGAAAACGAGCACCAGATCTTCAAAAACCTCGAACCTTTATATCAAGATATGTTAAAAAGAGAACTTAATCACATCGTCATCCTTTCTTGCTCGCTTACGATTCAAGAAACCGACAACGGAAAAAAAATCTTGAAAACCCTATCTCGAACCCTCCTTCAACATCAAAACCCTAACCTTTTCAATCCCTAAGAGAAGGCGTCCGGTAGGTCCTACTTCTGCTCTAAAGAATCCCAAAAGCCTAAACCGAAAAGCCCTCAAAACAACCAGAATCAAACATAAACTCTAATAAATGCAATGAAAAACAAAGAAATCGACCGGAAATAAGGATGAAGGAAATTCTCGACAATTGAAGACGAGAGATACCGCTGCTATCGTTCTTCGCATACTCCATCGATCGAAGAGAGACGAAGAACGGCCGTTAATCCGATCATGGAGGAAGGCTCCGGCCGAGGATACGCCAGAAAACTCGTTTCCGGCGACGTTCTTCGGCCGTCGCTCGCCAGAAAAGCAGAACGGAATTCTCAAAAGCCCTCCAATGCCCTAAAAGAAGGTATCGTCGTCGAGAAGAAAAGAACCGAAGCGCGAGAAGTTGGTAAGTTGTCCCTCGGCCTTTCTTTAACATAAAATAATTCCCTACAAGTTTCATGGCGTCTCTCTCCTGTCCTACTAATTTTGTTCCCATTATTTATAATCTAAATGATAGGACAAGAGAGAGCAAGTACGCACCCATCTCCTACTAACGCTAGTAGAGACTTCATTGTGGTGAGAACTTTGATCCAACTTAGACGATGAGGGTGAAATTTTATTTGAATTGTAACAATTTAGATCAAGTTGGGATGTTAGATTAAAATATGTAAAGTAGTTGATTTTTTTCTCAATACTAATTATTTACATTCATTTCGTTCTTGAATTTAATATGTTAGGTTAGTTATATGATAGACTGAATATTGCAAAATAAATTAGGTTATAATCAAACTGATGTCCCAGAGAAACCCATGGATGAGTGTTAGTTGAAAAACATTAATCTAATGTCTGGTTGATCCATTAAGATTGTTTGATTCATAGTATCCAAAATCGATGCATTACTCTATGTGTATCGAGTAAGGATGTTCATTCTTATTTTATTCTTAATTGTAACATCCTTCAATATTGAGCAGTCCATGTAGTTTAGCTTGATTTAGACTGCTTTAATTTATACCAAATCGAAACTTGTTACCATACTAACATTTTACCAATATGGTACGATATAATTAGTAGTAAAGATAAAAATTTTTTCGTATGTACGTAAAATTTTTTTATTAAAAAAATAATATCACGATTTAAA
Organism: Metroxylon sagu; assembly: GCA_017589505.3. Classification (NCBI taxonomy): domain Eukaryota; kingdom Viridiplantae; phylum Streptophyta; class Magnoliopsida; order Arecales; family Arecaceae; genus Metroxylon; species Metroxylon sagu. The sequence continues at coordinate 389,101 of JACVBY030000422.1, forward strand.
TTTTAAATATTTGCTAAGAGAAAATCATTAAAGAATAGATGCCAACCAATAAGAGGACTCAACTTACACTTTGAATAAAGCTAAAATTTAGATATGAGTTGAATATTGGCATGTATATATCCATATCCAAATCTTTTTAGCACATACAAATATCAACATAAATATTAAATGAATATTAGAATTAGCATCCATATTTGCTTTAAATGAATATAGATATGAATAGGTTGTTAACCATAACAATATTTATTCTAAATGGATACAAATAAAAGTTAAATATTAGTTATATTCTTATTTTTTCTGCTCAAACATAGATAAGTACGATATTATTGGGACAAATTTTGAGTACATTTCAATAACAAAATCTAATATACATGCCATATTTGTAACGGATGAGAATGGAATTCAGCATTAATATTACATGGTAACTAAGGATCTAAATAATAGTTATTGAGCTTATATAGAAATTCACCTAGCCAAGAATCCAGACTATCGATCTGACTAGATTTACACTAAAAATATAGGCTCAAGTATACTTTTAATTCTTAAACTTTGGAGGTTGTTTCACTTAAATCCCTGAAGTATAAAAAATTTTAAGACATTCTTGAACTATTTGTTTTTGTTCACTTTGGTCCATGCTCTTAAAAAAAATTAACATTATGCTTCTTCTATTTAGGTAGCAGTCTTAGGCAACAAAGAAAAAATGTTTTGGCAAGATGAGTGGCTAAACGAAGATCATCCGCAGTAACACCAATGACTAGAAGATCTTATGTGGTAATTCACTCTCACTTAAAAGCTATTGGCAAGATTAGTGACTAGGCAAGGATCATCAACGGTGGGTTGCCCGCCCATCCTCAATGTCCCTACTCGCCCTTGCCTTCATTGTCACCTCTGTTTGCTTATCCTTGTGGCCCTTCTCCCATGACCTTTCCACCCTTAACGATGCGTCCAACTCTTATATATGCCTTGCCATTAGTGACTATTAGGGCCACATCATCCTTTGGAATTTTGGATTTTGTCACATCCTCTGGCTCAACCTGAACTCTGCTAATTATTGTATGCTAAAGTTCCAAGACCCCTGTTGGGTTCGCTCCGACTCTTGGCTCCTTGCCTCCATCCATAGTCCCTCTCTCCTCGCCCTCTGAAGCATTGCCTTTGGAAGTATAACGCCACTCCATAGTATCTCTCTTGCATTCATCGCGATCCCTTCGACTCCCGACACTTCTGCACCCTCGTTCTCTAGGGCTTTTTGCTATCTGTCATCACCCTAAGTAGCGATGCTGGTGAGGATGGTGACATCTCCATATAGGAGCACCTAGTATCCAGGATCAGAGATTTCTCCAAGCTCCAGAAGCTCAAGAGGGAGACCAAGGGAGTCTCCCCATCATACCCTGCCCTCGCACTCCTCTCTCTTCTTTGCATGGCTTCGCTTCTCCCCATGGAGGAGGTATGTGCTCCTCATCACCTTTCTCATGGACTTCATCGTGTTCAACCTCTACTATAGCGCCTCCCTCTCTTTCATGCCCTTGCACCATGGTTGCATCAAGCTTCTAGATTTGCTACTTGATCTCGACCTTGATTTGCTCTACTATAGTCATCTTGACTGGAAGATCAGCATCTGGAAGCGGAAAGAGTAAGTCCCTCAAGTCATCTTGATCCTCAATTTTTTTCCTACCCTTCTTCTCCTCCTTGTTTTTTTTAGTCCTAGAAAAGAAAGAACTTTCAAATTTTATGTTATTCGGTAGACCTTTTATCTATATTCTAAAGGTCTGCTTTTGTTTGTTCTCTATGAATTCCAATGTGGTTCTAGCAATGTTGAGAAGGGTTTTGTATCGCATTCAAAACAAAGCTCATGTTTCTAAAAAACTCTACTCTGCAATGGCCTCCACAGTCACCATGGCCTCTTCCCCTCCCATGGCAACACCGACTCGACCACCTAGTGCAGCCCCCTAACTTGGATCTTCGCAACCATAAGGTCGGCCAATGCCACCTCCCTTTGGTCCCTTCCAAGGTCCATTGCTTTCATCCTCGTCACCAACTCCAGCAGTACCATCCCAAAGTTATACACGTTGCTCTTCTCCATTAGGTGGAATGATCGATTATAAACGGGGTCAAAATATCCCAGCTCGAAGCTATACACATCACTCTACCCCCCTTGCTACATAATATCCCGATGTTGTCGATAGAGAGGTCGTTTCTATCGACACTGCTAATTAAGCACTGGTCAGAGATGAAGACATGAGCGGTGTGAGAGCTAAGTGCTGACTGGAGATAGTGACTGGTCAAAGATGAGGGTCAGCAATGATGAAAGAGGGTTAGGTTCACTTGCTTTGAGAGGAAAGTGTTATGAAAAAGGGCTCTTAGGTGAGAGTAGACTGCCACGTAAGCTTTCCTCTAGCACAATACCTCTTCGCCATGTAGGACTGCCACGGTAACAGAAGAAGCACAGCATAAAACCTTTTTAACAGCAAAATCAAAGTGAACCAAAAATAAAAGTTTAAGAATATTTTAATTTTTTTAATAGTTTAGGAATAAAAATGAAACACCTTCCAAAGTTCAAAAATTAATTATGTACTTTATCCAAAAATATATTAAAAATTAATATAAGGTATAGAAATTGGATTATCATGTTTTGTGATAATTTTGGATTATTAGGAATTAAATATTACTCTTCAAAATACTATGTTTAATTATCAAATATGGTAATTTACATGGTAGCCTTAGATTACCAAGGTAGATTATCATGATCTAAATGGTCTTTCTTATCAAGATAGGAACAAGGAAGGAGTTGAAAGGAATTCAAAACCTGATAATGAGGGGCATAAGGTTCTGGATTGTAGAGAAAGATGGAGGTACGGTTTTGATACTTTAAAAATTATTTTTATTTTTAATAAGAGTGGAATTTGGAGTTGAGCCTCATTTGGATGCGAGATAGGTGAAACAGGAATGAGAGCTAAAGGAAGGAGGGAGCTAGACCTTTCAACTGCAAAGCCGATGGAAGAATTTTCCACACGCTTTGGCTATTGAACAGCATAGAGGTTAGTGGTTAACGGAGTCTAAATAAGAACCGTAGTCATTCCAACATCTAATTTTTATCTTAGAAGATAATGTGAGCAGTAATTTGAAGTTTGCTGGACCACATTCACAACTGAGCAACTAATAGATTGATGATATGGAACAAGTAATTCTATGAGATTAAGATGATATAATAATTATTACTCTTAGATGTGTGCCATGGGGACTTAAAGCAGTTTCATGATTTCATTTTCGTGAACTAGATTTCGCAATAATTTCCGCTATTTAGTTCTTTTGCTCAAATCTTTGATGTTCTATAAAAGAACATGTTTGTCACCGACACAGTTCTATTTTTCTCATTCTTCATATGGCAGCAATTAATAACTGTTGGTATTTTTGCCAGTGTTTGGATGTCTCAATCTCTTGTCCAGTTACTGATAAGAGCTGATTGAGTTGGATCAGGAATGTTTCCCAACTTCTGCTTAGAATAAAGGCCAAGATATTTAACCACCCTTACACTCGTAGTCATGGAATATGGTTGAATATATATATATATATATATATATATATTGAAGTGAATAGAGGAGAAAAGATTTATTAAAAAATATATAGTTCTTATAATTACAGTGTTGATTCTAAAATTGTATTACAGGTGACTCAGCTGAAGTAGACTGAGTCTTCAATAATTTACACCTATTTAAGAAGAAAAGAAAACGCCTGCAAATTTTTAAGAAAGCTTATGCTGGTAGAATACCATTGAGAAAATTATTATGTTAATAAGACCAGGATGAGTTAGAAATAGTGTGACAGAGCAGCTAAGATTGTTTTGATATGTCGCCTGATTATTTTAGCAGACTTGGAGTAGTCCCCAGGAGATTTAGTAATATATACACATATTGCAATGTGAAAGGTAGATTTGGCAAGAGTCAGAATAAAAAAGATGATTAGCAAACAGATAACAGCAAATTCTAAGGGGGAAAAAAAGCATATGCAGTATGCATTAATCAACTTGGAAGCAATACTCTTGGAATTTCAAAACAAGCATGCTAAGATAGATGGTAATAATATTAATGAAACAAAGTTGAGCATGAAGTTTCACAATGATTTAAATCATAGTGGATGTAGAACAAACAATAAGTGTAAATATGCTAACATTTTCTTAGGGGGAAAAGCAGAAAGGAAAGCAACAGGGCAGATGATGAACCAACAAAGGTACTTCTGCTCTGCCACCTCAGCCATGACCCATCCAAGGATTCTAAGGTACTTCCACCATCTTCCTTTTCAAAGGTATTTCCACCATCTTCTTTATCTTCTACTTAGACTGATGTTGTCATATAATGAACAAGTTTGTCATAGTCTTCATCTATGCCCCTCGGTCCCTCTTGAAATCTCCTCTCCAATGGGGGACCATTATGAACTTTTAATTAATGGAGCATTGTGGGTCACTGCAGTCCATCAGGTACTATTTTAAATCAAAGCAATGATCTCCATCAGCAGGACACTCTTTTATGCAAAAAGAGGTCAAGAAGATGCTTAGTGTTGGAAGAGAAGATGTCAAAGGATGCTGCTCCACATGTTCTTCAAGGTTGAAGTAGGTGAAGCTGGAGTGCTTAGTTCCTCCTCTCTTTGTTTTCCTTGAAAAAAAAATGTTCTTCGAGATTAAATAATGAATCAAATACAATGCCCATACTATAGAAGAACAACAGCATACATGAAATTGTAATTGAAAGAATATCAAAGGCATCCTAAGATTTGCTGAAGGTCATTTAAAAAAAAAAAAAAAAAGGTCAACAATGTATATCAAGTTTAATATTACAGTTTCGAACTTCTTCACAAATAAACCATGCTAACATATCACACCTACTATATGACTGACTAAAACTTGAACCTACTGAACCTACTCTGTCCTCATATGACATATAGATCTACTCTCCTCGAATCAAATACCTATCCTTGAATTTCTCAAACGTGTCTGCATTTCAAGATTCTAGAATATTATGAACAAAATAAATTCTTTCTGAATACCTATTAGTGCTATAAATTATTTATAAATTCCTAACCGTCATATTTTTATATAAAAGAACGACAAGATTTGCCAATTATGAATTAACTGATAAGTCAGAAACATTGTATCATGCTGGCGGTGGCTTGCCATTGCTTAAGCCTCAAATTATTGGTAATGTCGGCAATGATTTACTGATTTTTACCTTACAGGGAATATATTGACAACAAAATTTCATATATGTTTGTTTATATGTTTATGCTAAGACTTATTCAGTGGCAGCGCATGGTCAACGTAAAATGAGAAGGAATTTGATTGTCTTTCAGCAGCTTGCTGATTTTAAGAAATATACTTTAAAAAAAAGAAGCAGACAGGCCATATCAAGGGGTTTAGGAAGCAAGTTGAAGTTACTACTTTTAAATTTTAGGGAGAAGCATAATCCATCAACTGAAAGATGACAGAGGAGCATGCCAAGAAGAATTCAGAACGTTTTTTTTTTTTTTTTTGACTGAGAATTGGAGGAAGCAAGCTTCCCCCATATCATCAATTATAAATAAGAGTTACAAAAGAGAGAATATACAGAGAAGAAGAGCAGATCCAAGAAGGATAAAAGAGGACACAGGAAACAGACACAACCAGAGGAGTAAGAAGGCTATTAGGCTGCTGATTTCAAATGGCAGAGATAATAGGAAGAAGAATCTCTGAAACTCGTTTGGCACTGCTGGTTGATAAAAACGAAGGCAGAGACTGAACTGGACTAGCCCACAGTAAACCAGCTATCTAAAAAGAGAGTAAGAATTGAGCTTTGGAGAGATTCCAGGCATACAGCATTAACAACCTTCTGATACTCTTGTGCCAGTGTGATCACCATATGGTAAAGCACAAATTTCAATACTCTGTTTCGATATACCTCGTTTATGTTCTCAACGAAAAGAAAAGACAAGAAGTTTCCATCCTATACAAAAGGAAAAGAAAAGAGAAGAAAAGGCTCAAGCATAAATTTTGGACAGTGATTTAAATCTAAGAAGACTAGAACAAATAATAAGTGCAAAAACTGTTAACATTTTTTTTTTAAAAAATGATTAAAAAATAAAGAAAGGAGGGCAAAAGAAGGGAAGGTGACGCACCAACAAAGCTAGTTCACCAGTGGATGGAACTAGTGACACCTCAGCTGTGACCCATGTAGCATGCTAACCCAAATTGAAGGAGAAATTTCATAAGCAAATTAACCTCTTTCGCTGCTTTCTTCTCCAACTTCTTCCTCCCTTCTATCTTCTTCCTCTCATATTCTCGCCTAGATGTAGGATGTGAGCAATCTTGTGCCAGTCCTCACCTATCTCCCTCTTGCGACGCCTTTTCCAGATGGGGGCAATTGTAGATATTCAGCTCTTGAAGCGTTGTTAGGCGTTGCACGCTATTTGGCAGCATTGCTAGTTCGGGACATCCCCAAATCATTAGTTTTTGGAGCGAGGTGAGGCCTACTATCCACTCTGGCAAAGTAGTCAACTGCAAGGCAGTTACTATATTCAGAGATCTAAGGGCAGGAAAGAAGGCGATGGGCTGCTGATGCTTCCTTCCATCCAACTCTAGACTCCTTAGATTTCTGTTGCTGAATAAATGAAGTGAATGGAGCGAGGGCAGGTACATGATACCATCCGGCAAACAAGTTAGCTCATCACAACAAAAAATATATAGCTTCTCAAGGGTGGTTAGATGTTGTAGCCCATCCCACCACTCGAATGACGATGACGATGACACTCCACATCGATCAATGTACAACTTTTTAAGTTTAGACAACCCTGCAACGCTCTCTGCTGATAAAAGCATCTCATTGCTTTTTATTATTCTAAAATTCTCCGCAGAGCATGGGATGCATGATTGCACTATTAATTTTGGGCATGATTCTATTTGCAATACTTTCAGGCAAGGAAAGGTTGCCACCTTTCTTTCTGCCGTCATTGGTTCTATATCCCATTCTTTCAAATTAGGCATGTCATCTAAACCCAAATACTGCAGCGATGGGAATGTACTGCCGCCATTGTTTCCATAAAACTCCTCTCCTTACAGCATGCATGCCTTTCACAGTGAGATGCTTTAATGAAGGCAACTGACCTAGTGATAGAAGATACTCACACATCTTGTTCTCTGATAATGCAAGACTAACTATATTTCATAATGAAGATGATACTACTTCTGCCCTTGTCATCCAACCAGGCCATTTGATGCCTCTCAAACACCTCAACCACCACATCTGTTGACGACGGTTCCTGTGCCTCATCTAAGCCATTCTTCCATTCAAGCATCAATGAATTCAGTCTCATCTTTGCTCTTAGATTCGCTTGCATGACTTCATTTGAATCCTTCACATGATGCAGACCACTAATTACCAAATTATCTTGAATAGAGTTGAGATATTGGAGCTCTGTGATGCTACACCCATTTTCTTGAGCAACAATAAACATTGGTAATGTCTGAAGGTTACTCAATTGGCCTAGTCCGTGAGGCATAAAAGTCAAACTGTAGCATCCTGATACATCTATGTGTTTAAGATTGCTTAGGTTAGCTATACCTTTAGGCAACTCTTGTAGCTTGTAGCAACCTTGGAGATTTAGTGTCTGCAAATTGTAAAGTCTAGTGATTGAGATAGATAATGTTGTGATCTTGGTATATGATAGGTCAAGGAGTCATAGATGCTTTAATTTATTTATTTTATCAGCTAACCTTTCAATGCGGTTATGACTTAAATCCAATGCACGTAATTGAGTGAAATTTTCTGTCATATTGAAGATAAATTCATCAATATCAATACCAGCATTATTTTTCCGAAACAAAACAAGTGATCTCAACCTTTTTGTTTGATAAATTGTCTTTAAACTGGTTGACGATCTATAATCACACATAACTGATAAGTAGCGGCATCCATGTGGAATGTTTTCGTTGCCTGTATCCAAAGCTAAAAATTCATCTTTTGTTAGGGAACATGCAAGATCATGAACCAAGTCATGCATCTTGCATCTGTCCATGTTATTGTAATTATCCATTTTAACATCTTGAAAAAATGACCTCCATAATAAATTATTGAAGTACTGGTTGCCAATGTCATCTTCACATAGAGAAGTAAATGATGCATCGATGAGTCCTTCAGCAATCCACAGTTGAATCAATTTCTTTATTTCAAATATATGATCTTTTGGAAACATAGAACAATAAGTGAAACATCGTTTCAAGTGTGAAGGTAAATGATCATAACTCAACTTTAGTATAGGTAGAATTGTTCTCTCCTCCGTAGATAACTTCCAAATCTCATTGTCTCTGATAGTTAGCCACTCAGCTTCCTCCCTTTTAGAGCTCATTAAACTTCCAAGAGCCTTTGCTGCCAGAGGCAAACCTCCACACTTTTCAACGATCTGCTTTCCAATTTCAACTAATTTTGGGTTTTCTTCTTCTCTCTGGAACCGATATGCCCTTTGTTTGAATAGAGTCCAACAATCACCAGCATGCAATCCTTGTAATTTTTTCGGGATCACAGTCCCCATGATCCTGGCAACTATGTCACTTCGGGTTGTAGTAATTATTTTACTTCTTTTGCCAATCCTCAATAAAGTTTTTAGCTTTTCCCACTCTGCATCGCTCTCATTCCAAACGTCATCCAGGACCAACAAGAATGATTTCCCACTTAATATTTGTTGAAGTTCAAGTTGCACGGCTTCCAAAGTTGAGAGATCACTCTTTTTCTTGGTGATGCATTCAACAATTGCCCTTATAATCCCAATAACATCGAAATTTTCAGACACACAAACCCAACATTTAATATCAAATCTTTCCTTTAATCTTTCATCATTATACACCAACTGAGCAAGCGTGGTCTTCCCAACTCCGCCCAATCCGACTATTGGAAGCACCGAGAGATCCTCGCGGTTATCTGAGTTGACTAAGAAATCTACCACTTCCTCTCTATCATCATCTCGACCATAAACTTCGGTTTCAATCACGAATGAAAAGGTCTCTCGATCTACAGCCTTTTCTGAGACGGATCCCTCAGCGAAATGGAATTTCAACCTCTCTTCAGCAATATCATTCAATCTCCCTCCAATCTCTTTTATCTTGCAGGCCATCTTATGTCGGAATGAAATGGGATTGTTTGAGGAAAAGAAGTCACGCACCTTTCCGGTCATTAGATCACATCCCTCCATCTTTCGCCGCAGTGCTTCGGTCTCGAACTCTTCCACCACATCTTCCACATCGAGAGCCGCATGCCTGAGCTTCGTCAGCCAATCAGACACAGCTCTGTCGGTGATGGATCTCCTCTCGGCGTCATCAAGCACGGCTTTGATCGTTGATAGCACGCTCCGCAGCTTCTCGACGTCGATGCGAATGCTCCTCGCCAGTCCCAGCTCCTTCAATAACCCGGAGCCCAACTTCTTCACCGCCGCGTCCACAACCGGACGGGCAGCCACCAGTGCGAACTCTGCCATGGTTTCGGAGGATGGTTGGAGCGGGAAATCAAAGGCCAAACGCTTTGATCTTCTCTACCGAGATGCCTGGATCAAATGAATGGGTCTTGCATTGCTTTGATCGTCCAACCACCACCAATAATGAAGACCCAGCGCGTTGACGCCGACTTGGTAATTTAATAAGTCTTGCTCTGGTTGATCTTCCACACGGATCCAAGTCGTCCTTTTTTTTGTTTTTTTGTTTTTTTGTTTTTTAAGTAGTGGTTGGGGCGGGGCTTTTCACCCACAAATCAATTTATCTACAGGGATCCAACTCAATGGGACGACCTGGTGCCCTTCAATTGCTTAACGCCTAAGAGTTCGGTAATTTTCAAATATTTGAAAGTACTTACCGTTTCTGTAAAAAATTCATGCCGATAAATATTTAATACATAAATTTTAAATATTTATATAAAATTAAAAAAATCAAAATAATATCTTACAATTAATTTTATAATAATAATAATAATAAATTATTATAATAGTTTTAATATTATATAGTCAATATTTTTAAGTTTTTTTAGCATATCAATTAATTTAATTATAGATATATATAAATATTTTATTATAATAACATATCAATCATTATAATTTTATATTATCAAAAATAAAATCGCTTTAGAATAAAATTTTATTTATCTAAAAACATCATGATTCTATTTTGATTGATCTCTTGATGTACATCAAGTTTTAGATGGATCAATATATTTTTGATCAAATATTGAAAATTTTTGACACGTCCAAATAAGAGAGTGCAAGAATATCAGAGAGGGTTGGTAGCGGAGCTGGTCACGCACCAAACACCAGCCGACGCGTCACAATATTATAGCAGAATATCCTGTTATGCTGCACTAGCAGAGACAGCTGATCTAGTCACCGCTCTGGGTCACAGTCAGCAGTCAAACCTTCTAGAAGTTCGAACTGGAGACTACGGGGCGCTTGTGATTGGACCATCACTCGGAGAACACAAGCGATTCGGATCTCGAAAACCATCTCTCGTGAAATAATCACCAATTTCTTTTTCCCCCTTTTATTTCGGTCCAGATCGGAGGAAAATCGATTCGATTCGTCCTGTGGAAGCTGGGGATCTCAGAAAGGTGATTCTTTTGGAAAGCATCGAAAGATTTCGCTACAGATTGGATTTTTTTCCCATTATCTTTATCGAATTGATCCCAAAAGTCTCAAAAATTTACGTAAATATAGAAAGAAGCTAACTTTTCGGTGGAGTTGAGGGGGAATCAGGATCTAGGCTTTGTAGAAGGAAACCAGAAAGCAAGGGTCTTGGAAGGGTTTCGTGCGATTCCTTCAGAGATCTGGAGTGAAACTCGGAACTTCGGAACTGCGATCTATTGATGAGAAAGTAGAGAAAGAGTAGAAAGACAAAGACAGAGAGATGGGGAAAGGCGGAGGTTGCGTGCCAAGCAAGAAACGGCAGCCTGCGGTGGCATCGGAGAACTCCGCGGGAGGTGCGAGGAATGCCCCGGTCCCGGCCGAGGAGAAGAACCTCGACGCCTCCGAGGCCGTGGCTGCGCCGCCGGAGGCGGAGGTCCAGCTGAAGCTCTTCATCGTGTTCTACTCCATGTACGGCCACGTGGAGGGACTGGCGAAGAAGATGAAGAAGGGGGTGGACGGCATCGACGGCGTTGAAGGGCTCCTCTACCGTGTACCCGAGACGCTCCCGCCGGAGGTCTTGGAACAGATGAAGGCGCCGCCCAAGGACCCGGAGATCCCGATCATATCGGCGGCGGAGCTGGTGGAGGCGGACGGGATACTGTTTGGGTTCCCGACGAGGTATGGGTGCATGGCGGCGCAGATGAAGGCCTTCTTTGATTCCACTGGGAAGCTGTGGAAGGAGCAGAAGCTCGTCGGCAAGCCCGCCGGATTCTTTGTGAGCACTGGGACCCAAGGAGGAGGACAGGAAACAACTGCGTAAGAATCCAACTGCTATTCATCTGTTCCATAAGTATATAAAAAATGGATCTTTTTTATTTGCCTATGATGACCAGTGATAAGTTTTCATGAATTAGATTTGCGATTTGGCAAAATTATACTGCTATTTTTATGCTTAATGCATGTCTTGCTTGATGAATATATTAAAAGGTTTCCATAATATCAAAGAAATGGATGGTTCTTTTACAAGCAGGTTCTCATTTTGATCGTTTGTCTTGAAATTTCATGTGGAACTAGCCCACAAACTAGAAGGATGATGTGATATAGAGTACCTTAATGTAGCTGTATTAATAGTTTTTGTCATCATTCTTACATGCTAGTTTTCATTCTTAATTACTTATGAAGCTGATGTTGTTCCATTTGGACGATCAGTTTGGTACCATGAAAGAACCTTCTGACTGGATTTTAGAATGCCTCTTTCTAGTGGGGCAGGTGGCAGATTTACTATGTGTTCCTTGCCATCTTATTTTCTTGGTGGTGCCATACAATAAGGGTACTGATGCAAGTACTATCATTGACAGTTTTCTGGGTAACTGCTTAAAAGTGCATTCCCCTTTGCATGTTACATTGATTGTTTGTTTTGGATAGAATTTACTTAAAAGTTGAAAGAATTCAGTCATTCCTTTTTACTCACTGATTTACCATATGTGGAATGTTTAGTGAACTGTTTTGATAGGTGTATATAGATCATTTTAATATGGAGCTTGACTGCATTTAGGAAAATGCCTGGGATTTTGCTTGTTCTTATATATATCTTGGTCTCATTCTACCTAATTCTCTGCTCCACCAGTTGTAGATTAAATCCTAGATTCCTTCAAGCGTACAAAACTTGTCCTCTGGTCTGCAAATTGATAAACTGAAAACTATGAAGAAAAAGGACAATAAAGAAGGAAACAAAGCGAATGAAGGGGTGAAAAGAAAATGAAGATACAGAATGAGAAAAGAATGGTAGCAGAGTGTTTGGCCTGCTTAATATCAAATGCAATCCTCATCTCTATATTCATAGAAGATAAAATCAGTCAATATATGTTGATATTTATAGAAAGTTTGCAGTCATTGGTGGTTTTAAAAGCTGTCTTCAAATTTTTCTGTAGTTTAGAATGGTGACACTCTGCCATGTAGCTAGAGTGTACCATCATACTCAACTCAGCAGGATAATATAGAAATAGGGGAGAAAATAGATGATCAAGAAGCAGCAGGAGACATGGAAAAAGAAACACCAAATAAGTTAAAAGATTAGCCAGGAACATTCTGAAGGAAACACCTCTAGATCTAGTGATTGTAGGTTAGGCATTTGTTGATTCATATTAGCTGGAAGAAAGCAGATGATGAAGGTCATTAAATACACAGATTAGCACTTAAGTAACTTTGCTTTAGAAGCCTTTCTTTGAGTTTTCTAACTCCCCAAATGTACTAACCTTTAATCACATTGAATCTATCCAGCACTACTCCTATCATTAACAGCTGGCTCTGATGGTTCCTTAAGCTTTAGTCATATATGTGGGATCAGTAGATACGAAACTCAGTTACTAATCTATCATCCATGATATTTTTTTCTCATCTCAGACCTGCTGAAATATTATCTCTTGATTATTATCTGGATCTACTTTTTGATTTGTGCTAAACAAACAAGGCAACCCTTCTATTACCACAAAGAGCATTCTGCTGCATACCAGCCGAAATATCGGTTATATTTAATATCTATAAAAAGATGTATGGATCAGTCCCCAGTTCATGTCAAGTTAGATTTTGAATCCAGTTCCCATTGGGAAAGGAGTCCAGGTAGGGGGAGAGAAAGAAGATCAAGAACGTAAATCATTTTCTCATGAACTAGGGGTTTTCCAAGCAACAAAATGTATTTCTAGACGTTTATTTTTCAATAGTTGAACTGTAGCTATCTCTAATGTCCCCACATTATTTTAGCATGAATATCGGTTAATTTGGTTCTTTAAGTTTTTATTTTATTCGTTAATCTCTGTTTTCTGATAAAGTGTTTACAGCAGATGTGTCACGATCATTACATTTATTTGTTTGTAAAGATGTGCATGGGTGCGCATGCTCTTAACTAAAGTATTTTGGACCTTGATGTTAAATGAAATCTGGATGATGCATAGACAAGTAAGGATGCTGTACTGTGGTATTGTTTCCTTTAAGATGGTTGAGAAAATTAAATTGATAGCCTCTGTTCATCTCAGAAGTTTCTTGTGGCTCACCTGATGTAGTACCGCATAATCTTATACACATGAAACCGAGTCTTAAGGATATCATGAAATATTGGTAACACATGAGTAAACCATCATCAAGAATATCACATTTCTAGTATATATATCATTTAACAATATCACATTTTCTTTTTTAAATGGAGAAATGTTCCCTTTTATTTATAGTATTCACCTTTGCTGAATTTTGAACAGCCTCAATTTTAGTATGTTTTAATTATATGCCAGCTTACTCCTTTGTAATCACTAAGATTAGTTGATCTTTTCTCACAATGAAACGAAATATAGAGGAAAGATATAAAGCAAACAGATATTGGTCTGTCGCTTGCAGAAAATTTCTACTTAAACAATGTGGCAAATTTGAGCTGTTCTTCTTCTTGAATATTCCCAAGTGGTTAGAAATGGAGCTGAAGGTTTATAGTCATTTAACCCATGGAGAATTGGTTGAGGTGCTTTGGGCATGTCCAAGAAAGACAAGTATGCCATTGTAAGAAAAGATACTTTAAATATGTCTTGAAGGGTCGGGAAGGGAAGGCCTAAATTAGTATGTTGTGTGAAACGGTTTAGAACATCTTGTGTTGCTTGAATTCCTTATTGATTTTAATCTCAATAATAAACAAAACCAGTACCAACTCTTACCCTTGTCTAATAATATTGAAACTGCTATAGAAAAATGCAGACACTGATACTAATACTACCAATCAATATTTTTAAAACAGACCAGACTCAGTGGTTGAATCAGTTGAACCATCAACCAGCCATCGAGCTTATCCAGTTACACCCCAAACCCATTTAGAAGGAAAAAACTGTTTTATTTTGTGAGAATTGCTTGAACAGGTGGTTTAATTGATGATCCAAATGAACCATTCTGGTTCATAATGAACTCTGTGTGTGTTGTAAATCACTTTCCCTTCAAGGTAGGATTCTCCATGATTCCTCCAGACGAGCCACCCTCTTATCCATGACACCTTGAGAGCTCAAGATTAGTCATTCTCCATTAGTCTCAAAGCTTGAGCCTACCTGAGTCTCTCTCTTTCCCTCCAAAAGTGTTGGCGGTGGTGAGGTCGGATGGTGGAATTGTAAATCACTTTCCCTTCAAGGTAGGATTCTCCATGATTCCTCCAGACGAGCCACCCTCTTATCCATGACACCTTGAGAGCTCAAGATTAGTCATTCTCCATTAGTCTCAAAGCTTGAGCCTACCTGAGTCTCTCTCTTTCCCTCCAAAAGTGTTGACGGTGGTGAGGTCGGATGGTGGAATGGCAAGTAGGTATTAGGGAGCCTGTCAGTTCTCTCATTCCTCCACATATTTTTCCTTCTATTGCCCATGATATTGTGATTTCTGGTAAGTTGAATGCGACTTTGGAATAGGAGAATAAGTCTTGAAGAGTGAAGGGACGAGGATGTTTTGGTGATTAAATTGGGATCTTTGGAAAAGTTTTTTGTACCGGGGGAAGCATGGCTCTTTTAGTGGGAATAAGTTTTATTTGAGGAATGCGAGATAAGACCATTTTAAAACAGAAAGGAAAAGAGTTCCACTGATAGACAAATGCAGAACTGAAATAAGATTGGAAAAGCACATACTAGTGCTAAGACATGCTTATTAGTGTAACTTTGGGTATGGACACCTCCACTGAAGTTGCTCATGGGGACGTAGCCCAGAAGCTGCACTCCTGTTTGGTGGAGTCTTAAATGTTCAAAGCTGAGGAGCTTTTTCACCATTATGTGACATGCACAGATTGGTAGCACTGCCTCCAACATTGTCAAAAAAGAATGTAGTAGAGATGCAAATAGGTGTACTAATAATTACATCTGTGTATTGTTTCAAAATGGTGATTTGTTTATTATTTACATTTTATTTGTAATTAGACATTTTGGGCTTAATGATGACTTTGACACTGAAAATTTATTTTTTTTAGATGACTTGAAAGCCTGTAGATTTTGGGTTTTACTACGGACAAGGATTTGCTTGGCATTTGGCTGGTGGCTATCTGAGCTCCATGCTAGCTTGAGGTTCCCTGTGCATATATAGTATCCACCTTAAAGTCTAACATCTAGGATCATATCTGGTTGTTGATGGCCTCTGCTGTGCAGCATGTCTTTAGGTGCCTAGCTTTGGTTCAGCTAATTTATGAAAAGGATCTTGGCTGATTTCTTAACAAGAGCGCATGGTGCTTCCATTGCTTATTTTTTTTGGGATTGCTCAGCTCTGGGCATAATGATTTCTGTTCAATTTGTTGTTATGTAGGTAGTGTTGAAATGTCTTGATTAATGTTGAAACTATATGATCATTTACATTTGTTTGAAGATATTGGGCAAAGAATTATTGATGGCAACAATTTATCATTTGTTTATAACAGAAAAATCATTGCACTGTAAAATATTTTAGAATTTTTTGTTCGTAATTTTCTAAGAGGTGAATTGAGTCTACGAAGTTTTGACATATCTCTCCTAAGAAATTTGGTTAGTGGTATACATAAGATTTTCTTTTGTCTGTCCATTTTTTTCCAAAAAAAAAATGATGTTCTGTTTGGTGGAATCATGTGATTATTACATATTCTTGAAAGATTTGGTCAAAGAATTGTTGACTTGATAGCAATAATTTACGGCTTGTTTATGAAAAGAAAATCTATCTCACTAGAATATATTTGAATAATCTGTTTTCACTTTTTAAAGAGGTACACTGAATCTATTGATGTTTGATGCATTCATGCTGATACACTTAGTGAACTGGCGATAGCAACATTCTCTTTCTCAGTGTATCTACTGTGTTTTTTATAAAAATGAGGCTCAGTTCAGTGAAAACCTTTGACAGTGAACTGCTGGTTGGTTTTCAGAAAATCCAAGAGATACCATTGGATGTCAAACATTAAAGTGTGTCTTCTAGCTTTCTAAGACCACTGTATTAGTAGCTCTTGTGAATGTTGCTAGGTTATTGGAAACAGATGAGTTAATTGCAAACTTCCATGATCAAGTGGATGAGTTAATTGCTAGGACACCATACTTCATGGTTGATTTGTTATTAATGCTGAGTTACTTAATGGTGAAAGGGCTTCACAAATTTCTGACATTTTATTACTGCAGATGGTGCATGTTCCCATAATATTGCTTATCCTCAAGGGACCACTTTAGTTGTGGTTTTGATTCCATCAACTGTTTTAGTTGCTTAAAAAAACTTAAAACCTTTCTCAGAATGGGGTTAAACTGTAATATTTTCAGCATCTGAAGAAGATCCATTACTTGTTCTGCCTTTTTTTTTTTTTTTTTTGAAAATTTCAAGATGTCAATGTTGTCGGCAGCTTAATTATAATTAGCATGGCCTCCATTTTACTTATTATTACAGATGGACTGCGATTACACAGTTAGCCCACCACGGGATGCTGTATGTTCCCATTGGTTACACTTTTGGAGCAGGTATGTTCAAGATGGATGACATCAGAGGGGGTTCTCCATATGGTGCTGGTGTTTTTGCTGGTGATGGCTCAAGGGAACCTAGTGAAATGGAGCTTGCCCTTGCCGAGCACCAGGGAAAGTATATGGCTTCAATCGTCAAGAAGCTTGTGCATCCTTAAGTTATCCACTCAACCAAATCAACCAGTTATCCTGCACTATTTAAATCTTCGTGTTTATTCCATTCTCTCCCCCTTGTTTCAAAATATTGCTTTGTTGTTCATCCCCTCTTTACTGTGATTTGGTACATGCCCTAGCTTTGCAGCTTCCAGAACATGGAGCTTGCTCTTGCTTGGCACCAGGGAAAGTATATGGCTACAATAGTCAAGAGGCTTATGCATCCTTGAAGTGACCCACTCCACCAAATCTACCAGATATCCTGCACAATTTAAATCTTCGTGATTATTCTATTCTCTTCCCCTTGTTTTGAAAATATTGCTTTCTTATTCTTCTTCCCCTCTTCGCTGTGTTTCGGTTCATGTCCTAGCTTTGCAGGTAACACTGGTTTATTTGTATGTTTATTATTTTCGAAATGTACTGCAAGACACTATACATGATTCACAACAATGGCATCGTATCACCAGAATAAAACTATAGTGATATGTTAATTTTTCTACATTCTCAGTTACATTATATATTTCTATGTTAATCCATTGTATAAATTTGGTGCACAGTGTTTCACTGGAAGCAGCTTGTCTAACTGACAGCGATCAACAAACAAATAGATGTGTAATGCTGGTATTGAAGTAGTTGTTTTCATTTTCTGCTCTTTTTGTTGTTTCTATGCTCACTTGATTCTGCTTGCAGTCATCGAGCAAAAATCGAGCCTCCATGGGCTCCTCAGCTAATAATACCAGTTTGATACTCTGTGCACTCGTTGGAGCATTATGTGGTGATTGGTATTGCAAATAAACCATGACAACAATCATTCATAACTTCGTCTCTACTTCTGCTGTAGGTTCTATTCTTCATTCACCAAGCAATTCAATTTCAGTTAGTTTAGATGTGCAGAAATGTATAGAAAAGCAAAACAAAAGAGAAAAAAGGGGATCCCTCTCCTTTCTCTTGGCTTGGGAGATCCCTCTCCTTCCCTGCTTAACCAGGCCGGTGCCCATCTCATTCACCATTTTTGTCATTCTTTTGTAGTTTGAATAAATACTGCACTATTGATCTATCCTAACTTCTCTTCTGTTCTTTGTTTTGTAAGAGATACTGGCCAAAGAGCTTTGAGGCAGTGCCGGAATTAACTCAAACAATCTCTCTAGAATCCTGCAATTAGTTTAAACAAAGTAGCTAATCTAATTACAGGACCATAAATCCTGCTATTAGCTCGTTAATTCAAGTAGGGAACCCTAAGTAGGGTTAGTAAAACGTACCAATGGATTATAAATGAGTTATGCCAATTTAAGAGTATAACAGCCAATGTGTTATCTTGAATTTGGTCCATTTATTAACCGTGTTAGAAATGTAGATCTAAACTCAACTTGTATACTATACAAGTTACATGGTACAATCCATGTAATCTGTTTAATAATCAAATTATATTCAGATTGATATAAATACATAATTTATTTTTAGTTCGTATAATTTGATATCAAATTTTATTCTAACTTGTATAACGTGTGTAATCTATCTAGTATTAATAGATATCCACTTGTGATGATATATCTATCCAGCATAATTTAAATTATGCATTAGTCCATTTCCATATGCTAGATCCTACGACAAAATAATGATCTTAATTATTAAAAATTAAAGGATCGAATTAATTTACATAAGTTAAACAAGTCTGGTAGATTGTACTCAAGTTTGCGTATTGTGCTACATGAATTAATTCGTTTAATAATAATGTCAATTTCAAATTAGTAGATCAATCCAAGGTATAGCTTATTTATTAATCGTGTTTAACGAACAACCCAATTTTGACCCAAGTCCATATTGAGTTCGAGTCATGTTAAACCCAATTTTAACCCAAGTCCATATTGAGTTCGAGTCATGTTAATAAACTGTGTCTCAAATTACGTTCTAATCTTAAGTAATTAAGTACAAAAGAGCCTTCTAATGGTGATGAAGCTTAACAAGCCCCTTGCCAAATTGAATTTTATTTAATTTTAGAATTGTGTGATAATTTGTCATCTGTATTTGGGGTTTTATATCCAAATTAAACTTGCTTCTTTTTTCTTTAGTCTAAACTCTAAATAGCTGGGATTATTAAAATGCTAAAAACTAGGAGATAAGTGCATTGCCTTTAATCCAAGCTGAAGGTGAATGGTACGGAATAATTGCATTAAAAGTATAAATGAGAAAAGGCTAGTTATCATTTTTTTAATATTTTTTTAAAAAGAAAGTCTCAATCTCAATCGTCTAATTCTATCATATAATACCATTAGGTTTTTATATTCTTATACAATACTCTGGCTAAAATTATTTATGGTACCATCCAACATTTATCAAATAAGATTACAAACTTTTTTCAGGAGCTATCAGACCGGATGCCCTTATCACAACACATGGTGCAAAATTTGAGGTTGAGATAGGTGGATGCAATACATATTTTCTATTTTTGAGTGTCGTAATTGATATTTTTAAGCATGGTCTTTACTCTCTTATAAATTTGAAATAGATGGACCGGATCAAATAGCTTAGGGTTGCATTGAGATATAAGAAACTAGAGGATAATGTCTAAGAACAACACCCTTGAATCTTTCTTTTCATAACATCCCTGCAGAACAATAGAAAAGATGGTTGGCACTCATAATTTCGCAGCTTAGTTTGTGTCATGTTACTCAAATTCTTCTGGGCTTATTTGTAAAATAATCACATCTTTTTTATTTTTTTTTCTTGCAGCTAATGCAATTCCAGTGCAAAATCTTGTGAACTTATGATTAAAACAATCACATCTTCTGATTAAAAAGTACTGATACAGTGTCGGTATTACATGTTAAATCAACAAATCTGATACACAATTGAACTTGTGAACTTAATCCAACTCAATACTTTTCAGAGAAATTAATGGAAGTCCATCTTCATATATTGAAATTTGTTTTGCCTGATATATTTTTTGGTTAACCGTCCCTGTACGAGTGTTGCACTGGTTTCTTTTTGTGCCCTTTTCTTGGGTTTTAGCATCCATCCTTCCACGGCATACCTGCCACCTTTCGTATGCCATTTGCACCAGAATCATACCTCTGTCCACCTGAGATGAAATCTAAAAGATTTTGCAGCAATGCTTCGGATCTCTCGTATACTTATCTACTGAACTATATTTTTTTTAAAAAAAAAACTTTGATATTTTTGTTGACCTAAAGGAACTTTCAGATAAATCCTTATTTTATGTAAGGCCCACTTTCTCTCTTCTTTTATTTTTTTATTTTTTTATTTTATTATATGCCTATTTCTTATTGCTGAGTTAAGCGTCAAAGGATTTTTCGAAAAAAAATTTGAGTCCTATTGCATTTTTATTGAAGTGCAGAATTTTCAAGAGAAAAGGCAGATTGGGTTGATTTTCTGATGCAGTTGGACTGCATTCTTGATTTCTTGAGCTGAGTGAAAAGCTTATACGTAGAAGTTGTTATCAGCTGATCCAATTTCAACAAAACTTTTCTATTGATGCTAAAGGTTAGATTAAAAAAAAAAAAAAAAGCATCAATAACTCCCAACAATTGATAAAATATCATAAATACCATCTAATATGTTCACGCCGCACAGCTGTTTTCTGATAAAAATACACTTGCTTGTATTCATAATCTATTTTAAATGGAGGCTCAGCAAATGTTGAGCTGTCCCTTCACCACTCTCTTGCATATATTAAAAGTGAAGAGCTGGCAGAGCAGGTTGTAGGAACTTTTAATTAAAGATTCATCCCCTCAAATTCCACTCTCTCTCTTCTCAGGCTAAGCTTGCCAAAGAGGAATTTTAACCAAGATACTTTAGTAGCTACGAGCAGCATAAAATCAGATCCATTAAATGTGGACGGTCTGATGGGTCTATTGAAAGGAAGATGGAACCAATGACCAGGTTAAGTCAGATAATCACATAGATACTTCCATCGGACTTCTGCAATTAGCTTGAGTGTCTTAGCACTTAATATAATTTTATGGAGCATTTGATCCTCAAAACAACGTTTATGTTTCTTGAACTGTGTACTTTCATGAGCACCCAATTTCTTATTTTCTAATACCACATCCTAGTATCCCTTTGAAAATGATCATCCTCTCAGTCAACAAAATTTATGGTTATAAATCTATATGAATATAAACTTCTTGAGTTATTGCAAGGAAGTAGCAAGAAGAATTTGAGGCCAGGATCCACTGGTTTGTCAACCAACCTGGGATCAAAATTGTATTCAAATGCTGAAAGTTTGCACACTTAGAAGTGTGACAATGTCAACCATTAAAAATTGGTCAACACTGCTGGTTCCCTTTTTGTACTCCGTTTGAGACTTAAGTGCTTTCATGGCTTCAACTTCAGCAACTAAAACAAAGCATAACCAAATTCTTGCACTCAGCAAGTGAAAAAAATAGTGATTTAAGCTTCCATTAGCATAAGATCCCATGGCCTTGACTTCCTTTGGAAACATCTTTTCACGGGTACGTGGGAGTAGGAAATGAACCCTTCCTAAAAGACTACGAAGATAAGTTCACCAACGTCACCTTTCCTGCACTGAAGAACATCCAGCAGGCCCTCAATGAGGCCGGGGTCGGAGACAAGATCAAGGCCACCATTCCTCTCAACGCCGACGTTTACTACTCCCCTGCCTCGAAGCCAGGCCCCTCAGGAGGCCAATTCCGAGACGATGCGTAATGCTTCAAGCAAGCCCGCCCACTAGCGCAATTAACTTTTAGCGGATCGAAATCATATAACTCAAAAATTTAAATAGAAGTTAATGGGTAGCAAGTGAACTTGAGTTATAAGTACATAGTATATTTCTCTCTCATCCAATCCAATGTATGATTAAATTTGAGGTATCACAATCTCCTTACCTTATAATGCTAAATTTGGGATATCATAATCTCTCTACCTTATAGTACGACGATATCGCACGCTACTTGAATTATAAGCTCATAGCACATTTATGTCCAATCTCATGTGAGACTAAATTTGATCAGATCGTCGAGCTCTGTAATCAGAGTGGCGCACCCTTCATGGTTAACATCTATCCTTTCCTAAGTCTCTTTTACGGCAACGGCACCTTTCCCGTGGACTCCGCCTTCTTCGATGGCACCAAGAGCCCTGTAATCGACAATGGAAACACGTACACCAACATGTTCGACGCCAACTTGGACACTCTGATCTCAGCCATGAAGAAGCTCGACTGCGGCGACGTTCCCGTTGTGATTGGGGAGATCGGTTGGCCGATCGACGGCGATCCAAATGCCAATGTGACCATGGCCAAGAATTTCTACAGCGGATTTGTCAAGCACCTTGCTTCCAATGCGGGGACGCCACTCCGGCCCAACACATCCTTCGAAGTGTTCTTCTTCAGCCTCGTGGATGAGAACGAGAAGAGTATACTTCCAGGGAACTTCGAGCGCAGCTGGGGGATCTTTGATTATGCCGGGCAGCCTAAGTTCGCATTGGATCTTTCCGGCAAGGGGCAAAACAATTCACTTGTCGGAGCTAAGGATGTCGAGTTCTTGCCTAAGAGGTGGTGCGTCGTCAGCCCGACGGCTGATCCCAGCAAGTTCCAAGATGCCATGAAGTATGCATGCGATCGCGCTGATTGCACTGCAATTACTTATGGGTCTTCGTGTGGAAGCTTTGATGCCGATGTGAAAGCTTCCTACGCTTTCAATATGTACTTCCAGGCTCAAAACCAGCAGAAGGGGAGCTGTGGCTTCCAGGGCCTGGCAATGGAGACGGACAAGGACCCCTCTCAGGGGGCATGCAAGTTCATCGTTCAAATTAACTCGACTGACGCACTTGTCCCTCGAACAGTTGCGGTGGCACCTTCCTCCAGCTCGCCGCGTGCCTCTCCCTCTCCCTCTCCCTCTCCCTCTAGCTCGCCGGATGCCTCTTCCTCTTCCTCTAGCTCGCCTGCTCTGCGGCGCATCGTGTCGTTTGTGTCAGCAGTCGTCGGGCTCGCTGGATTGTGCTTGTTCTAAACAGGCCTGGACGCTGCCAAGATTCTAACGTTGTGCCAATTGCTTCATTTGTTTCAGACGAGTCACCTTTTGTGCTGTTGGAATTCAATTCAATTCAATGTTCCATCTTCATAGCTTTTCCTACTTAACCTCAACTCAGTCTTGGCAGAGGACCAAGGAGTTCGATTATCACAGAACCGTGTGCAGAAAATTCGCGTTTGTTTGCATGATGTCGTCCATGTCGACCTTGGCCAAGTCAGTCTATGCAAACTCCTCCTTTGGTAGAACTTGCAAACCGATGGTTCCATT
Source organism: Metroxylon sagu (assembly GCA_017589505.3). Lineage (NCBI taxonomy): Eukaryota > Viridiplantae > Streptophyta > Magnoliopsida > Arecales > Arecaceae > Metroxylon > Metroxylon sagu. Next base: position 412,619 of record JACVBY030000422.1, read on the forward strand.
GGAGTTACCAACCAACAGGCTCGATCCAGCCTACTAAGATTTGGCAGAATACCAGACCAGATTAAAGATGTTTTTATGACCAACTCAACCAGACTCACAATCACTGAAAACGTTCATTTCAGCATAACTAGAAGCAACGGTACGTTCATTTCAACACAACTAGTAAGTAACGGAAGCAGCTTGCTTGGAATTGAGATCCATATGCTAGCATTTGTTGTAGCTAAATGTCTTTTCCTTTTGGTGGGCGCAGAGAGACTTGCTTCATAGGGCGCCTCTCATGCCAGAGATCCCCTAGCCTGTCCTGGTAAAACACATTCTCAACCCTAGTCTCAAATTTTCCGAAGGACCTGCCATGAGGATTCAAACCTGTAACTCGTCACACCATTCCTGTTATCCAAATTCTTGAAACACATTCAAACTGTAGATCATGAACTGCTGTTGTTAAATATAATGCTTGCGCTTATTCTAATTGGAACTTGAGCAAGCTTTTACTGAAAACCTCTTTAGGACGCTAGTGCTTTTGAAAGTTGGTGCCTATATTGTATCTCTCGTTTAGGAGTATGTTTTTCTGTTCACATGGCTATTCAGGCCCTCAAATTAAAATTTGCAAACCTGCAATTATTTGAAAATTTCCTGATTAATGAGATGGTTGGATTTGCACAAGTTCGTTCCAAAACAAATTTGAATAAATGGGAGCTCATCATACAGAGAATCAAGAATATCCCAGCCAACAGGGATCCAATCCCAACATATAAACCTATTTCCACCACTGTTCCCACCCCAACATAACACCTAAACCTCCAATTTTACACCCATCCTTGTCACACCTCAAACTGGAAGGGATCATCATTCTCCCGGCCAGAATACATGCACACTGTGGCCCAAAAAATCTAGCTCATTTTGATAGCGGAAAACTCGTGTATCATCATGACTAACTACCTAGAGGCTGTAACATTTGCCTTGCTTGGTTTACTACTAGTTTGAGGATCTTTGCTTGGCTTTGAAGTTCCATCAATAGCGATATTCCCCAGTCCCACTGCCATTTCCTCCCTTTCATCTTTCTCCTTCCTCTGCTTCTCAGAGACACCATCATCCAATGGCTGGCTTTCATCAGCCGGTGGCAAGGATGGTTCACGTAGTAAAGGTCCTGCATCAATCCATGGGTGCTGAAGCAATTGGGCAGCTGTAGGACGCTTTTCAGGAACAAAGTCAAGTATAGGGACAAGGAAGTCAGCCATATCATTTGCATCCCGTTCGTTGAAGTCATACTTCTCGATAAGAACTTTGTGGAGGGGCCAAAACTTCAA